>CM042165.1:76278300-76303300 GCA_023376005.1 Doryteuthis pealeii
ATATATTATATATACTCACATATACACAGCCATATATATAGGCTCACACATACATATACATACATGTATATACACATACCCAAATATATACGTGTACAGAGAGACACACGTACATATACACACATATAAATATAGACATTCACATACACACACATATATAAATATAGACATTCACATACACACATATACACACAATTATATATATGTTGGGGTTGGGTGAACAAATACACACCCATATATAGAGAGATATACACACACACATATACACACCTATATATAATTCACATATACATACTATTATATATAGGGTGGGGAACATGACAACCGTGGTGAAGAATGTAGAAAGACGAGGAGCTTAAAGTTTCCTGGTTCTATTTTCATATTACAAATTTGATTTTTATTGTCAAGTAGAGAACAAACCCATTCAGATGCCCTCCGGTGATCGTGACTAATAAAAAAAAAACAGTAACGTCGTTCCAATGTTAACATTGCAGTAAAAGAATTATTTGAATTTTAATGAAAAGGAGGAACGGAACTATATTTAAGTGTATATATTTTTTTTTTCAAATCTTCTACCAAATGAACTAAAGCTGTTTTTCTTTCTTTCTTTCTTTCTTTCTTTCTTAATATCTGTTTACTGCTTCTTCCTTCCTTTATTTCTTTCTTAATATATATTCATTGCTTCTTTCTTTCTTTCTTTCTTAATTCATTTTTAATATCTGTTTACTGCTTCTTCCTTTCTTTCTTAATAACTATTCACTGCTTCTTTCTTTCTTTTCTTCTTTCTTTCTTACTTTCTTAATTTATTTTTTTAATATCTGTTTATTGTTGCTTTCTTTATTTATTTATTTCTTGATATCAATTCACTGCTTCTTTCTTTCTTTCTTTCTTAATATATATTCCGCGCTTCTTTCTTTCTTTCTTTCTTTCTTATTATCTGTTCACTGAATCTTTATTTTTTCTCTTTCTTTCTTAATATCTGTTTACTGCTTCTTTCTTTCTTTCTTTCTTAATATATGTTTACTGCTTCTTTCCTCTTTTGTTTCTTAATATCTATTCACTGTTTCTTTCTTTCATTCTTTCTTTCTTTATTTTTTCTTAATATCTGTTCACTGCTTCTTTCTTTTTTTCTTTCTTTCTTAATACTAACCATTTCTTTTGTTCATTTTATAAATTCTTCTTTTCTTACACTTTATCAGATTAACTAATCTATAAAGATGTCAATGGCATTCAGTAAATTTCGACGTGAAATATACATGACCCACGTGATTACAAGAAAAGAGTTAGACTAAAATATGGTGTGTATATGTGTGTGTCTCTTTCTATATATGGGTGTGTATATTTGTGTGTTTATATATATATATATATATATATATATATATATATATATATATATTTGGGTGTGTATGGGTGTCTATATGAGCGTGTCTCTCTCTCTCTCTCTCTCTATATATATATATATATATATATATATATATATATGGATTTATATATGTGTGTCAATATATATGGGGTGTATATGAGTGTCTATATATGTGCGTATATATATATGAGTGTGTGTGCTTTTATGTGTGTATGAGTCTATATGTATATGGTGGTGTATATATGTGTGTGTGTGTTTATATATGTGTGTGTATGGGTGTGTATATGTATATGTCTATATATATATGGGTGGATATATGCCCGTGTCAATATATATGGGTGTGTATATGCGTTTCCATATATATATATATATATATATATATATATATATATATATGTACGTGTGTGTGTATGTGTGTGTGTGTGCACTTGTGTTTATTCATATTTTGTGTTTCTGCACAGAAACAAAATTAAACCCGTCTGGTTTTATCTTATTATATATATATATATATATATATATATATATATTATATGGATTTATATATGTGTGTCAATGTATATGGTGGTGTATATGTGTGTTTATATATATGCGTGTATATATATATATCTATAAATATATATGTGTGTGTAAGTGTATATCTGTCTATATGTATATTGTTGTGTATATATTGTTGTGTATATATATAAATATGGGTATGTATATGTGTATGTGTTTATATGTGTGTGTGTGTGTGTGTGTATGGGTGTGTATATGTGTGTTTTCAAACAAATTATTTGACCCGTAGATAGAATCCTAACGGGTCATAGTGGACCTGAAAATAATGTCAATAGACAACACTCCACAAAGCCCCAGATCTTGAGCCTCACCAATTGTATTTTAGTATCATGCATACCCATGCCTTGGGGGGGGTAAGTGGATTTTGCCCTGTGCAGGGGATCCAGTCAACGCACCATAACGTCCCACTGAGTGGGCGGAGACAATTTTGTGTCTGTTCAAGCTCTTATCATCAGAACCATCTGAAGCAATTATGAGCATTACATTGGAGATGCCATATTGGTCATTAATATTTGAACAACCACAATATCACTTATCTGTGATTTCAGACGATTAAGAATTTTAATCAAGAGAATGCAAATTAACTATTTTTCTTGGTTAATTGGTTTGGTTTTTATGGCATATCAACACATTTTGGGTCATTTAATGTCGATTCAATACATTTTGATTAACAAAGGACTCAGGTTGCTTACTGATTATAACACAGCCTATCTAAGGGAGAATAAGTGCTTAATTGAAGTCATACCTAATTGAAATTTAATTAGTTGATAATTAATGAATTAGGCAGGCATATCTGTTTAAATGTAAAGGCGTAAACAAACCGAGAAAAAGTCGATCTCTGTATGTACATTTCTGCATATTATGCCTCATCAGCAGAGCTATAGACAGGAGACTGCTCTGTGTGTGATTCGAACCCTGACTGTCAGGCTGACAGGCGGGGATTCTAACCATTACACTAGCCGGTTTTTTAAAAAGATTTCTTGTTTTTAAACTGATATCCTATCTATGAATTTTAATGGGTATATACCAATCCTCATAAATACTGGAGTATTCTGCTGACTGAGTACTTTTATACCACAATCAGGGGTTTACCTACTTCCCGCCGCTGGCAAGTATTGTATTTTGTTAATGTTATAAAGATTCCGTTTCATTTCCAACCTCCGTTTGGTTTTTTTCTCATTCAGTGGTCACCCAATTAAGAATAGAACGGGCTCATCGTTGCTTAACTATTTTGGTAACTCTTCCTATGAACGATCTATTCTATCATCTTGATCTAAACAGGATATTAGACAAATTTTGAAAATACATCAATTGTTTTATACTTAAAATTTAAAATAATATTGCATTTAAAGCCACAAAATGCATTATTTTGATCTTGATTGCAATAAAATTAATATGTTATCTATTTGTTCGATTACTTCAGAGAATTGAAATGAAAATGGACTCCCTCGTCGATTTCGACGCATGTGCGTCCATCCAGTAAGCAACCCACACAGTGGTTTTGTTTATAGTGGAGAAGGCTTGTGTGGGACTATCCGCATTTGTTGACACAGTCGATAGGAAAGAATTGGTGGACAAGGTATACCACAAACCCAATCAACAACTGACTTTTTTATATATATATATATATATATATATATAATGTAGGTAACAGAGGAAAACACATAGAAATGTATAAGTAGATGTTTTTCTTTGTCAAAATTTACAATTTACAGAATGTTGTACTTTTTGACTCACCTTGTATTCTGAAAAAAAAAATAACGTTCCCTTCATTCTTCATTTCTATCTTAGTAAATGCAGCTTAAACTTAGTACTTTTTTTTGCCACAGCCTGTATTCTGAAAAAAGTTAATGAATGGAACCTTTTTTTTTTTTTTCAGAATACAAGGTCTGTCAAAAAGTACAAAAACTCTCGGTACTTTTTTGACACACCTTGTAAGTATCCTTTACACAAATCTTTCTGAAGAGACAACGTTTAAAAATGAAAAAAAAAAAAAGGAAGAAATACACAGCGAATTAATTTCTTTCTTTTGGTCTAATCTCTCACGTGAGTGTCGAACAGAACAGAAATCACCTGCAGATGAAAACACTCAAGTCATCTGTTTACATGTGAGATTGCACGATTACGGTTGTGTCTTATTCAATCTCATTCACTGTATTTGTTTGGATTTGGGTGCATGCAGCCGAGCAAGAGTTAACATTCTCTGTTCTTAAGTGGTTCCTGGAGATTTCGATTCCTTCAGTTTGCCTTAAGTGCACTTGCCTTTCTTCGGGTGCCAGCCGGGTACAAACATGGTGCCCTCACTTGATGACCAGAAGAGGCCATGAAACGAATATTGGAAACATTTGCTTGTGCTGAGAATAATCAGAACCCAAAAGAGTAAGACTTCCAAAATCTAAAAGAATTACAAGGAAAAATAAATAAATAGAGTCATCTAATTACTCATCATCATCCTCATCATCATGTCACGCAATTAGCACGGGTATCCATGACAATCTCTCGCCAACCTTCTCTATCATTCATTGTCCCCGCAAGGTCCTCTGTGCAGCATCCAGTATCCACATGGAGCTGGTCAATGTAGGTCCTTGCTGGGTGGTCCACTTTAGCACATGTGCTGGTTTTCATTAGGGAATGTCGCTTATGAGTTCGTCCTTGCTTCTCCAGCAATGTCCAGCATGTCTTGTTCGTCTCACTCGGATGGTTTGTGACATAGGGGGCAGGTGGCCGTACAGCTGTTTCCTTGTAGAGTGTTGTTTCCACGACTTGTTAAAGATCGCAAACAGCATTCTTATGCAGCTCCCATCTAGCTTATTCTCAAGGCGCTTCGTTAGGTTCCCAGTGGTGCAGCCATACAGCAGCACTTACACAACCACAGCTTGGAATACTTTCGTTTTAACTTGTCAGTGAAATCGGATTTCCATATAACTGATCAATCTAATTACTGATCTGAATATTTGAGATGAGGCTTGCTGAGCATTAGTTTGACCTTTCGGACAGTTGTCCTCATCTGTATTTTGATATTTAAGAACACAACACATTTTTGATGGTCATGTCGCTTCTCTTGACGCTTTTCTGTTTGATATGCGTTGAAAAACAATGACGTCATTATTTGAATGAGATTTTCAAAAAGTTCTTCGACGCTTTGTTTGATCAACAGTCAAACTATTCAAAATGTTTTCCCAGGTTGAGTCATTGCTAAGCTCGAATAGAAAGGAAACACCTGAAGTAGGCCGAGGGATACAGAGGCCAAGACATTGTGGTTTTAAATGCCACAATAAAAATGAACTCTATATAAAAAATACAACTCCCCGAGAATTCAAAATAATCTTATTACTCATACTAAATCTCAGGGCCGATTAGCTCAGTCGGTAGATCTATTCACCCAAGAATCGCAAAGTACCGGGTTCGATATTGATCCTCGCACATACAGTGCATATGTGCACTAACCATCTTTGAGCTGACGGAGTTGTGGCGCTCCACCTTATCAAAACCATATTCCTAGCCCAGCGCGAACGAAAAGAGGATAAACTTCTTCGCTGTTCGGTTGATAGTGACAAAATATTCATGAGGTGTTCCGAAATTAACGCCTCCTATTTGTTCCCACGCAAAGTTGCAGGTGGCCGGAAAATTTCGACAACCCCTATATATTTTAGACGTAAAATGATTGCATAATACCACCCCAAAATTCTAGAAATAATTCAATTTTCAAAGATTGTTTTAGTGGTTAAAATTACATAACTTATATTAATCTAAATAATAATGAAAGTTAAAATTTTCGGACAAACCTCTAAAGAACAAGAGTTTCGGACAACCCTGGACACCAACTACAAGATGTATTATAATATTCTGGTGGAAAATATCTCATTTGTGTAAGGTGTGTTTGAATATAGATTTTTCCTTCTCTTTGGTGCGTTGCCTTACTAAAGAACACAGTATGCTCTAATATTCCTCCATAGTTCGAGTGAGAAGTGTTAGTTTCATGTCTTTGCAATTGCGTTTGCGTGAAGTTTTAGGCAAATTGCTTTGGGTTACCCTCCCCTAAAATTGAACTCGGAAAAAAGTAAATCCGGAAATAAAAAAAAGGCAGAGTCGTGCGCCCTGAGAAATTTGAACAGAACAGACGAGACCTCTTAACTGGATGGTTGAAACACAGATTTTGTCCCTTAATTGTACGGCTGGCATACTGAATTTACCCCTTAATTGCACGACTTAAATAGGTTTTGATCCTGAATTGCACTGCTTAAAGACAGATTTTGTCCCTTAATTGCACGGCTGGCACACAGACTTCGTAACGTGTGTGATCATTGTATTAGAGAGTTCGTAACGAACTCTCTAATACAATGAACACATATGTGATCGACTGCAATTAATCAGTACCTCGATTAATTCAGTGGATTTAACCCTGAAGATCCTTATGGTGAAACCCGAGTAGGTCATCTCTTGTGCCCATTTTATATATATATATATATATATATATATATATAAGAGATTTATCCAAAAAGTGAATTGAGACCCATCTGATGAGACGAAAATTTGGGGAGCCGGTTTAAATCAACTTAGATTAATATAGGCCCCAATTTTGGTCGAAATAAATTTATTATGGAATTACGGTGTTGAGTTCTTCCTTCCTTTATTGATAATATATTATATATATTATATATATATATAATCCAAAAATCCAGAGAATAAATCTTCCTTACGACACAGGATTTTTATTTAAAAAAAAAAACAAGTCACAGATTGAGAGCTCAATATGTGCTCTTAATGCTAGAGTCACAGAGCAAATATATAAGTAAAGAAATAACAAAAGACTTAGAGATTTGGCATTATAGTCTATTCATATCACGGGACTAGGAAAGTTTTAAAAATTAAAAAAATATATAAAAAACAAAAATCTGTTTTCAAATGCCTTTAAAGTAATAAAAAATTTCATCATTCGCATCTGATGTCGGGAGAGTTAGACTATTTGTCTAAGCTTCCTGAAATAGACTATAATGCTAAATCTCTAAGTCTTTTGTTATTTCTTTACTTTATATATATATATATATATATATATATATATATATATATATATATATATAGTAGGTAGGTAGGTAGGTAGGTAGGTAGACAAAAATTCGGATAGTTACTTTAGAATACACGTTACCTGAAATATCTTGATGATGAAAAGAAACGGTAAAAAGAAAGATAGGTTGCCATGGTGGTAGACAGTAAAGAAATCATGTCGATAAAAAAAATACAGGAAAGCTGTAGACTGAAATATTTATTACTAGGTAAGCATATTGGTATATGCATAAAAAATGACTGACAATGGCTCTCCCAGAAATCTATGTACTCCTGATTTTATCATCTTAACCCTTTGAAATCTGAGCGACCAGTATTTTTGACGATAACTAAAAGGACGGAAACCCGGCGGTCAAAATTTCGAACGAGGAAGCCCACTTTTAAATCACCGTCTACATATTAATACCCGTGTTCCTTAATCTTCCGACCGTTATCATCTTGCAACAGCCACTGGATAAAAAAATGAGACCCTCCAAATTGTCTAAGATGAAATGCAAAAAATAGAAATCCTGATTATCTAGTGTCGCTTAATCGCCGAATTCTTATTTCTTATGTGTGTCGTCATCTCAGTTAAATTATGAACCCTTCAGTATTTATTTGAAAGAAAGAAATTAAAGAAAAAACATACAACACAGAAAAAAAATGCAATGAGAAAGAAAAAGAGTAGCGGAAAGATAGAGAGAGGGGGTGAGCACCCGGAAGCGATGACGCTAATCTGTTTCAATCGAATATAATGAAACAATATATATATATATATATATATATATACAAGTTTTGTTGAATTGAACAGACAATTCCTGTCTGACAAGTCTTTCCTTGATCCGTTCCAATCTTCGGGCCATCCTCCTGGTGTCAGGGTGGAACTGGTATAACAGTCCACCGAAGGTTTCAACACTAGCGCTTTAGGCAATACACTTTGCCATCCTCAGGTGGGAAACGATGGAAACGATCAATGAAAGACTTGTCAGACAGGAATTGTCTGTTCAATTCAACAAAACTTGTATAAAAGAAAAAATGCTGCCAAAATACACTTATATATATATATATACACACATACACACACACACACAGAGGGGAGGGAGATGGAGAGAGGGAGAGAGGGTGAGAGGGAGAGAGGGTGAGAGGGAGAGCGAGAGTTAAATCCTCATTATACTTATTTACATATTGAACTATTTCCGAATAGATTCTAAGTACTGTGGTATATTCACAGGTCCTGCTAGTTGCAATAAAATATTTCAATTTCAAATTTGATCGATCGTTTTATTATTTTTAATATATTTCGAATTGTGTATAGAAAATTGTAACCTGTTATTCTGATGTCAAGATTACTTTCCAGTCATAGACGTATCAGTGCTACTGTAAGGCGGCACTATATGCATCCTAACGAGGCACCTGGATAATAAATGTTACGAATTTGTGGCAATTTTAGGCTGCAAATGAGAGCACTTTACAATGGAGATTCTTTGTGTTCCTTAGTATTATGTAGAATCCTTGTGTTACTTCGTGTTAGGCAGAATCCTTGTGTCCCTTACTGCTAGGTAGAATCCTTGTTATTTAGTGGTGGGTAGAATCCTTTCCTATCCGTTCGTCCGTGTCATATGTGTGCAAATAAACGGCTTTCAAGATCGACGATTAAATAGATAACTAACTACGTATTGGAGCGTGTTGATTGTCTGGCTTTAATCCACGCGCCTACGCAGAGACTATAATTTTAAGTGGTGGGCTACAGCACACCTTATATCACAAAAATATCACAGGAAGCGCGTAGGGTAATGGTTAAAATCATGGAAATGGACTCGTCGCCCCGAGTTCAAATCCTAGACGTGGTAATTGCATTTCACTTAGCGCTAATACCCTTGGGAAGGTATGGATCCTACTCTCCCTCCAGCTATGGATAAATAGTAGGACAGACTGGGTTCTTTAACCATGGCTAGGTAACCAGTTTAGGAGAAGGAAAACTCTGAATTCAAACCTGTTGAACTTCGCTTAAGAAATTGTCCTTGTGTCACATCCTGCTCGCGCGAATATATATATATATATATATATATATAAAGAAAGAAGGTCCGCAAAATGTATCGTTCTCAGAAAAAATGTTTTATTCTTTTTATCTCACATACGCAACACGTGTTTCAGATATTCTGGTATCTTCAGGCTTTGATCAATACATATATTGATATACATATATACACATAGGTTATGCTTGTTTCAGTAATTTTTCTGTTCATAACAGAAAAATTACAGAAACACGCATATCCTATATATGTGTGTGTGTGTGTGTATATATATATATATATATATATATATGTATATCAATATATGTATATGTATATCAATATATGTATTGATCAAAGCCTGAAGAAGATACCAGAATATCTGAAACACGTGTTGTGTATGTGAAATACAAAGAATAAAACATTTTTTCTGAGAACGATACATTTTGCAGACCTTTTTTTTTTTTTTTTTTTATAAAATATTACATTTTCTCGCGTTGGGACCAGAACAACATTTATATATATATATATATATATATATATATATATATAAAAATATTCCAATAATAAACTAGATTGGAGATGCACAAGTATATTACGTGCTGTTGGAAACAAATCCTGAAATCAGCATCTCACAAAACACCTGTACGGTCACCTGCGATCAAGATATGCTAGACATACCTGGAGGCATTGTCATCCTTCTTATCGTTTCCGAATCTACATAAAACGTCTTCAATCTAATCTTTCATCCTAAACAAACTGTTTCTGTTTCTGTCTCATTTTTATTCATTTTTTGTTGACTCTCTTAAGATTTCCGTCGATTTAAAAAAAATGTCTTTATTTATTTAACCATAACACAACAGTATATGATTATTGTTTCTTTAAAGGAGATGATATAGCACTTCTTGCAAATGCACCAGCACAAGCCGAACCCCTGCTATATAGACTGATGAAGGAAGCACAGAACACTGACCTAATGTGAATTCCGATAAAAATGAATTCATGTGTTTAAAAAAGAAAGGAAGCATCTAAACACTCAACGGTAAACCTCTAAAGCCAGTATAACAATTCACATACTTAGGTAGTAATATCTCATCCACAGAAAGCGATGTTAATTAATATCATTCAGCTAGTTAATCTACTTTAATCGTAGGCTATTTTATGACTAAGGGCCAGTCTATCTGGTAGAGTGCCGAAGGGGTGTTAGCTTCATGGACACCCTGTAAGTAAAAAGTAAAGTCATCGAGGCGGCCTAAAGTCGGTATTGAAGTAAGTCAGTTAGACAGTCAACAATTGGTTTGAGCAATGTGATTGGCCAAGCACAACTGCGCCAGTCTCAAGACAACTGGTATTTATGGGAATTCAGAACAGCCCACCCATGCATTTGGGTGAGTCCATTCCCTGAGTCCTGATTGGCTGCTTGGTTTGTAGAGTCCTCTGAGGCTCCATAAATCCTGCAACTTTTCAGTGGTCTTCACGGCATCTCAGAATCTTATTCAGTTACGACTGTTTGCCGTCTTGTCTTGCCAATTCAACGGTAATTGGACTTAGTATTCTATAGTCGATATCAGCCAGTCAGCGAGAGAGTCTATCCCCTTTTCAATAGCGCTAAACCAAGGAGATTGTTATGGCGTCTGAGGTGGAGCACCACACCTACCATCAGCTCCTTACTTTACCGCACATATCCCTGTGCTACTCATACGCTGAGTTGGCGAGGACCGGTATCAAACTAGGAACCTTGTGGTTTCTAGCCGAACGCTCTACTGACTGAGCTAACCCGGCCCGTATACCCTGTACATTGAGACAATGTTATGTTTCTATCTAGAATGGTGAGGCAATTTTATTTCACTGAGCAACATGTGATAGCCAATATCTAAGAAAGAAAATAATTAGTGTTTGACTTTTAAAGAAAGTATGATATCATGTCAGTGAGATGTAGCATTTCCGTTAAAGTTATGACATTAAGTACACGGCGATGTGTCGTGTGATATCAACGTGATGTTATAGACGATGGATCAGTGATATTTGCAGTAACGGTACGGTCTTTTTTCTGTAGTTTCTCTGACAATTGTATTTTATAGTTATTTTCTCTCATTTTGTTTTCGTGAATTTTATCTAAGAAAATTATTTCTAGTTAATATTATTTTTTTTTTTTTTTGGTTTAGCTTTGGGCGACAAAGCGAACAAATTGAACTCGACACGACTTTCCAATTTTCATGCTTGTCTAGCACTGTGTTCGACTAAATGACATCTAAGGAGATTAGATGTGTATGTATCACCGAGGAGGTACAACCAAGCAATGATTATGCGATCAAACAATCAGACATTATACACTGTATCAAATAAGCGAAACCTTTGATTACAATTGACCAGGCTCAAATTCCTCAAAATTCATAACATACACTTTGTTGTGTAGGAGCCAAAGTCGAACTGCAGTGGTATCTGTTAGTAGTAGTAATTGTCGTTAGTTCAAAGTACCAGCATACGAAAGTTGTATAGTCAAAAAGGGGTTGTTTATTCCTTCTAGGCTCGTGGGTTCTTATTTCTTTCTAGGCTCGTGGGTTCTTTTAGAGAGAGAGAGAGAGAGAGAGAGAGAGAGAGAGAGAGAGAGAGAGAGAAAGAAAGAGAGGGAGAGGGGGGGAGTGATGACAAGCTGTTCCATTGTAAATCACGTTCATGGGCCCTGTTTGTTGCTAGCCTAGACATGTCACCGTGAAACCCCGAAACCCACGTCTACCTCCGACGAAGACACAGCCGAAAAAAAAAACGATTTTTCTCTTCCTCCGTTTTTGGTCCCGGGGGTGGGGGAAGGGACACATCCGCTTCCGCCCTCCACAGAATACCTGGGACATCTGTTTTTATTATTAAATCTAGTTCCGTGGTCATTGATCGGTCAATAGCTGTCACCCGTTGAGTGTTTACAATTATAAGCTTTAACCTCTTTTTGTTCTTATTTTTTTTCTTCTCTTTCTCCAGAAATCCGATTACCATAATCCGAGACAATAATAATTACGCTACCCACTTATACTTTACTTCGCAGGAATATGCAAACCCCGGACGTAATTATTTAACTCTTAATGTAATAAATTATATTAAACTTGCAGTACATGTGGATATACCACAATATAATAATTTAACTATTACAAGGTTTGATATGTTTACTTAAGAGCTATTGCTAAATAGTTCAATATGTAAAAAGTATGATGATCTTGATTTAACTGTCACTCACGCGTTTGTTTTTCTTATTTTCATATTTCCTTATGTTCAACTGAAACAGATAAGCGTTATCCCTTCGCTTAAAAGTCTTTTTAGAAATTTAAAGAAATTTCCAAAACTCCTTAGTATTTCACTCTCATCAGACAGTCAAATGAATAACCCAAAGAAAGTTCATCAGAAAATCCATAAAATGTAGGTCAGACAGCAAATGTAAATTTACAATTTCAAGCAAGAGAAAGAGTTACAAAGTATCCTTAAATTTTCTGTTGAAACAGACATATTCAAAAATGTATGATTTTAATATGTAGTAATAGATTTTTTTTTGTTTAATGATTAAGAAAGGTGTTATTTAACTTCAACTTAGTCTAAGTAGAATTTAATATATTAAATCCTTTTGAATAAGAAAAACAAACAAATATATATATAAGAGATAAAGATTTTTTTGTCATTATTTTCATAGTTACCACCAAACATTCAATGAACAACAACACGATTGAATTTATTAAATACAGATGAAAATTATGAAAAAAATAATTCATTCCCTGATGATGAGCTTCGCTCGAAAATATTTGGACCCTTAATATGAAAAAAAAAAAGAGAAAAAAAAGAAATAAATTGTTTTTTAAACATAAATGTGCATTATTACGCCTTCAAAAAAATTATTATTACATTTTAATTAATGCTTCGAACTCACTATGAAATAATGACAAAAAAATCTTTTATTCCAGTGTCCCTGAGCAGGACTTCATTATTTTATAGTATTATAAAAAAAAAGAAAAAAGAATTTATATATGAAATAATTTCAAAAAATCCCGCGGAACACGATCACCGCAACGATTTATTACGGAATTTACCGAGCGTAACTATATCTTCGCCGGAAAAAAAAAAAAAAAAGAAATTTTTTCACAGTTACCACCAAAACATTCAATGAACAACAACACGATTGAATTTATTAAATACAGATGAAATTATGAAAAAAATAATTCATTCCCTGATGATGAGCTTCGCTCGAAAATATTTGGACCCTTAATGAAAAAAAAAAAAGAGAAATAAATATGTTTTTTTAACATAAATGTGCATTATTACGCCTTCAAAAAAATTTAATATATAAGAGAGTTTTATAATTTGCTTGCAGCATTGTGTATATATTGGTAGGAGGTTGATTTAGAAGGCTATCACAATGCAGGTGTAAAGAAAAATAATAATACGGTAACAATGATGTTGTGTGTTAACCTGTATTTAATTCTTGAATTTTCGAGATCATCATCATCATGTCGCGCTATTAGCACGGATATCCATGACAATCTTCTCGACCAACCTTCCTATCATTCATTTTCCCAGGGAGGTCCTCTGTGCAGCAACCTGCGTCTTTGCTTAGTTGGTCAATGTAGGTCCTTGCTGGGCGCCCACACTAGCATGTCCGTGTGTTGGCTTCCACAGGAGAACGTCACTTATGAGCTCATCCTTGCTTCTCCAGCAGTGCCCGGCATGTCTTGTCCGTCTCACTCGAATGGTTTGTGAGATGGGGGCAGGTGGCCATATAGCTGTTTCCTCGTGGGGTGCTGCTTCCACGTTTTATTCAGGACTGCACGCAGCATTCTTGTGCAGCTCCCATCCAGCTTATTCTCAAGGCGCCTCGTTAGGGTCCATGTGGTGCATCCGTACAGCAACACTGATACAACCACCGCCTGGAAGAATTGTCGCTTTAGCTTGTCAGTGAGATCGGATTTCCATATTACTGATAATTTGTTTGTGGCCGACCACGCCTCTTTTTCAAAAGATCACTGGAACTGAAGCAGTCTAGTTAGGACATTTCTTTTTAAATGATTTTTTTCTTTCGAAAATGATGGTATTTTATATAACTGTATTCTCGTGTTGTATGTTTACGTGAATGCGTTTTTTTTTTGTACTTGCGCGTATGTTATCATGCGCGTGTCCATGAAAATGCGTGTTGGTTGTCACGTTATGACTGTATCCTAGCGAGGGATTGCACGTGCAAATATATGTGCGTATTAAAGAGCGTATTAGTGTTTGGTGGCCATGGTGATGTATAATATTTCGTGTTGGATGTAATATAAACCAATTTAATCATTTATTATTATATTATTATTATTATTATTATTATTATTAATATATAATCAATATTATTATTATGTTTATTTGTTTATTTACTTATTTATATCTAATTCAATTTATCTTTCTTATATATATATATATATATATATATATATGAATAGAAGATCATTCCATACGAGGTTCAACTATCATAATGCAGGTCAACCATAGTGAGTGCTTGATGTGCCTTTTTCTAGTTATGTAAACGGACAGACCAATACAATGCACGCGTCTTTGAACTTAGATTTTTTTCTACTTTAATTTGATTTTCACCTCAATTTAATTTTCACATCTTATAGTAATGGCCAACCGTAAATACCCAGAATCGGGATATTCTCACCCCTAGA
Source organism: Doryteuthis pealeii (assembly GCA_023376005.1). Classification (NCBI taxonomy): domain Eukaryota; kingdom Metazoa; phylum Mollusca; class Cephalopoda; order Myopsida; family Loliginidae; genus Doryteuthis; species Doryteuthis pealeii. The sequence continues at coordinate 76,292,952 of CM042165.1, forward strand.
TGTACTAAATTAACCTCCTGCAAGTCGTTGTTTTTTTTCTGTCAAAGAGTTATTTTTCTAGTAATTATTTTTATATGATAAAAACTATATATATAATATATATATATATATATATATATAATTATATTATAATAATGATACACAGTAATAACCTACTCGAGTTTCATCATAAGTATCTTCAGGGTTAAATCCACTGGATTAATCAAGATATTGATTAATTGCAGTCGATTGCATGTGTGTATTTATTCGCGATAAACGGTTGGTTATAGGTCCGCAGTTGGAGAACCCTAATTTAAAACTCAATAAGAGCAGAAGTTGCATTTTTTTTCAAAGGATCAAAATACAAACATTGTTAGAAATACGCTTTGTGCTATTGTTTTAATGGTTTATGACAACGATAAGGATTGTCTATATTATATTTGACAATGATGAGATTGTACATATATATATATATATATATATATATATATATATATATATATGTGTGTGTGTGTGTGTGTGTGTGTGTGTGTGTGTGTAAAATAAAAGGATATTTAATCCGACAATGTGAATTTGATATATTGAAAAAACAAATGATGATTACAAATGCATGGGATCATCAGGAGAGAATGTGCACCGAATGTAAATAAGGTGTGTCAAAATGTATTGAGATTTTTGTATATTTTTACACACCTTGTATTCTGAAAAAAAAAAGTTCATTCATTTCTATCTTGGTAAATATTCTGAAGAAAAACAATGAATGGAAGTTTTTTTTTTTCAGAATCCAAGTTGTGTCAAAAAGTACAAAAAATGTCGATACTTTTTTGACACACCTTATACATTATATTATATATACATACATACACAGAGAGAGAGAGAGAGAGGAGAGAGAGAGAGAGAGAGAGAGAGAGAGAGAGACGGGGGTAGGGTTGTGTTGTTTAAGCTTTAATTATTTGTTAAGAAACTGAATCTCACATTATTTTTCTTTCAAATGTGGCTTAGTAATTTGTTTTCAAAATCACACTGACCTGTCTAGACCAATCGACATACGGGTATCTTGTTCCAGTGTCAATATTGATCTAGCAATTCGGTGACGTAATCAGGCTTAATCACATAGGGATAAGTTGTATAGGATTTGGATCTTGTGTTTCTTCATCAAATCTGGAAATTTCATTTTATTAGTCGACGTTTAAAACCCTCCAAGAAAGCACGTGCTTCGTGTGGATTTTAATAATAATAATAATAATAATAAATAATAATAATAATAATCCTTCTCTATTCACTACAGGTTTTCAGAGTTCTTTTCTATCATGAAAAACGTGACTAACGTTTTTCCGTTAGTTTCCGTTTGTATGACTTCATGGAAAGAAGACTGCTTTTTTTTTATTCATGTTTGTTCACTGTAAAGATAAAAAAGGAAAAATATCTCTCCCTCATTTTAGTGCTATTCATACAATTAGATTTATAAAAACTCACACTCACTCATATAATATATTATATATATATATATATATATATATATATATATATGTTAAATAATGCAGCCATTTTTTTGTCAACAGGTTTTGTTCTTGTTTTTTCGTAATGGCTGCGTTATTTAACAATATATGACTATAAGAAAAAATGCTGCCTAAATACATATATTATATATATATATATATATATATATATATATATATATGTGTGTGTGTGTTGTGTGTGTATATTTATATATATAAAGAAAACTTAACAAACCGTCATCTGTATATCTTTTTTCTTTCTTTAAAGTTACATATTGATCAGGATATAATTGATTTATTTGTTATTATATATTGAGCTCACTTAGGGATTTAGAAAATCCTTGTATGAATATATATATTTGCATCTACAAGAGCATACAATATGGTTGTACAGTGAAATTTCGATATTAACAAATAGAATCGCCCCTTACTTACCAGTCATTTGGATTATCTTACACACACACACACACATATATATATATATATATATAGAACCGTTAGTGTTTGTGTGAGTAAGTAAGTAAATGTACAGTTATTTACTAAGCTTTGCTTAGATGCGGAACATAGCTAGAATTATAGGGTACCAATGAGAATCGAACTGACTAACAATGGTCTGCAAATATATCTTGGTAATCATTACACCACGGTGGGGGGGGGTGCCACGTGAATTATTTTCTTAAAAAACTTTTTCTTAAAAAACTTTTCTTAAAAACTATTTCGTTTACCTGATGAATGTTTTTAGCAGGAAACCATTGGTAGTAATATCGTTCCCAAATAAATGAATGAAAGCTAAACTTTTGTCACTTCATTCAACTATCAACGCTCTAGCACAGATATTGAGCACTCTTCTAATAACATTGTACGTTGGATTACTATTACTTTATCTAGTATACTTGTGCCAACCATACACATTAATATGGCACCCCCAAAGACCTACTCTATAGTGAATTAGTAAAGGGCACTTGAGCGGTAGGGGGACATGAAGAGGGACATGAAGACATGCCACATCAACACCAACACATGGGAGGCTTGTGGAAAAGACCGTGCGATCTGACGACTACTCTTCAAACAAGGAACAACAAGGAGTGAAAAAGAGAGGAATGTAGCCGCCGCAGAAAAGAGAGCAAAAAGGAAGGAGAGACAACAACAACTCCAGCAAGCATCACTGTTTGTTTGCAGTCAGTGCACCAGAGATTGCCATTCAAAAATTGTTCCGTTCAGCCATTCACGCAGTTTCAGATTTTAAAAGAAATGGACACTACGCCATCGTCTTTAGTAGACAGACGAATGCCAACACACACACACACACATATATATATATATATATATATATATATTATATATATAATATATATGTGTGTGTGTGTGTGTGTGTGTGTGTGTGTGTGTGTAATATTATATGCCACTAGATAGGCCACCTTTTCAGCTAGTAAAATACCGACGATTCCTTTTTGAACTTTTAATCGGCCAACAAAAATAAACATCGTCAGCAAGACGGAGATGCGCATTTAAAAAAAAAAAAAACTCCAGTGAGAGACAACGAGAAAAAAAGCAATTTGTTGCCATGGTAATTCGACGAGTGGTGACGAAAGAAATAACCGAATCAAAGGTAAAGAAAATGAAATGATAGACGAACCAGAGAGGTACAGAGAGTAAGTGAGTGAGAGAGACAGAGACAGATAGATAGATAGATAGATAGATAGGAGAGAGAGAGGAGAGAGAGAATGAGAAAGATAGTGCAAGAGAGATAGAGGGTAGGGGAAAGAGATTTTTTTAAAAAGAGAGAAAGAAAAAGAGAGAAAGAAAAAGAGAGGACACAGAGAGAATAAAGAGTGGTAGACTAAGAGAGAGGGACAGGTTAACAATGTTAGAGAGAGAAATATGCAAAGAAAGAGAGGATGAGATAGAGAGAGTGAGTAAGAGATAGAGAGAGAGAGAGAGAGTGTGTGTGCGTGTAAGAGAAAGAGAGGGCCATAAAACAGAGAGAAACAGATAGATAGCGATATGCAGAGAGAACGATTAACAGAGAGAGAGAGAGAGAGAGAGAGAGAGAGAGAAATACAGTGCGAGAGAGAGATAGACACATACAAAGAGACAGAAAGAAAGAGAAAAAGTGTGTGGAAGATATAGACTGAGAGAGAGAGAGAGGGAGAGAGAGGAGGGAGGAGAGAGAGATGGCGAGAGAGAGAGATAGAGAGAGAGAGAGAGAGAGAGAGAAATTGTAATCAGCTTTAAAGAAGACGGTCTCTTGACGCCTGGTCAACATGAGAAACATTGATTAGCATTTTGGACACTGAGGCTTTGTTTTAACAACGACCGGTTAATCTCTATCTTGAATAACCCGGACAAAAGTGATGGGTCCTGAAAGCTGGGGTATCATTACGTTATCAGGTGTGACGTCGCCTTGCTCGGAGAGGTTGGCTTTATCCTATCACCTTCCCTCTTTTCCCCATACAGCTTTAGCTAAAAAAAACTCTCTTGTATTTAAAAGAAAAAGAATCTCGTGTACAAGCAAAAGGAAACCCAGATAAAAGAGAAAATAATTCCAACACAAGGATTGGAATTCTTGGACAGTATTCTGTGACTTTTCAACGACAGAATCCACTGATAATGGATATAGCAGCCCTGTTTGGGTGAGATAGATCCACTTCTAACCAACCACACTGTTTTTACATAAGGCGTGTAGTGATTTGATTTGTACGAACTTATTAAAGTAAAAAAATAATCCGTTCTAATTATATAAAAAAAACAACGATATTTCACATGGCGTGAATGGTAGAAGATCAATCAATAAAGAGATGCTCATTTTTTTTCATGGTTGATTTGGCAGTCAATCTTAAAAATAGATTACAATCTTATATACAATATGATTCTTGAATAAAAAACAATGGGGAAATGTTTGGATTCAGAGTCCAAATGTTTGTCAAAATCAAGTGGCAAATCTAGCTCAACAAAATTTGTGATGCCCAGTGTAATGTTTTGTTATTTCCCATTATATATACATTTTTAAAACCTTCCATAAAATAGGTAAACATTTGTTAGATGATGTATTTTTACGGATTTTGAGAAAAATCGAGGCTATCCCGTAGCTCAAAAAGTTGACGTGATATAGAAAAACTGGGGTTATTTTGGGATTCAGTTGTCAAAAAATAGACAAAAGCAAGTATCAGATCCAATAAAAAAAATTGTGTTCACCAGTGCTATCCAAACATTTACCTTCTTACATTTTTGTTAACTGCCCTGTCGGCTGGGGCGTAAGAATACATCGACTACACCTGGGTCCACCTGTTGTCCGTGGGTGGCCACCCGTAATGCTTAAGAATGGAACCCAGGTGGCTGAACAGTCCATGACTTGCAACCCTACACTTTGGTCCTTAATTTGGCTAGACGGGCGGTTTCCAATCAATCGTCTGGTCACTTCAAGCCCTAGCAGCTATATGATTGTCGAAACCCTATTGCCCTCATGGACAGCTCTAACTCTTTTTATCATATAGGTGATAGAAGTCTTCATTTCCTCGGAAGGAGGTTAAACTCTAACAGATGGTGAAGTTCCAGTTCTGGATGTTTGGAGAATGTGGAGTACCCCTTCATCACCATTACTCCCAGGTACACTCTGACCAGGAGTGGTAGTATATGTTAGTGTCCCATCTACGGGTTAAATAGAAAATATGTTTATGAAAAAAATTGAGTATCCATTAAGAATGAATTTATTTCAAAACTTTGTCGGCGTTAAATGACCCACTGAGGTTGATACGCCGTTGAACAAAACAAACCAAACCAATCCAAATATTCCTGTTAATATATATACAAATCTACGATGAACGCAGTTTCCTCGCCCCGAGGCACGAACGAGGCACGAAATAACTCTAGACGGGTCAACATGCCGTAAGAATCAATCAATCAACTCCGTTTTATTAGAACAGATGAATATTCTCAACGTTTGTAAATTGTTTTGAAATAACATTTTAGTTCTTATCGAAAAGCGGATTTAACATTCTCTCTCCACTTTATCCACGTACGGTTCATCTAGGCAGGTAGTTTATATTCGCCAATGCCTATTCCGTTGTAAACACACAAGTATTTCATGAGATGAATTCATGAATAATTTCTGCAATGTTGTTAACTGGTGTTTGCTTTTGTTGCCTCTAAATCGATTCATAAATTCTTATTTTTACTATTCTCTTTTCTTCTTGTAATCTCGAGTATCCTTTATTTCAATCACAAAAGAATAAACGTTTTCCATTCGCCCGAAACAATAATAAATTCAATCGGCATAAAATAATGCAATATCGACTTGAATATACACGAACGCGGGTGCAATTTTAACCACCTCAACTTGTTTATGGAAATCACAGAAAAAAATTAGAAAAAAAAAAAGAAATGCTGAAATAATATTTCTCTGATCCTGTCGACCGGTTTAAATCACTTTAAATTTTCACACGTAATTTTTGTACGTTCTTATTACACAACAAATGTACCCGTTACATTTCCGCTTCTAAATTTATTCTACAGAGTGCGTAAAACTGTCAACTGACGTGGTGAAACTGAACTGAGGCAAGTGGTAACGGTAGATCCTCTAACTAATCTCTTACAAATTATTTTACTGATAGAATCATGCCTTGGTTTGGTTTGGTTTATTTCTTTAACTAGAAGTGGCTACCCGGCGTCGCCTGAGTAGAGGGTGGGGGGAGGCAAAATGTTCGTTTCGCAAATCCATTATTACTGAATCGTGAGTTGGATCCTCACAAGATGCCCCATTAAAATCCCTATGTAAAAAAGATCTTGTATTGATTCAGCTTGGTCGGGCGTCAGAAACAAAAGTACACAGACACCAGAAAAAGTAAAATTTGTGTCTCTTATTTCAAATATTAACTGCTAAAAAAATCCATGTTGTTATTAAAATCTTTAATGAATATAAATCAAATCTTCATTATTTTTGCTAAAAGAAAGCAATGATAGTAAATGTGTATATATATTTAATTTGCCGTTAATTTTTTTCTCTTACAGCCTGGCAGGTAGGGTTCGAATCACGCACAAAGCACTTTCCTGTCTATAACTCTGCTGATGAAGCCTAATAGGCTGAAATGTACATACAGAGATGACTTTTTCTCGATTTGTTTACGCCTTACATTTAAACTGATATGCACGCCTAATTCATTTAATTATAACTAATTAATTCTCAAATTAGGTATGACTTTGATTATGCACATAATCCCCCCCCAAAAAAAAATTGTCGGCAATTGCCATCTCAAATAGATTGTTTGATCACTTCATACATACATATATACATACATACACACACAACTGCCCTTTATTCATGTATAGATGGCATATCAACCATCCTGAATTATTTAATGCCCAGTCCATATTTGTAAAATAATAATAATGGGAGGATGTGGGATTTCATACCTTTCCCAAGGGTATCAAACTTAAATTGAACGTAATAGCATGATTGGAGTTCGAACTCGCTTACTACGATTTCGCAATCCAGCACATTAGCCCCTACGCCACCGGGATTCTCCCATTATGGTTTGGACCGGTTGAATAAAAAATTTAGACTGTTGGATCTGTGATTGCTAAATTAAAGTTTTTCAACCTTATTTCATGTTGCATCAGAATGATGCTGTTCCGGATAGAACATTCTGTTTATTAACACACAGATTTGAAAGTGATCTTCGTGAATTCTGGGAAGAATAGCATTTGCAGGAACTGTGTAGCCGTTACATATTCCCTCGTAATTAGAAAATGCTAAGACACATTTCAATACCAACATGTATCTGATATGAAATAAGTCTACAAAACAACTTATGTGAACGCAACTTTAAAGTAAAATAGATTACTGTAATCTCGCATGACGACATTTTGTTTTTAGAAAAAAAAAACGAGAAAAAAGAAAGAAAAGAATTTACCACAAGATAATCTCTTACAAAAGATACATATGTATATATAATGTGTTATTCTAGGTATTATTTATTTATTTATTATTTGCTGTTATATTATTTGTTATATTACTGATATATATATATACTATATTGTGTTGATGTTATACATTTTATAGAGTTGGCATTAAATAACCCACAGGGTTGATATGCCATTAAACCAATACAAAACCAAACCAAAAGTAACATGTCTGTGAGTATTGTATAACAAGGAATTGCGAACATTCTAGATTTGTTGTAATAAGTAATTAAGAGTTACCTCCCTTATTTTATGATTATCTCCCCCCTTTGGAGAACTCTCTGGTGAATACTAGACTATATAAACTCTCACTAATTGTACCAATTATTCTAAGTAGAATAAAACTTTCCAAAGTCTATCAGTGTTATCGTTTGTCATAACATCTGTATTTATATTTTTGGTGTAGCCTCTTGAATGGGCTCTTTAAACTTGGCTAGGTGACCAGTCTAGGAGAAGGAAAACTCTGTATTCAAATCTATTAAATTACACTTACAAAATTAACCAGGAGACACATTCTGTTCGTGTGGAGGGGTTGGGTGAATATTTATACATTCGCCGATGATTAATGAATGGCCTCGTTCTGATATCGTCACGTGACAAAGGACGAACACGGAAATCCAAATCCGGCGCTGTTAAGCGCCTCCCTTATTTTATGATTATCTCCCCTTTGGAGAACTCTCTAGTGAATACTAGACTATATAAACTCTCAATAAGTGTACCAATTATTATAAGTAGAATAAAACTTTCCAAATTATATCGGTGTTTTCGTTTGTCATAACATCTGTATTTATATTTTTGGTGTAGACTCTTGAATGGGCTCTTTAACCTTGGATAGGAGAAGGAAAACTCTGTATTCAAGCCATTTAAATTACACTTACAAAAATTAACCATGAGTCACATTCTGCTCGTGTGTAGGGGTAGGGTAAAATATTTATACATTTGCCGGTGATTGATGAATGGCCTCGTTCTGATATCGTCACGTGACAAAGGACGAACACGGAAATCGAAATCGGGCGCCGTTAAGCGCCTCAGATCTTATTTAGATGTCGTCAGTCAATTAAGATTTGAAAGCTAAATGCGACTGTGATTGTCTAAGCGCTAATGGGAAACGAGCCCCGTTGATTGCGGCGTTTTTACTGCGTGCCGTTAGCTGTTAAGATCCTGGGAGGAGAATATTGCCCTCTTCTGAATCTCCAGCACGCAACCTGATAGAATTAGCAGAGTGCGCACCACCTACCGCGCTGAGATAAGAGGGTTTTTTTCTTCTTCTTCTTCTTTTCTATCACGCGAGTGAGATAGACACTTATATATAATCTGTATTTGCACACAAATATTTATTTATTAATATCGGTGTATAAATTGCCTCATAACGAAGACCATTATACAATTCCTCGATTCTATTGATATAACATCTCGAATAAAATGAATGCAAATCGGTTCACACTTGTCGTTTGTTAACTTATTTCTTGTTATATCGCCAATAATAGGGCATCTCATGTGGTGTAATGGTTAGCAAGCTAGATTCGCAAACCATAGTTAATGAGTTTGATTCTCATTGGGCGTATAGGGGCCGATCCCTATAAATCGGCCCCTATAGGCGCTTCATAGTTCTGGCCTTGTGCCACACCTGGGCTAAACTTCGTAAATAACTAGGGTACATCGCGTGGTGTAATGGTTAGCAAGCTAGATTTGCAGACCATTGTTAGTGAGTTCGATTTTTATTGGGCGCTCCATATTTCTGTCCTTGTGCCAAATCTAAGCTCAACTTAGTAAATAAATTGGGTACCTCACATGGTGTAATGTTTAGCAAGCTAGATTCGCAGACCATTGTTAGTGAGTTCGATGTTTATTGGGCGCTCCATATTTCTGGACTTGTGCCAAATCAAAGCTCAACTTAATAAATAAATTGGGCACCTCACGTGGTGTAATGGTTAGCAATCTAGATTCGCAGACCATTGTTAGTGAGTTCGATTCTCACTGGGCGCTCCATATTTCTGGCCTTGTGCCAAATCTAAGCTCAACTTTGTTAATAACTTGGGCACCTCACGTGGTGTAATGGTTATCAATCTAGATTCGCAGATCATTGTTAGTGAGTTCGATTCTCATAGTGCGCTCTATACTTCTGGCCTTGTGTCACATCTAAGCTAAATTTAGTAAATAACTAGTGCACCTCGTGTGGTAAGCAAGCTAGATTCGCGGGCCATTGTTAGTGAGCTCGATTCTCATCTCCTATGGCGCTCTATACTTCCGCCCTTGTGCCACATCTAAACTAAGCTTAGTAAGTAACTATATCTCTAATAATAAACACGTGAGATACATTGTCTCAACTTTACTTCTAGAGGCCGTAACCCAACACATAATTCCTTTTTGGAATCAGGCCGATTTCCTGTGCATACTAAAAACTTTTCTGGTCGAATCCGAACCCACCATCCTGAAATTTGGGATTTGTAAATTTTAATTACTCTGATTGTTTTCAGCAATTTTTACGTGAATTTTGGCGACGAATTGTTTTGTAGGATAACAATTTTTTATTACTTGGAAATAAATTTGGGAAAGAAGATAAATTAAATTGTTTTATTTACTCAATGAATGGAATGTCATTGTTGGGTTAAGGGGGCTACTTAGATTTTAAGCAAGTTTATAATATTGGGGGTTTAAAGTATCGGTTATCATTTGAGATTGTTATTTAAATTTTACATTTAAAATTGTTTTATTTTTTAATCATTTAATGAATTTGATAATTTTACTTACTTAGGTTACAAACTCGCTGACATTGAATTTTTTACTCACACCCCTCAGGAAATATGTTTCAAAATTCTATTTTTAAATCGCACCGGGGGGGGGGGGTTAGCTCAGTCGGTAAAGAGTTCGGCTAGAAACCACAAGGTTCCTAGTTCGATACCCGCCCTCGCC
>CM042165.1:76308300-76313098 GCA_023376005.1 Doryteuthis pealeii
TGATATGCCGTTAAAATCAATAAAGAACAACAACATCAAAATGCCACAAAGCATTGTTTCTTTTGCACGAAAATTTGGTTGTGTAGGGATCTATCATTAACCGACATTTCTTTTTATCAAAATTGCCTAAATTGAGGGAATTTATTTTGAAAAAAGATAAAGCCCTTTTTTAACCAGGAAGTGTTTTAGATAATCAAACCCACTAAAACGTCATTGTGACGTCACTAATTGTTGAACAATTTTAGTCGACTTTTAAAAAGTGCTTCATTTTAAAATCTATTTGAACCCTCTGAAGAAATGAGTTTAACGGAAACCTTTTCATTAATGAATAAAGAAAACAATTTCAGTTTTCCAAAAATCACATAGAAATTTGTTAATTATTTTCCTTTCATGGGAAGATTACCGTCAAAGTTGGACACTTTCAAAATGCGAAATAATGAAAATAGATCTCTCTCTCTCTCTCTCTCTCTCTGCAACAATCACTCTTTCTCTCTCATATACTTCTTCAGCGCCTTTTCTCACACAAGCACACACATAAACACACACTGAATAACAGACACACACACACACACTTTCCTGCTCAAGCTCTCTTTTTCTATCACGCAAACAATTTCTCAATGTTTCTCTCTCACTACTTCGCTAGTTCTCTCTGTCTGTCTGTCTCTCTATATATATATGTATATCTCTCTATGTCTATCTCTATTACTATATATCTCTCACTCTCACTATCTATCTCTATCTTTCACTCACTCTCTATCTATCTCTATCTCTCTATCATCAGTCTCTTTTTCTCTCTAATATACTTCTTCTTCAGCGCCTTTTCTTACACAAACACAGACACACTCCTGCTCAATTCTCTCTATCACGCACACAATTTCTCAAGGTTTCTTCCTCTCTCTTTCTCTTCCTCTCTCTCTTCCTCTCTCTCTCCCTCTCTCTTCCCCCCCTCTCTCTCTCTTCTTCTCTCTCACTCTTTCTCTCTCTGCAACAATGTTTTGTTATGATGTTTGCTGACAAGTATTAACTATGTATTTGCCTAAAAGTGTATGGCACTATATTGCATCTGATGATGTTGCTTCTGTTCTGGAGATCTGGGAACTGTGAAGAATCCCTTCATTCAGAGGCCAGTTTAGCCCAGTCGGTAGAGCAGCCGCCTAGGAATCGTAAGGTTCCGGGTTCGATACCGGTCCCCGACAACGCAGCGTATGAGTAGCACAGATTGGGTAATCTTATCTGAGCGGTAAAATGCGGAGCTGATGGTATGTGTAACGTTCCACCTAAAGCAAAAAACAATCTCCCTGGTCTAGCGCTAGCAAAAAAGAGATAGACTCCCTCGCTGCCTGGCTGATACCGACTTTAGGCCACCCCGACGACTTGCCCGTTCGTTGTTCTTACTTTCAGCACCACTGGTACCCGGATTGATAGTACGTATTAGGTCACATCTATGAATCAAAATGTCTTTTTACCAAATTTTGATGCAGCATAAATAAATAATCTTTATGAAGGTGCTTGGTGTAATGAGTACATAGAAGTTAGAACAGTTGATGATGGCAACCAGTCTAGAAGAAGGAAAAAGTTGAATTCAAGAAATTTGTACTTAAAAAAAATGATGTGTCGCATGGATATTGCTATGTCACCAGTGCATTTTCATCGCTTCTTTATGCTCACAACACTTTTAAAAACTTCTTCACAAAATCTTTTCTTTTTGAGTTATGACTAAATTCAAAACTTGTAGAGAAACAATCTAAGAATAAATAACACATAAGAAATGTTTCTATTTGTTTATCATTCTTGGTTCATCTTTTTTTTATATTACATTAATATAATATAAACAGAATGTAGACAATATGAATATTTCTTTAAATATATATATTATATATAATATGTACTATATGAACATACTATGATGTACATGTAAAAAATGTATATCATATTATATTATTTATATATTCACTTCTTTTCATGTGCATTGTATGTTTCATATATGTATGTATATATATATATATATTATATATATATATTCAAAGAAATTATTCATATTTGTCTTATCATATCTTGTTCATCATATATATATATATTATATAATATATATATATATTTATATATATTTGTGTGTGTTTAGTGGAGTATGTTTGAGTTTCATGTAAGTAGAAAATAGGTTAAAATTGCCTTTGAAATCAAATTTTTGTAATTTTATTGATTTGTTATTTGTATTTTTAATTAAAACAAGAATGTACAAGATATATAGTTTATTTTTTATGTGATGTATAGCTTATATATATTATATATATACATACATATGTTTTCATTTCTTTCTTTTAATTTTCAATGAGCATTTGAAAATGTTCCATCATTCCTGTGAATTGTTTTTGTTTGTTTTTTCTGGTTTTTTTCTATCATGACAAGTGACTTCACATTATTCAAACTTTTTTTACTCACTTCCCACTGCGCCAATGAGGCGTTCATTCATTCATTCATTCACAGACCCACATGATAAAAGAACACAACAGGAATTCATATTACTTTATCCATTTTTTTGAGGAAGCTTGAAAAAAAAATAAAAAATAAATAAAATAAAAGACTTTTCTTTTCATGAATTGTTACTGGAACCTCAGTCCAAAAACTTCTTCACTTTTTGATTTATCTTTGCATCGTTTTTTCCTCTATTTTACATATTTTATTATTTAACTTTATTTTTTTTACCGCTGAATTCAATTTATTTTTCTTTTATTTTTTATCAACCTGACAATCTTACAAACTATATTTGTGCGCTTAGATTTATATGTCATACCAAGGTATATAAATTTATGTAATATGTACACACTTTGTGTATGTTTTTGTGTTACATTTAGTGTCCATGTGCATATTGGCATTTCATATTTGGACGAAACACACATTTCTCTATCTGTGCATGTCATGATGTTAACATTCAATGCAAGTCACATACTCGTTTGCATTATCTGTTAAACGAAACATGGATGTCTCCCAATTATTGATCACAATAACATGTAATTCATCTTAGGAAAATGATGTAAAGGGCCGAAAATGTACTGTAATGATAGTTGTGATGGCTCATAAACATTTAAATATTCAAAAATGTATATCAGCGTATTGTCTAAGAAGAGTGTTGAACAATAAGTATTTTCTGTGTAAATACTTTTTTTTCATAGTTAGTTCCCAAAACTATAGAACAGTACTCAGTGATAGGTGCATTATATATATAATAATATATGAGGATAGGAGTAAAATTCGACCAGAATGTAGTAAAGATTAGAGGAGAAATATGACAAAGGAACAAAACTCAGACACGTATATGTAGGAGATATATTTCACTGGTGCAATTGAGCTGATTGAAGCCGAGCTCAATGCACAGCAAATATTCTCCTACATATACGTTGTCTGAGTTTGGTTCCATTGTCCATATTTCTCCTCTAATCTTACTACACACACCACACACACACACATATATATATATATATATATATATATATATATAATATATATATATTATTATGTGTATATTTTGGCAGCAAGTTATTATTCAAACAGTTTGTAAGACCATAGAATATTTTCTTCTTGACTGATCTTCAATTGAATATGTTCAAGGCTTTCTTGCTTTCTTGTATAGGGGTTTCTGGTGGTAGAAAGGCGACCCATATTTTGTCCCAGTGCGTTCAATCAGTTGTCCATGGTCATCCTTCAGGGGGATTGTTGTTGTTCTTGTTTTTTGTGGTGTGAGTTTTATTCGGTAAGGAGGATTTATAAAAATGATTTAAAAAACTGCAATAAACCTCTCAATGATAAACTTGCACATGAAAAAAAACAACAATTCACTTACAATAATCCCTTGAAGATGACCATGGACGTTGTTGAAAAAGGCTTGGCAATAAATATGGGGCTCATTTTCTATAATTTTGACCCTGTGAAAGTAAACACAGGGAAGGTTTTAAACATAAATAATATAAGCGTTATCAAGAAAAATATTTGTATTGTCTATAAAAGCTGATATATTATTATATTATATATATATATATATTATATATATATTATATTATATATATAACTGATTAGTCGAGTATGTCTTTACTCTGACTATATTGGTTTTCTAAACCAGTTTCTAACAAACGCATTTAGCACTTCTATATTCTTTATAATTACGATTTATTCAGTCAATCATTTTATTGACATTTCAAAATTGTAACTCACTCGATTTTTTCTTTTTCATTAGTCGACCACTTTTCATAAACTCAAACACACACACACACACACAACATATATATGATTACAAGAAAACAAATTATTTTTCTGTTTCTTATGTGATATAATAATTATTCTTGTGCTTGTCTATTCAAATTAAGGTGCTAAAAAATTAATAGGAAACAATAAGAAATCCCTAAAGTTAGATTTGCTATTTTCATAGTAAATCATTAAATTAACATTAAAAATTATGTTCAATTTTTCCTTTTATCTCACAGATTTCTTGCATTTTTGCTTGTACTTTTAAGTCTTGTATAGCAAAATGTTTACAATCACTTCACTTAAAAATAAGAGTTGATATAATAAATTCGTTGATAGGTCGGTAGTGTGAAAAACAGACATGCTGTACACTGCTGGAGAAGTGGGATGAACTTCATTAAAGTGACATCCTCCTATGGGAAACCAATGCATGGGCTCCAGGGCAGGCGCCAGCAAGCCTACCTTAATAAGCTCTGTGCAACTTAGATGCTGTTGCGGGGACCTTGCCATAGCAATGAGGAATAGGATGGTTGTCATGTGCAATAGATGATGATCCTCTCTT
>CM042165.1:76313198-76325698 GCA_023376005.1 Doryteuthis pealeii
CGAGTGGAGCAGATGCGCTGCCGCACCTTCCTATCATTCATTTCCCAGGAGTCCTTCTTGGCAGCAACCTGCGTCTTTTGCTTAGTTGGTCAATGGTAGGTTTCCCTCCTGGTGTGTCGCTTGCTGGCGCGGCCACTACTAACATGTATCCTGTTGTTGGCTTCCACAGGGAAGAACACGTCATATGAGCTCATCTTTGGTTCCTTTCCAGCATTGCCGGCATGTTGTCCGCTCTCACTCGAGGTTTAGATGGGGGCAGGTGGCCATTATAAGTGTTTCCTCGTGGGTGGGCTGCGCTTGCTTCCACGTTTACTGTCAGACTGGCACGCAGTCCATCTTGTGCTAGACTCCCCTATCCAGCTTATTCTCAAGGCCCTCGTTAGGGTCCATGTTGTGGCATCCGTACCAGCAACACTGATACAACACCGCCTTGGAAGATTGTCGCTTTAGCTGTCAGTGAGATCGGATTTCCATTTACTGAACATTTGTTTGTGGCCCCGACCACGCCTCTTTTCAAAGATCACTGAACTGAAGCAGTTCTAGTAGGACATTTCTTTTAAATGATTTTTTTCTTTCGAAAAATGATGTATTTTATATAACTGTATTCGTTGTTGTATGTACGTGGAATGCGTTTTTGTACTTGCGCGTATGTTATTCATGCGCGTGTCCATGAAAATTGCGTTGTGGTTGTCAACGTTATGACTGTATCCTAGCGAGGGATTGCACGTGCAAATATATGTGCCGTATTAAAGGCGATTAGTGTGGTGGCCATGGTGATTATAATATTTCGGTGAGAATATAACCAATTTAATCATGTTATTATTATTATTATATATTTTTATTATATATTATTTATTATATATTAATCAATAATTTTATGTTTAGGATTTACTATATATCTAATTCAATTTATCTTTTCTATAATATATATATATTATATATATATGAATAGAAGGATCATTCCATACGAGGTTCAAATCATAATGCAGGTCAACCTAGTGAGTTGCTTGATGTGCCTTTTTTAGTTATGTAAAAACGGACAGACGCATACAATGCACGCCGCTTTTGAACTTTAGATTTTTTTCTAACTTTAATTATTTCACCTCAATTTAATTCCACATCTATAGTAATGGCCAACCGTAATACCCGAATCGATATTCTCACCCCTAGATGTACTAAATTAACCTCCTGGCAAGTCGGTTTGTTTTTCTGTCAAAGAGTTATTTTTTAGTAATATTTTTATGATAAAACTATATATATATATATATATATATTATATAATAATATATATATATATATTATAATAATGATACACAGTTAATAACCTACTCGAGTTTCATCTAAGTATCTTCAGGGTTAAATCCACTGGTTAATCAAGACATTGATTAATTGCCAGTCGATTGCATGTGGTATTTATCGCGATAAACGGTTGGTTATAGGTCCGCAGTTGAGAAACCTAATTTTAAAAACTCAATAAGAGCAGAAGTTGCATTTTTTTCAAAGGTATTCAAATACAAACATTTTAGAAATACGCTTGTGCTATTGTTTTAATTGGTTTATGACAACGATAAGGATATGTCTATATTATATTATGAGTATATTGATTGGAGGATTTACATATATATAAATATATATATATATATATATTATTTAAATTATTATATATTTGTGTGTGTCGTGTTGGTGTGTGTGTGTAAAAATAAAAGGATTATTAATCGACCAATGTGAATTTGATATATTGAAAAAAACAAATGAATGAGTTACAAATCGCATCGGGATCATCAGGAGAGAATGTGCACCGAATGTAAATTAAAGTGTGTCAAAAGATTGAGATTTTGTATATTTTACACCAACCTTTGAATTCTGAAAAAAAAAAGTTCATTCATTCTATCTTGGTAACATATTCTGAAGGAAAAACAATGAATGGAAGTTTTTGTTTTTCAGAAATCCAAAGTTTGTGTCAAAAATACAAAAAAAATGCGATACTTTTTGACACACCTTATACATTATATATATAGTATACATACAACACAGAGAAGAGAGAGAGAAGAGAGAGACGAGAGAGAGAGGATGAGAAGGAGAGGAGGAGGCGAATGAGAGCGGAGAAGAGACGGGGTAGGCAACCAGTGTGTGCGTTAGCAGTTTAAGCCTAATTTATTTTATGTTTCGTTTTAAAGAGAAGAACCTGGAAATTCTCCCCCTATCCCCGACGCCTAATCTAATTCTTCTCCAACGAAAATTATGTCTCCTTAAGTAATAAAATTTAGTTTTCTCAAAATTCAGCAGCCCAATGACCGGTTTCCGACCAACACGGAAACCGATCGACGTGGTATCTTGTTCCAGATTGTCAAGTACACTGACAATCTTTTTCTCATCGCTTAGCGCCAATCCGGTGAACCCCCGTTTTAATCCTCAAGGCTCTTATATCACACAAGATAAGTTGAGTTTATATTAGATTTGATTCTTTGTTTCTCATCAAACTGAAATTTCATTCTATTAGTCGACGTTTAAAACCTCCAAGAAAGCACGTGTTCGTGTGGATTTTAATAATAATAATAATAAATAATAATAATTAATAATAATAAAATAATCCTTTCTCTATTCACTACAGGTTTTCAGAGTTCTGTTCTATCATGAAAAAACGTGACTAACGTTTTTCGTGTTCCGTTGTGTATGACTTCATGGAAAGAGACTGCTTTTTTTTTTTTTTCTCTTTTGCTATTCATGTTTCTGTTCACTGTAAAGATTTAAAAAAAAAAGGAAAGAACAAAATATCTCTCCCTCAATTTAATGCTATTCATACAAGTTAGATTTATAAAAACTTCACACAACACTCATTATATATATTATATATATATATATATATATAATATATATTGTTAAATAATGCAGCCATTTATTGTCAAATCAGGTTTGTCTTTTTCGAAATTGCTGCGTTATTTAACATAACACAGCATCAAATATACTGACTCACAAGAAAAAAATTGCTTTGCCTAAATACATAACACACCACACACATATATTATATATATATATATTTATATATATATATGGTGTTGTGTTGTGTGTGTGTGGTCTCGAGATGAGATGGATATTATATGTTGATGACGTGTGTGTGTTGTACTATATATATGTGTGCTGTGGGTTTGTCACTTGATAACTTTTGTGTGTTATATATATCTACTCGTACGTTATATCTATTATATATCATATATCATATATATTTCTTTAAAGAAAAACTAACAAACCGTTCATCTGTCTTATATCTTTTTCTTTTCTTTTAAAGTTACATATTGATCAGAGGATTATATTGATTTATTTGTTATATATATGAGCCTCACTTAGGATTCTATGAAAGTCCTTGTTATGAACATATATATTGGCATCTACAACGCATACAAGATGGTTGTGACACGCTGAGATTTTACGAATACACAGCGAAACACATAGAGAACATCCCGCCGCCTTAATCATTTATACCAGCTCACTTCGGGATTTATCTTGAAACATACCCAAACACACACACACAGACAAAACAACACACACACAACACATATATATATATATCCGTTATATAATATATATATTAGCAACCCGTGATGTTGTGGAGGCGCTGTCAGTGTAGACTAAATACGAGTCCAATGTAACAGCACACGGAGTTTCCGTAATGTAAAGGGGACACGAGAAGCACGTAGGCTAAGGTAGCAGAACGATAGGTAAGGTCAACCAAGATCACTCCTAGCCGTCTCTTACCTTACAGCTTTTTCTCTTTAAGGCATGCAGAACAGTCAGCCGCCGAATGCTCTTACAGGAATTACGTTATAGAGGCGGCGCGATTCAGGCGGCCAGCGCCTCGAGAGGGCGCCGCAGGGTCCGAAGAGCCAGGGCGGGGGACCGAATCTGTATCAGGTAGCAGGAACTGACGATCGGCGTCGGGCCTCCTCGCCACGTCACCTGGGCAGTATCACAGTCAGGGGGAAACGGCGGAAGACGCACATCTCATGCTCATAGGTGATGAGTCAAGCAACACTGACCCTACATTAACGGCCTTCCCTACAGATCATCGGGCTGCCGGGCGGGACTGGGCTTGTATGGTGCGTGACGCGCCTCGCCATCCGTCCAATGTCCGGGAGCCGCGGCTGGGCGTAGAGTGCCAGCGTGAACATCTCGGCAGCGCCGCGTGGGCCGGTAACACACGGTGACCAAACTGTATCACGCCTGATCGAGAGAGAGATCCCGCGCCGACTCGATAAGACATGACTCAGAGTGATCTAGCTTACTTACTAACAATATGTGTCTCGGCAAACGATATCAGTATCAGCCTTTCGACGAGCGGAAGTTCCCTGTTCAAACCCCACGATCTACACTTCTGCATCGCGCGAGGTTGATGCGTGCCAGTTCCAGGCCCCGTCTGCTCGCCCGCACTGCTCAGGCGCGGGATGCCCTCGCCGCGAGCGCTATAGGTGCAACTGCACTGCTCAGAGCCGGCGTACCCAGCAGCGGTTTGCCACTTGCTTGTGATTATTCTTTTAAAACAACTTTTCTTTAAAAAAAAAAACTATTTCGTTACCATGATTGCAATGTTTTTTAGGCAGGAGCAACCATTTGGCGGTGGGCAGGGGGTACAGTATAGTAATATCGTTCCCAACAATAAATGAAATAAAAGCCTAAAAGCTTTATTTCGCGTCACTTTCATCAACTTATCAAACGCTCGTAGCACAGATATTGAGCACATCTTCTGAAACATTGTACGTTGGAACTTCGAAAAACGAACTATTACTTTATCTAGTGCTGATCTACTTGTCGCCAAGCCATACACATGAATATGGCACCCCCAAAGACCTACTCTATAGTGAAATAGTTAAAGGGCACTTGAGCGGTAAGGGGGGGGGAATGAAGAGGACATGAAGACATGCCACTGATCAAACACCAAACATGGAGGCTGGTGGAAAAACCGTGGATTTCTGACGAATACTCTATTCAAACAAGGAACAACAAGGAGTGAAAAAGATAGGAATGTAGCCGCCGCAGAAAAGAGAGCAAAAAGGAAGGAGAGACAACAACAACTCCAGCAAGCATCACTGTTTGTTTGCAGTCAGTGCACCAGAGATTGCCATTCAAAAATTGTTCCGAAATGGACACTACGCCATCGTATTTAGTAGACAGACGAATGCCAAAACACACACAACACATACATATATATATATATTATTATATATATATATAAATATACATGCGTGTGTGTGTGTAATATTAAATGCCACTAATAGGCCACGTTTTCAGGTAGTAAAAATACCGACGATTCCTTTTTGAACTTTTAATCGGCCAACAAAAATAAACATCGTCAGCAAGACGGGAGATGCGCATTTAAAAAAAAAAAAAAAAAACTCCAGTGAAGACAACGAGAAAAAAAGCTAAGATTTGTTGCCATGGTAATTCGACGAGTGGTGACGAAAGAAATAACCGAATCAAAGGAAGAAAATGAAATGATAGACGAACCAGAGAGGTACAGAGAGTAAGTGAGTGAGAGAGACAGAGACAAATAGAGATAGATAGATAGAGAGAGAGGAGAGGGAATGAGAAAGATAGTGCAAGAGAGATAGAGGGTAGGGGAAAGAGATTTTTTTAAAAAGAGAGAAAGAAAAAGAGAGAAAGAAAAAGAGAGAAAGAGAATGAGAGAGACACAGAGAGAAATAAAGAGTGGTAGACTAAGAGAGAGGGACAGGTTAACAATGGTAGAGAGAGAAATATGCAAAGAAAGAGAGGATGAGATAGAGAGAGTGGGTAAGAGATAGACAGAGAGAGAGAGAGAGAGAGAGAGAGAGAGTGTGTGTGTGTGTAAGAGAAAGAGAGGGCCATAAAGAGAGAGAAACAGATTGATAGCGATATGCAGAGAGAACGATTAACAGAAAGAAAGAAAGAGAGAGAAGAGAGAGAGAGAGAGAGAGAGAGAGGGGAGAGATAGAGAAATACAGTGCGAGAGAGAGATAGACAGAGAGAGGACCATACAAAGAGACAGAAAGAAAGAGAAAAAAGTGTGTGGAAGATATCGACTGAGCGAGAGAGGGAGAGAGAGGAGGGAGGAGAGAGATGGCGAGAGAGAGAGTGAGAGAGAAATTGTAATCAGCTTTAAAGAAGACGGTCTCTTGACGCCTGGTCAACATGAGAAACATTGATTAGCATTTTGGACACTGAGGCTTTGTTTTAACAACGACCGGTTAATCTCTATCTTGAATAACCCGGACAAAGTGATGGGTCCTGAAAGCTGGGGTATCATTACGTTATCAGGTGTGACTCGCCTTGCTCGGAGAGGTTGCTTATCCTATCACCTTCCCTCTTTTCCCCCATACAGCTTTAGCTAAAAAAAACTCTCTTGTATTTAAAAGAAAAAGAATCTCGTGTACAAGCAAAAGGAAACCCAGATAAAAGAAAAAATAATTCCAACACAAGGATTGGAATTCTTGGACAGTATTCTGTGACTTTTCAACGACAGAATCCACTGATAATGGATATAGCAGCCCTGTCAATGTTTGGGTAAGACAGATCCACTTCTAACCAACCACACTGTTTTTACATAAGGCGTGTTGTGATTTGATTTGTACGAACTTATTAAAGTAAAAAAATAATCCGTTCTAATTATATAAAAAAAACAACGATATTACGCTTGGCGTGAATGGTAGAAGATCATCTGGGTTTGAATTCCGAAAACCAAAACCAGTGGGAATACTCGAGGCTATGGGTTAAATATTAGCGCTACTGTTCTTCTTTTGGCATTAGATAACCCACGGAGGTTGATATGCCAGTAAAGGAAGAAATCTTAACTCAACCAGCTTTTTGGCCAGCATTGTAAACAGATTTTTTAATGTTTATTTCGACACTCAATAATTTTTGAAACCCAACTATTGTGAATAATTTAACGTTTCTTAAGCATAAGTATCTATGTATTGTTGATAGCAATGCTCATTTTTTCCTGGTTGATTTGGCAGTCAATCTTAAAAATAAATTATAATCTTATATACAATATGATTCTTGGATAGTTGATGTATGAGAGAAAAAAAAACAATGGGGAAATGTTTGGATTCGGAGTCCAGAAGTTTGTCAAAATCAAGTGGCAAATCTAGCTCAACAAAATTTGTGATGTCCAGTGTAATGTTTTGTTATTTCCCATTATATATACATTTTTAAAACCTTCCATAAAATAGGCAAACATTTGTTAGATGCTGTATTTTTACGGATTTTGAGAAAAATCGAGGCTATCCAGTAGCTCAAAAAGTTGACGTGATATAGAAAAACTGGGGTTATTTTGTGATTCAGTTGTCAAAAAATAGTCAAAAGCAAGTATCAGATCCAATAAAAAAAATTGTGTTCACCAGTGCTATCCAAACATTTACCTTCTTACATTTTTGTTAACCGCCCTGTCGGCTGGGGCGTAAGAATACATCGACTACACCTGGGTCCACCTGTTGTCCGTGGGTGGCGACCCGTAATGCTTAAGAATGGAACCCAGGTGGTTGAGCAGTCTAGGACATGCAACCCTACACCTTGGTCCTTAATTTGGCTAGACGGGCGGTTTCCAATCAATCGTCTGGTCACTTCAAGCCCTAGCAGCTATATGATTGTCCCAACCCTATTGCCCTTATGGAAAGCTCTAACTCTTTTTATCATATAGGTGATAGAAGTCTTCATTTCCTCGGAATGAGGTTAAACTCTAACAGATAGTGAAGTTCCAGTTCTGGATGTTTGGAGAATGTGCTGCATCCCTTCAGCACGATTTCTCCCAGGTACACTCTGACCAGGAGTGGTAGTATCTGTTAGTGTCCCATCTATGGGTTAAATAGAAAAATATGTTTATGAAAAAATTAAGTATTCATTAAGAATGAATTTATTTGAAAACTTTGTCGGCATTAAATGACCCACTGAAGTTGATACGCCGTTGAACAAAACAAACCAATCCAAATATTCCTGTTAATATATATACAAATCTACGATGAACGCAGTTTCCTCGCCCCGAGGCACGAACGAGGCACGAAATAACTCTAGACGGGTCAACATGCCGTAAGAATCAATCAATCAACTCCGTTTTATTAGAACATATGAATATTCTCAACATTTGTAAATTATTTTGAAATAACATTTTAGTTCTTATCGAAAAGCGGATTTAACATTCTCTCTCCACGTTATCCACGTACGGTTCATCTAGGCAGGTAGTTTATATTCGCCAATGCTTATTCCGTTGTAAACACACAAGTATTTCATGAGATGAATTCATGAATAATTTCTGCAATGTTGTTAACTGGTGTTTGCTTTTGTTGCCTCTAAATCGATTCATAAATTCTTTATTTTACTATTCTCTTTTCTTCTTGTAAATCTCGAGTATCCTTTATTTCAATCACAAAAGAATAAACGTTTTCCATTCGCCCGAAACATAATAAATTCAATCGGCATAAAATAATGCAATATCGACTTGAATATACACGAACGCGGGTGCAATTTTAACCACCTCAACTTGTTTATGGAAATCACAGAAAAAAATTAGAAAAAAAAAAAAAAATGCTGAAATAATATTTCTCTGATCCTGTCGACCGGTTTAAATCACTTTAAATTTTCACACGTAATTTTTTGTACGTTCTTATTACACAACAAATGTACCCGTTACATTTCCGCTTCTAAATTTATTCTACAGAGTGCGTAAACTGTCAACTGACGTGGTGAAACTTAACTGAGGCAAGTGGTACCGGTAGATCCTCTAACTAATCTCTTACAAATTATTTTACTGATAGAATCATGCCTTGGTTTGGTTTGGTTTATTTCTTTAACCAGAAGTGGCAACCCGGCGTCGCCTGGGTAGAAGGGAGCAACATTTTCGTCTCGCAAATCCATTATTACTGAATCGTGAGTTGGATCCTCACAAGATGCCCCATTAAAATCCCTATGTAAAAAAGATCTTGCATTGATTCAGCTTGGTCGGGCGTCAGAAACAAAAGTATACAAACACCCTGAAAAGTAAAATTTGTGTCTCTGATTTCAAATATTAAGTGCTAAAAAATCCATGTTGTTATTTAAATCTTTAATGAATATAAATCAAATCTTCATTATTTTTGCTCAAAAAGCAATGATAGTAAATGTGTATATATATTTAATTTGCCGTTAATTGTTTTCTCTTACAGTCTGGCAGGTAGGGTTCGAATCACGCACAAAGCACTGTCCTGTCTATAACTCTGCTGATGAGGCCTAATAGGCTGAAATGTACATACAGAGATGACTTTTTCTCGATTTCTTTACGCCTTACATTTAAACTGATATGCACGCCTAATTCATTTAATTATAACTAATTAATTCTCAAATTAGGTATGACTTTGATTATGCACATAATCTCCCCCCCAAAAAAAAATTGTCGGCAATTGCCATCTCAAATAGATTGTTTGATCACTTCATACATACATACATATATACATAATACACACACAACTGCCCTTTTATTCATGTATAGATGGCATATCAACCATCCTGAATTATTTAATGCCCAGTCCATATTTGTAAAATAATAATAATGGAGGATGTGGGATTTCATACCTTTCCCAAGGTATCAAACTTAATTGAACGTAATAGCATGATTGGAGTTCAAACTCGCTTACTACGATTTCGCAATCCAGCACATTAGCCCCTACGCCACCGGGATTCTCCCATTATGGTTTGGACCGGTTGAATAAAAAATTTAGACTGTTGGATCTGTGATTGCTAAATATAAAGTTTTTCAACCTTATTTCATGTTGCATCAGAATGATGCTGTTCGGATAGAACATTCTGTTTTATAACACACAGATTTGAAAGTGATCTTCGTGAATTCTGGGAAGAATAGCATTTGCAGGAACTGTGTAGCCGTTACATATTCCCTCGTAATTAGAAAATGCTAAGACACATTTCAATACCAACATGTATCTGATATGAAATAAGTCTACAAAACAACTTATGTGAACGCAACTTTAAAGTAAAATAGATTACTGTAATCTCGCATGACGACATTTTGTTTTTAGGAAGAAAAAACGAGAAAAAAGAAAGAAAAGAATTTACCACAAGATAATCTCTTACAAAAGATACATATGTATATATAATGTGTTATTCTAGATATTATTTATTTATTTATTATTTGCTGTTATATTATTTGTTATATTACTGATATATATATACTATATTGTGTTGATGTTATACATTTTATAGAGTTGGCATTAAATAACCCACAGGGTTGATATGCCATTAAACCAAAACAAAACCAAACCAAAAGTAACATGTCTGTGAGTATTGTATAACAAGGAATTGCGAACATTCTAGATTTGTTGTAATAAGTAATTAAGAGTTACCTCCCTTATTTTATGATTATCTCCCCCCTTTTGGAGAACTCTCTGGTGAATACTAGACTATATAAACTTTCACTAAGTGTACCAATTATTCTAAGTAGAATAAAACTTTCCAAAGTCTATCGGCGTTATCGTTTGTCATAACATCTGTATTTATATTTTTTGGTGTAGCCTCTTGAACGGGCTCTTTAACCTTGGCTAGGTGATCAGTCTAGGAGTAGGAAAACTCTGTATTCAAACCTATTAAATTACACTTACAAAATTAACCATGAGTCACATTCTGCTCGTGTGGAGGGGTTGGGTGAATATTTATACATTCGCCGGTGATTAATGAATGGCCTCGTTCTGATATCGTCACGTGACAAAGGACGAACACGGAAATCCAAATCCGGCGCCGTTAAGCACCTCCGTTATTTTATGATTATCTCCCCTTTGGAGAACTCTGTAGTGAATACTAGACTATATAAACTCTCAATAAGTGTACCAGTTATTATAAGTAGAATAAAACTTTCCAAATTATATCGGTGTTATCGTTTGTCATACCATCTGTATTTATATTTTTGGTGTAGACTCTTGAATGGGCTCTTTAACCTTGGATAGGAGAAGGAAAACTCTGTATTCAAGCCATTTAAATTACACTTACAAAAATTAACCATGAGTCACATTCTGCTCGTGTGTAGGGGTAGGGTAAAATATTTATACATTCGCCGGTGATTGATGAATGGCCTCGTTCTGATATCGTCACGTGACAAAGGTCGAACACGGAAATCGAAATCGGGCGCCGTTAAGCGCCTCAGATCTTATTTAGATGTCGTCAGTCAATTAAGATTTGAAAGCTAAATGCGACTGTGATTGTCTAAGCGCTAATGGGAAACGAGCCCCGTTGATTGCGGCGTTTTTACTGCGTGCCGTTAGCTGTTAAGATCCTGGGAGGAGAATATTGCCCTCTTCTGAATCTCCAGCACGCAACCTGATAAAATTAGCAGAGTGCGCACCACCTACCGCGCTGAGATAAGAGGTTTTTTTTCTTCTTCTTCTTTTCTATCACGCGAGTGAGATAGACACTTATATATAATCTGTATTTGCACACAAATATTTATTTATTAATATCGGTGTATAAATTGCCTCATAACGGAGACCATTATACAATTCCTCGATTCTATTGATATAACATCTCGAATAAAATGAATGCAAATCGGTTCACACTTGTCGTTTATTAACTTATTTCTTGTTATATCGCCAATAATAGGGCACATCGCGTTGTGTAGTGGTTAGCAAGCTAGATTCGCACACCATAGTTAATGAGTTTGATTCTCATTGGGCGTATAGGGGCCGATCCCTATAAATCGGCCCCTATAGGCGCTTCATAGTTCTGGCCTTGTGCCACATCTGGGCTAAACTTCGTAAATAACTAGGGTACATCGCGTGGTGTAATGGTTAGCAAGCTAGATTCGCAGACCATTGTTAGTCAGTTCGATGTTTATTGGGCGCTCCATATTTCTGGCCTTGTGCCAAACCTAAGCTCAACTTTGTAAATAACTTGGGCACCTCACGTGGTGTAATGTTTATCAATCTAGATTCGCAGATCATTGTTAGTGAGTTCGATTCTCATAGTGCGCTCTATACTTCTGGCCTTGTGTCATATCTAAGCTAAATTTAGTAAATAGCTAGTGCACCTCGTGTGGTAAACAAGCTAGATTCGCGGGCCATTGTTAGTGAGTTCGATTCTCATCTCATATGGCGCTCTATACTTCCGCCCTTGTGCCACATCTAAGCTAAGCTTAGTACGTAACTATATCTCTAATAATAAACACGTGTGATACATTTTCTTAACTTTACTTCTAGAGGCCGTAGCCCAACATATCATTCCTTTTTCGAATCAGGCCGATTTCCTGTGTAAACTAAAACATTTTCTGGCCGAATCCGAACCCACCATCGTTAAATTTTGGATTCCTAAATTTGAATTACTCTGATTGTTTTCGACAATTTTTACGTGATTTTTGGCGACGAATTTTTTTGTACGATAACAATTTTTTATTACTTGGAAATAAATTTGGGAAAGAAGATAAATTAAATTGTTTTATTTACTCAATGAAAGAAATGTCATTGTTGGGTCAAGGGGGCTACTTAGATTTTAAGCTAGTT
>CM042165.1:76330698-76380698 GCA_023376005.1 Doryteuthis pealeii
TGTTATAAATGTTTCACGTGTTAAATGAGAATGGAAAATCACTTATTCATGGAATGCAGGTTTCTTGCTCACATCAGAAACCGTTATTTTAAAGCAAACAATATGAAAGATCTGTTTGAAAATGTCAACATGGAGGATATTCTCTCTTTTTTGAGGGAAATAGAATTATATCATAGAATATAGACATGAAACAAATCAATACCATACAACATAATCCCCAATAATGCTAAAACATTATTAAAACCAATTACTAAAATGTATAAATATAAATACACGATATGTATCACTTCCTAACTGTTAGACATGACATAACCCCAGACGGGTTGATATGCCGTTAAAATCAATAAACAACAACATCAGAATGCCACATAGCATTATTTCTTTTGCACGAAAATTTGGTTGTGTAGGGATCTATCATTAACCGACATTTCTTTTTATCAAAATTGCCTAAATTGAGGGAATTTATTTTGAAAAAAGATAAAGCCCTTTTTTAACCAGGAAGTGTTTTAGATAATCAAACCCACTGAAACGTTATTGTGACGTCACTAATTGTTGAACAATTTTAGTCGACTTTTAAAATGCGCTTCATTTTAAAGTCTATTTGAACCCTCTGAAGAAATGAGTTTAACGGAAACCTTTTCATTAATGAATAAAGAAAACAATTTCAGTTTTCCAAAAATCACATAGAAATTTGTTAATCATTTTCCTTTCATGAGAAGATTACCGTCAAAGTTGGACACTTTCAGATGCGAAATAATGAAAATCTCTCTCTCTCTCTCTCTCTCTCTCTCTCTCTCTCTCTCTCTCTCTCTCTCTCTCTCTCTCTCTCTGCAACAATCACTCTTTCTCTCTCATATACTTCTTCAGCGCCTTTTCTCAACAAGCACACACATAAACACACACTGAATAACAGACACACACACACACTTTCCTGCTCAAGCTCTCTTTTTCTATCACGCAAACAATTTCTCAATGTTTCTCTCTCACTACTTCGCTAGTTCTCTCTGTCTGTCTGTCTCTCTCTATATATATGTATATCTCTCTATGTCTATCTCTATTACTATATATCTCTCACTCTCACTATCTATCTCTATCTTTCACTCACTCTCTATCTATCTCTATCTCTCTATCATCAGTCTCTTTTTCTCTCTAATATACTTCTTCTTCAGCGCCTTTTCTTACACAAACACAGACACACTCCTGCTCAAGTTCTCTCTATCACGCACACAATTTCTCAAGGCTTTCTTTCTCTCTCTTTCTCTTTCTCTCCCTCTCTCTCTCTCTCTTCCCCCCTCTCTCTCTCTCTCTCTCTCTCTCTTTCTCTCTCTCTCTCTTTCTCTCTCTGCAACAATGTTTTGTTATGATGTTTGCTGACAAGTATTAACTATGTATTTGCCTAAAAGTGTATGGCACTAAATTGCATCTGATGATGTTGCTTCTGTTCTGGAGATCTGGGAACTGTGAAGAACCTCTTCATTCAGAGGCCGGTTTAGCCCAGTCAGTAGAGCAGCCGCCTAGAAATCGTAAGGTTCCGGGTTTGATACCGGTCCCCGACAACTCATTGTTTGAGTAGCACGGATTGGCTAATCTTATCTGAGCGGTCAAATGTAGAGTTGATGGCATGTGTAACGTTCCACCTAAAGCAAAAAACAATCTCCCTGGTCTAGTTCTAGCGAAAAAGTGATAGACTACCTGGCTGATACCGACTTTAGGCCACCCCGACGACATACCCGTTCATTGTTCTTACTTTTAGCACCACTGGCACCCGGATTGATAGTACGTATTAGGGTCACATCTATGAATCAAAAATGTCTTTTTACCAACATTTGATGCAACATAAATAAATAATCTTTATGAAGGTGCTTGGTGTAATGGTTATCGTTGTAGGAAATGGACTCGGGATCGGAGTTCAAAACTTGGACGAGACTGTTTGCATTTCACATAGGGTAGTGAAGTATCATCATTACATAACATATTTTGTTAACACATTTGGAAAGAGGTGAAACCTACAATTCAATCTCCAGCTATGGGTAATAGTAGGGCAGATTGCGCTTTTTTAAGTTTGGTTAGGCAACCATTCTGGAAGAAGGAAAATTGAAGGCAAACCTGTTAAAAACAGGTATAATTTACCTTGTGTCACATCCTACTCATACGGAGGGGTCTGCAAATATAGACAAGGATAAGGAACCGGTCTGATGAAAAGTCAATCGGATTTTGCTCCCGGCTAGAAGTAATTGCTGGGTCTAACCACACTGAAGAGACGGGAAACGTCGAAACACGGTGTCTGTGGATGACTTATTATATGCTCCCAAAACCCGGTAGAGCTCTCTAGGAGCGACTTTTAATGACTTTCACCGCTAGCCTAATAGGGTATAGATCGTCTGTTGTTTACAGATTTGAACTCTGTGGTGATCGTAAAATTTATACACCGATGTATGTATTTATCAGTTAAAACACCGCCTCTTAATGGCAGCTGACGATGGTCGAGTGGGTAAGGAACCGGGTTGATGAAAAGTCAGTCGGGTTTCGCTCCCAGTTGGAAGTAGTTGCTGGGTCTAACCACAATGATGAGACGTGAAATCTCGAAACACGGTGTCTGCGGATGCCATATATACACACACACATATATATATATAAGTATATTTTGGCAGCCTTTTTCTTTCTGAGGTGGGGAGCCACACCTACCATCAGCTCTTCACTTTACTGTACAGATACCTGTGCTACTCATTCGCTAAGTTGGCGAGGACCGGTATCGAACCAAGAACCTTGTGATTCCTAGTCGAACACTCTACCGACTGAGCTAAGAGAATTGTGACGTTAGTGGTCATATAGTTTCGATTACTGACAGATAGACACACCATCTCCATTATAATAAGATACTTTGAGCCCTACAGTTTTTAATGTTACGTCAAAAGTCTTAAAACAGCTTAACTGGCCTATTAATTCATTTCACATATACACTGGACAAAGGCCGCATCCCTTAAGACATACTGTATGGCGAATTAGTCGAAGGCTCACGACCGGTAGGGAGACCAACCCTACGCTTTAAAGACGTCTGCAAGAAGGACATGAAGACATGACACATCAACACCAACACAGGGGAGGTTGGTGCAGAAAACCCAGCGTCCTGGCGCCTACTTGTCAAACAAGCCACGAAAAGGAGTGAAAAAAAAGGAAAGAAGCCGCCACAGAAAAGAGAGCCAGAAGAAATGAGAGACAAGAGAAACTCCAACAAGCACCACCGTGTGCTTGCAGTCACTGCACCAGAGACTACCATTCAAAAATTGACCTGTTCAGCCACTCGCGCAGAGGTAGTTTAAATTTTTTTTTTTTAAGTAAATAAAAAATTGGACACAACGCCATCGTCTTTAGCAAGTGGGAAGAATGTCAGCAAAGATTAAGATTAAATAAATAATGATTATTCAAATAATAAACATTCAGAATATAACGTAAATAACTAAGGGAATTGTGACGTTAGCTGTCATATTGTTTAGATTACTGACTATCAGACACTCAAGTCCATTATAATAAGAAACTTTGAGCTTTACAGTTTTTAACATTATCTCAAAAGTTTTAAAACTACTTGACTGGCCTATTCATTCTTTTAACATATCATCCAGATATTAAAAAGATGGCCAGACAGTTAGAAAGGATCGAACAAAACTCGTCCCGACAAGAATTGTCAGAGTTTAACAATATATATATATATATATATATATATATATATATTATATATATATTATATATGTGTGTGTGTGTGTGTGTGTGTAAGAATGGAAAGGGAATTGAATCCGACAATATGAGGAAAAATGAGTAAAGAAAAGAAATGTAGATGGATAAAAATGAATTTAATCGATATCACTTACACATGTGTTTCGGTCCGTTTATCAAAATGCATACGGATTACGCTATAATTATTATTAAAATAATCAGATGAAGTTGAAATAATGATTATAATAATAATAGGAAAAATGTAAAACCTGTTCCGCCATTCGCGCAGATGCAGTTAAAAAAATTTAAAAGTAAATAAAAAATTGGACACAACGCCATCGTCTTTAGCAGCCGTAAGGATGCCAGCAAAAATTAAGATAAAATAAATAATGATTATTTACTAACCATTCAGAATATAACGTAAATAACTAAGGGAATTGCGACATTAGCTGTCATATTGTTTAGACTACTGACTATCAGACACTCAATGTCCATTATAATAAGACACTTTGAGCTTTACAGTTTTTAACATCATCTCAAAAGTCTTAAAACCACTTGAGTGGCCTATTCATTCTTTTGACACATACGCTGAGCAAATATTAACGATCGTTTTCACGAGAGTGATAGTTGCTAAGCTAGTTTCGCAGCTGTAGAAAGTCGTATGCAGAAAGTTAAGCTTATTGAATATCTAAATGTCACCTGTTAATGATTAATAAGCTTTCCTGTCGAAGATTATTGTTTCTATTAGTTCGTTATGCCAACTAACTGGCTAATTACGCCTACAGTACGGCAACGGTGACGAAGCCAGTTTTACAAGCCATTGCTAATGTAGAAATTTAAGCTTGTCCAGTTTCGGCAAGTGATGGATAACAAGATAATATCACATATTATTGCTACTGCACTGATTCTGATCTTTATGCTGTACCCCTCCTCTACAATAATATAGTGCAGTGATTCATAACAATGCCTTTACAAAAATAGTAGTAATGAGTACGAGAATCAGCGGTATACTAAAATTGGAAGGATACAGAGAAGATTAGCCTGTACTAGAAGCGGCTACATAGCGTCGCCTAGGTGGAGGGTGGATACGAGCTTCAGCGGTATACTAAAATTGGAAGGATACAGAGAAGATTAGCCTGTACTAGAAGCGGATACCTAGCGTCGCCTAGGTGGAGGGTGGATACGAGCTTCAGCGGTATACTAAAATTGGAAGGATACAGAGAAGATTAGCCTGTAATAGAAGCGGATACATAGCGTCGCCTAGTAGAGAGTGGTACGAGCTTTAGCGGTATACTAAAATTGGAAGGATACAGAGAAGATTAGCCTGTACTAGAAGCGGATACCTAGCGTCGCCTAGGTGGAGGGTGGATACGAGCTTCAGCGGTATACTAAAATTGGAAGGATACAGAGAAGATTAGCCTGTAATAGAAGCGGATACATAGCGTCGCCTAGGAAGAGAGTGGGTACGAGCTTTAGCGGTATACTAGAATTGGGACGATTCACAGAAGATTAGCATAGAGTAGATGCGGCTACCTAGCGTCACCTAGGTGGAGGTGGATACGAGCTTCAGCGGTATACTAAAATTGGAAGGATACGGAGAAGATTAATCTGCACTAGAAGCGGCTACCCAGCGTCGCCTAGGTGGAGGGTGGGTACGAGCTTCGGCGGTATACTAAAATTGGAACGATTCACAGAAGATTAGCATAGACTAGATGCGGCTACCCAGCATTGCCTGGGTAGACGGTTGGGTAAACCCTGTTATATTGACTTCTTTACTTTGGAGATTTACAAATGCTGGACATTTTTAACCAGAATTTCTGTGTATATTTTAATTTTTAAATATCTTCCAATATAAATCTTATCTTAATAATTATTTCACAAGAATCAAGTGGAATTTAATATATATATATATATATATATATATATATATTATATATATATATATATATAAAAAGTAATTGGTAATTTGCTTGAAGCATTGTTAAGTATGTTATAAAATAATAAAATTCGAAGGCAATACAATGCGTAAAAAATAAAGACAAAAAGATGTTTTTATATGTCTAATCGGTTTCCTTAAAAGGAAATAAAAGAGAAATTATAACCACACAAATAAAAAAAACATAAGCACGTCATTTCTGAAAATACACTCTGATGATAAGCTTTGCTTTGAATCGATTAGACATAATAAACATCTTTTTGTCTTTATTTTTTACGCATTGTATTGCCTTCGAATTTTATTATTTTATAATTATATATATATTATTATATATATATATATATATATATATATATAATTATACTTTGTTGGGGTACCAATCTTCTTGGTATAAGGGTGATTCTAGGCTGGTCCTATTCTCTAACCGTAGTTTGTTGTAGAGTTCAGGTTCCGTTTGAGAGCTCAATGCTTAATTTTTATGAACAGAAAATTTATTTGGGAATAAAAAGGCCTTAAATACCAGGGATTATGGACAATTTCTGGTATTCAAGGCCTTTTTATACACAAATATATATAATTATAATTTAGTTTGGTTTGGTTTCTTTTGTTTTACGGCATATCAACCTCAATGGGTCATTTAATGCCGACAATGTTATGAAATAAATTCATTCTTAATGCATAATACAATTTTGTTTATCAACTCATGTTTTTCTATTTAACCCATAAATGGGACCCTAAAAGGTATATATAATTATAAATATTTATTTTTTTTAGATATGAGTATTTAATATCGTGTGTGCAATAAAACTCTTAATGGACAAAGAATGCGTTTCCCTAACCTCTTAATCGGTCACCTAATGATATGCGTACACGCTTCATTCTATGAAGTAAGACATCTTTTCTTGTAGAGCTCGGAATGGGCTTAAAAATTCAATACGCCTGTTACTGATAATACTACATCCAAAATACAACCGTATTATTTTTTACTATTTTTAATTACACTACATGTTACCGTATAAATGAGAACGAATTAAGAGAAAATCGATAAGGTGAAGGAGAGATACCAATTCAATGAACCTAGGATTTAATTCATTGCTATCTCTTTTTCTTTCTTTCTTTTTTTAACTTTTTTTTTTACTGTTAGTTCCAAATCATCTTGGTCCTCGGATTTCGTCGGATACACAAAAGGCCCTTGGAAGGATTTCAAACAGAACGGACCTCAGTGATCGAGCCGGGCGATAGTGAGATTTGGGGAGTGGTGGTGGTAGAGTTATAGATTGGGTGTGTGTGTGCAAGAACAAACAATTTCACTTTCACTCCCCCTACCCAGTTTCTTAATTCTTGGCAAATGTCGGCCAACCACTCAGCTCGCCAGTCAGCAACTTTCGTCGGAAGGAAGGGGGGGAAAGTATTTTTGGAAGACACCATTGTAAGATATATAAATATGTTTGTTTTCTGATGCGAATTGACTCCAGAAAATTGTAAGAAACTGCAAAACGATCTGTCAGAGACATAAGTTCACATTGGTTTTATATATATATTATATATATATATATATATATATATATATATATATAATTGAAAGAATAAAACTACCGTATTTATTATCATTCATTTATTATACATTTAATTCTTATTTGTATTACGTAGAAATTAGTACAGAGACGATCAAACTAATTGTATGTATATTATTTTTGAATTAAAAAGTGGACAGACGACTCTGAAAAGAAAATTAATGTCTCCTATTTCGAATATTAAATGCAAAAAAAAAATCGAAACTTTTTTTATTAAAGTGAATCTTTAATTTGTAAAAAATTACTTGGCTATAAGCCAAGTAATTTTTTTAAGTGTGGAAATTTTAATTTTTACATAAAAAAGTGCACAGGCATGAAACCTCTGTGTAAAATTAATGTCTCCTATTTAAAATTCTAAATGCAAAAAAAAAAGAAAAATCTAAAAATCACACATCTCATTAGAAAGAATTTTATATTTGTTTAAAAGTTAAATATCAACTCACCGTAATATCAAAAGTGTAACTAAGTGATTAATTCTTAAACTGTCCATAAAAAATTGTATAATAATAAATAGATTAGATAAACGATTGTTTATCCTGTACAATGAAATATTTACTACACTTCTGAATCAGTAAAAATGTAGATTTAATATGAAAAATTGAAAAGAAAAAGATTAAACTTCGATTTTAGCAAGAAACGCCGAAAAAGGCCGAATAGAATTTTAACGTTATTTTATAATGCTATTTAATTTTTAAATGCATTCAATAATATCAATCAAATCTTCATTATTTTTTGCTAAAAAAAACAAGCCTTCGTGATATTTAATGCGTATATATGTTTACTTTGTGGTTAATTGTTTTATTTTCGAAAGTTCCCCCGGACATACATATACACACAACTGCCCTTTATATATGTACTAGCAGCGGCTACCCGACGTCGCATGAGTATAGGGTGATTTTTTAAAAGTTAGTCACGCAGATCAATTATTACTTAATTGTGAGTTGAATCCTCGTGGGATGCCCCATTTAAATCCCTATCTAAAAAAAATAGACTTTGCATTGGTCCAGCTTCTCTGAAAAGAAATGTTAATGTCTATAAAATATTAAATGAAAAGAAAATCCATGCAAAATCATTTAAATTTTATCTTTTAATTATCTTCACGAAAATAAATCAAATCTCTTATTTTTCCTAAAAACCATGCCCTGGTGATATTCAATGTGTATATATATATATACTTTATCATTGTTTTATTTTCAAACTTTCCTCCGGACATTCACATACACACAACTGCCCTTCGTATATGTATAGAATTATATATATACACGCACACAGATATATATACATATATATATATATATATATACACACATATATGTTTTGTATATATATCCATGCACAATATACATGTGTATATATACACATACACAGATACAAACACACATATATAAACAGATACAAACACACACACACACACATATATATAAACAGATACAAACACACACACACACATATATATAACAGATACAAACACACACACACACATATAAACAGATACAAACACACACACACACACATATAAACAGATACACACACACACACACATATAAACAGATACAACACACACACACACACATATAAACAGATACAAAACACACACACACACATATAAACAGATACAAACAACACACACACACACACATATAAACAGATACACACACACACACACATATAAACAGATACAAACACACACACACACATATAAACAGATACAAACACACACACACACACACACATAAACAGATACACACACACACACACACATATAAACAGATACAAACACACACACACACATATAAAACAGATACAAACACACACACACACATAAACCGATAAAAAACACACACACACACACATATAAACAGATACAAACACACACACACATATAAACAGATACAAACACACACACACACACATATAAACAGATACAACACACACAGACAGATACAAACACACACAAACAGATACAACACACACAAACAGATACAAACACACACACACACACACACACAAACACACACACACATATATATATATATATATATATGAGATGGTTTTGCGTATGCTTCACTTGTTTGTTATACAAATAAAAAATAAAAATACAGTTTTTTTAATCATGAATTACTGTGAATATAGGCGTTCAAAATAGACTAACATTTTTTAAAATACAAATGACTTAGAATTGATCTTGGAAGTGATATTGAACTATTTATTTATATTCATATTTATATATGAATTTATATATTATTTATATATTTATACTATTTGTTATCTTGCCATCAAAGGCAGATGTGAATGTTTTACTCAGAAACCTCCCATTATTGTTATTCAATTATATATATATATATATATATATATATATATATATATATAATTTAATATACCAAACTTGTTGGTAAATCCTCGCGGTGAGAAAAAACCCAGCAAATGTTTTGATTGTAGAAATATACTACAAAACATCACCCGGGGAGAAAAAGAAATTGAAAAAAAGAAAAGACCAAGATAATCGTACCAACCAAAAATAATCTATTGGTACAATATTTGGCCAAAAGAAAAAACAATTTATCTAATATATAAAACAGAGATTTTGGTATGTACGTGTCGACGTAAAACAAAAAAACGGGAGGTCACTCAGATTCAAAATCTTGCATACACATTGATATCGTTCTAACTAAGAAAAATTCCAAATTTGGTTATTGATTTTTATTGATTAAGGGATTTAATCGATTAATTAATCCAAAATCACCCAATTTGTGGAACTGTCCGTATATCAGCCCCTCCTGATAATAAAATATTGTCTCTGCCTGCTTATTGTTAAAGCGATAACAGCCGCGAAGTTTTGATTTTAATGAATTAATTTTGCAGTCTAAGCCGTTCAGTTCCGAATTTATGGCCTATTTATGGTCCAGTCTTTAATAATTTTTATATCGTTAGAAAGATAAGAAAATACTCTTTCAAAATATGTAATTTGTGTGAGTTTTTATTAATTGAATCATTTTTTACAGCGAGTTAAAAAATTAAAAAATGGCTTCGGATAGCCACGCTGCCTATGATTATTGCGATACAAGCAGTGCAGTCTATAACAGTCAGATCGGAATCTCTTACCTATTTAGGATTTTAATCTTTAAAATATTTATATCTTTAGTAATAAGATGAAATAGTCTTTCTGAATATGTAATTTGTATGTGTTTTTATAGATTTATTTTTTTTTACAGCGAGTTAAAAAAAAAAAAATACTACGTATAGGCGATAATACAAATACGGCAGTTCGGAATCTCTTAGTCTTTCTGAATATGTAATTTGTATGTGTTTTTATAGATTAAATTATTTTTTACAGCGAGTTTGTCCATATTCTTAAATTGTACAGTACACTCATTTTAATTTTAATTTTTGTAATGCATAAAAATTGTAGAAAATCAAAATGCACGCTTTACGGTTACATTATTAAAAAAATATTTTAATCCGTAAATAACAGTATCATGAAAATCAGTTTACGTCGTAAGTACGGTTACATATTTGTATAAATTAAACTAAGATTTTCATTCGAATAAAATGACTTTTAATTCTTTAATTTATTTATTTAATTTTTATTGTTAGAGTTTTAAAGGGTTAAAAATAACAATAAGATTGACGAATTTCCTTAGAAACTGTTTTTCTTTTGGTTCGTTAACTAATTATTTTCTCAAACCACGATAAAAAAAACAAAAAAAAACAAAGGTTACTAATATGGACAAAATCCGGTGTTTTATCTTTAGTCGAAGGCCCGACTGGAGATAAGTAGTCAATTATTTGTAAGACGAAATTTATTTCAAGTTTATCTGACAATATCCAGTTATTGGAACATTAAAAAAAAAATTATATGTAAGTACGAAAAATTGTAAGCGCTTTGTTTATCAAAATGACATGATTCGTTAGTAAATTACCCGAAAAGTTGATAAAACAAAACAACTAACAACCAACATTTAAATTATTATTCAAAATACAATTTAAAATATTCCTCAGAATTTGCCTTACAAATTAAATTTTAAGTTTTATGATTTTACTCTTTATTGTGAAGTCAATAAACATCGCTGAGTTTATAGTGCAACTTTTCAGTTCTGAAAAATTGGCATGTTTAAATAGAGATTTCATAGGTGACATTTGAACTTTTATGAAAATTGATGTTTTGTAATTAATATAAATTTTGTAATAAAACTTAATTTTAACTGGGGGGGGGGTAGTTTAATGGGAAAATAAATAAATAATTTGGGTTCCGTTCAAGCGGTTCCGATATGGGGGATCAATTTACTATAAACTTATACGAGGAAATGAGCACGCGTGAATACTCAAATAATAAAGAACTTTTAAGAATTTTTTTTTTCAATCTGATAGATTGGTGTGTAATCGATAATAATCAACTGAAGGAAAAAAATAGATGGGGGGGGGAGTCCAGATAATCAGGTCCACCAAAACGTTTTTAAACAATGTTTTTAAAATACTAGGTACCACCAATTTTACCCTGTGAAATTTACCCCCCCCCTATATTTAACACTATGAAACTTGCAGAAAAAATAATATTTTCTTGAAAAATTTTTTTCCATTTGAAAGAAAAAACATTAAATAAACTCCTGATGATTCTTTAACTTTTTTTCAGCTCACGGAAATAATGAAAATTATGATTGAAAAACAATGTTTTCATTTTTGCACTGTTAAATCAACTGAAAATTAACGTAGCTAAAAACAAGTTACGATAAGAGTTTTTTTTAAATTCTATGAAAAATCAATTAATTATAAATAATAACAAAATATTTCCGTTTTATTCAAGATGGCCTAAACTGATCAATTGGTGGTCCCTATAATACTATCTTAGGTTTTAGCAAAAATAGATATTGCAATACGAAGAATTTAAATTTCGATTCTCAGCTTCTTTTTAAACTCAACATGCAATTAAGAACTAAATGTGAATTGTTGTCATGTACAAAAAATTTAAAACAATAACAAACAAATATACAAACGAATACTTTCAATTTGTTGTATAATAATATGAAATAATTTTAAACTATAAAACAGAAAATACAAATCCTGAAATATACAAATTCTCAATGATTTTAGTTTCAAGAATTATTTTCCTCTTACCCCCTCTCTAACTACTGTCTTCCACTTTCTCTCTCACTCCCTGGTGATCCAAATTTCATTTTAGTCCGGTCATGGACCGGGTACTTTAGCTAGTATATATATATATATATATATATATATATATATATAATAAGGATATCTACTGAGTCAGACGAACCTACTGTTAGTTTCGCATAAAGCTCTTCTCCTAGCGGTTATATGAATATATATATATCTTATATACATATATATGCATATAAATTGTTTTTTCTTTTGGCCAAATACTATACCAATAGATTATTTTTTGTTGGTACGAATATCTTGGTCTTTTCTTTTTTTCAAAAATTTTTTTCTTCCTGGTTGATGTTTGGTAGTATATTTTTACAATCAAACTCTCTGCCGGGTTTTTTCTCTCCGCAAGGATCTACCAACACGCTTGGTATATTAAATTATATATATATATATATATATATATATATATATATATATATATATATATATATATATTCATACAAAAGCGCCAGGGAACTAAAGCTAATAAGTAAAAAGTGCTCAATACCTAAGTTGAGCAAATAATACAGATAAATCTAAGGAGTCTGATAAACCTACTAAAAGTTTCGCTAAGTGCTCTTCAGGGCTAAGATACGACTGATCTGTCGGATCTTAGCCCTGAAGAGCACTTAGCTAAACTTTTTGTAGGTTTATCTGACGCATTAGGTTTATGTTTTAATATATATATATATATATATATATATATATATATATATATATATATCAACTTTTTGACGAACACTTTTAAGCAATTTGGAAGAAGTCAGAATTAGGAAAAGAAATATGAAATAGAATTATGAATGCGATACGAACACGTGTTTACATACAACAAACATTAAAATGTCGACACCTTAACAATTCAAAAGAGGCCAGGTTTTAAGAGTTAACCGTAATCAAATTATCAGACAATTTTATTTGCATTATTTACAAAAGTGGTTCTCAACCAGGGGCTATATGGCCACTTAGAACCATATCATTTCTTTCGTGTGGGAAATAGTCTAGGCAAGAAAAAAATATTCAATCATAAAAATACAATAGAATTTTTGGACCATATTACCTTAAGGTAATTTCGTTTCATTATGTCATTTTTTTCATTTCCACCGTCAATATCCGGTTAGGGGTTAGGGTTAGGGTTAGGGTTAAGGTTAGAACTCCTAACTCTAACCCCTAACAAACAACCGGATATTGACGGTGTAAATGAAAAAAATGACCGATTGAAACGAAATCGAAAATGTTTGCCTTAAGGTAAAATGCTCCGAATTTTTAAACATCGAATGATTATGGGGGAGGGGTGCACCATAGCATAACAAGAATCAAAGTGATTCATAGCTATAAAAAAAAGGTTACACGTTCCTGACAAATGTTTTCATCTTGTTTTCTATTTTATCAAAGTCTAGGTCACTTTAAAAACAAAAAATCCTTGTAATATCGTGAGGTACTTTTGGGGAACCCTAGGATTATACTAATATTGATTTAACCCTTAATTCATCCATAATATATATATATATATATATATATATATATATATACCTGAATAATTTATTGTTAGATTTATTTGTTATTTTAACACAGTTTATGTCACTTTCAAAACAACAATTCAAAGCAATATCGTGAGGTACTTTTGGGGAACCCTGGATTCATGCTAACATTGCTTTAACCCTGAATTCATTATAAATATATATATATATATATATATATATATATATATATATATATATATATATTAGGGCCGGTTTAGCTCAGTCGTTAGAGCGTTTGGCTAGGAACCACAAGGTATGAGTAGTACTGGGATCTGTGCGGTAAATTGAGGAGCTGATGGTAGGTGTGGCGCTCCACCTCAGACGCTAAAATAATCCCCTTGGTCTAGCGCTAGCGAAAAGGGGATAACCCTCGCTGAATGGACAATACCGACATTAGGCCGCCCCGACGACGACAATATTTAAATACCCTTGGGAAAGGTATGAATGCTACTCTCCCTCCAGTTATGGGTAAATAATAGGGCAGACTGGGCTCTTTAACCTTGGTTAGGCAACCGGTCTAGGAGTAGGAAAACTCTGAATTCAAACCTGATGTACCCCGCTGAAGAAATTGGCCTTGTGTCGTATCCTGTTCATGCGGAGGTGTTGGTATATATATTTTAAGAATGGAAAGGAGTAACCTACTCGAGTTTCATCGATTGATTCTTCAGGGTTACTTTAAATTAATCGATTTACGATTAATCTTAGGTGTTATAAACATGCCCGTTGGAATGGGACTTAACTTTATATATATATAAGCCAACTGCTATTGGCTTATTTTATGCTGAAATTGTATATTTTGTTATCTGTGTGTTTATGAAATCGTTAATTTTAATTTGAGACTTTTGATTGACATTCTACTGATTGTTGGTGAGAGGGTTTGGTGGTATTTACAGACCTGTACTTTAATTAACTCTGTCCAACGCAAACCACAACAAAAGTCGCAATTCCTATTACTAATGGTGAAATGATTAGCAAATTAGTCTTGGAGAACGGCAGGGTAAACATCTACCTTTCGCAAAGATATTAATGCAAGGTGAAATGCGAATACCTACGCCCTGGAGTTGAACTTGGTTCGGCGTTTTATTGAGACAGTCGTAAATCAAGGTATTACTTTCACACACACACACACACACACATTATATATACTAGCAAATATATGCACCCTCCGGGTGCAAGTATTTAAGTTTTAATGTAATAAAATATCGTATTAAATTAGAAAGCCCAATGAAACTAAATAAGAATGCAGATAAAATGATTTGAAACAGAGGGAGTATAATCGAAAAAATAGAACAACCGAAACTTACTCTTCCATCACTCCCGTCTTTCATTGTTATTTTTTTCTAATTTAAGTATTTAGTTAAAACAGGAAGTAAATAATAAAATGACATTTATTTTTTCTTGTTAATGGATTTCATTTAAGATTCATTGAAGAGATTTTTGCTTATATTGATTAAAATAAAACCAAACAGTTAGAAATCAATAATACTAAGCACATATTTATTAAAATCACATTTTTAATATCAATATGCAAATTAGCCTTCCCGTTCACACTGTAAACCGCTATTTTATTGTATATATAAATATAATTGCATGTTGTTAATATGTAGATATGATTAACAGTATTAATAATGTAAAACAATTTTATTGATAAGTGAGGTTTAAATAAAAAATAAAATCATTGAGAATGTGATGTCAATAACCAAGGGAATTGTGACTTGAGTAGGAATATAGTTTCGGTTACAGACAGAAAAAAACACAATCTCCATTATAATAAGATATATATATATATATATATATATATAGTGATGCTGATAACTTTTAGAATTAGTGAATCCTGCGACCCAGTATTAGTATCAATACTTTCTTCTATTAGTTACCCAACCCTGTGTTCATGTCTTACGACAATGACCATTACACAACGAGCGCCACCTAGTTTACCCCTTTATGGTTAGAAATTGGGTGAGAAAAAATGACTTCACCCAATTATCATTAACTCCAGTTGTTTTAAGCTTCCATTAAGCAAATGTCTCTATTGACACAACTGTGTCGTAACGTTTTAGCTGGATTATGATTACAATTGAAGTTTTATCAAAATGTATAAAGCCTGAAGTCGTATTTACCAAGACAGAAAGTAACCATGAATAAAAACGTTAATTTTCTTCAAAATACGATGTATGTTGAAAATAATGGGGTGGCAAGAGGTTAACTGTTTTAGGTTTAAAAGGTCGCTGGTTATTTTTGCGTGTGTTTTTAGGGTTTGCTTTTAACCCCATCTTATTTGGTGGTCATGCTGAAATGGTCGGAATTCAAGAAAGGAAAAAAGAAGAGACAAAGACAAAAGGCGGTTTTATGATTTTGGCTTTATTCACCGGTTATAGCCACCACGTAACAAGGAAATATCTCCCTGGCCAGTAGTAGTGACTAGACAAAGTTAAAGCCGAAACTCAAATGGCCGAGAGATTCTCCTGGGAATAGGAAGTGGGTCATCCTTTTCGCACATGCGCGGAGGGCTCCTCCGGTGAAGGCTCATGGAAGCCCGCTACTTTTTCACCTTTATTTTTTTTATCCCCACTAATATAATGAGACTGAATATTACCATCACAAAAAGGAACAATGAAAGAAACGTTAATTTTCTTCAAACACCAGAAGTGTTTAACATGTATCGAGACTGAAATTGTATTATTTCTCTGAATTTTTGAGATGAGGT
This sequence comes from Doryteuthis pealeii, assembly GCA_023376005.1. NCBI lineage: Eukaryota > Metazoa > Mollusca > Cephalopoda > Myopsida > Loliginidae > Doryteuthis > Doryteuthis pealeii. The sequence continues at coordinate 76,347,289 of CM042165.1, forward strand.
TTGATAATTTGGATTATTTGGGTTATTCGGACTATTGTCTTCATCTTTATCCTTATCTACACAACATTTCAGCCGATGTCTGACAAGAGATACCTGAAGAAGGCCGGATGGCACATCGGCCGAAACGTTGTGAAGATAAGAATAAAGATGAGGATAATAGTCCGAATAATCCAAATAATTGAAATCATATTCACAAAGACATAAATAAACAAGGCAGGAAATGTTAAATGCATTCAAAATACGAGGTACGTTCAAAAAGGTGTTGTGACTTTTTCCAAAGACAGAAATTAACAATAAACGAGATGTTTTTTTTTTTTCAAAATAAAGGCTGTGTTTTCGTATGTTTTTGTATGGTTTTATGGCATGTTTTTGTATGGTTTTATTACTATGGCACTCATAGGGGTGAACCCTATGAGTGTCATAGTAATAAAATCATGATAAAAATCCTTCTCAAAGCGTTTTATATTAAAAATCATTTCTAACGGATTTTTTTATAGTAAAAGTCTGTACCAATATATTCTTATAGTTAAAATCATTTCCGATGCTTTTTAATTTAGTATGTCCTGGGACGCATATATTTGCTTTGAATGCGTCCTCGGGAAAATTCATGGTTCCCAACTAAAGTTTCTTAATAGATTATTAGGTTTTTATTCTTAATCTGGAGAAAAAATTAAAGCCGCCTACCTCCTACCTCGTAACCTATCCTGTGTAATTCGTTTCTAAGAAACTATTAAAATGTATTTACAGTTAACTTGAAATGGTGAGAGAATAAAAAAGAAAAACACTGAAACGGATGGATACGATTTTACTGCGTCCTTTTAGATTTTTGTGCGTCAGAGACAAAGGACACGTACATATCAGCATCTCTGAGTGAGTTAACAGTTTCATTATTTCTGCCAAATAACTCCAAGAATCATTTCCTAAATATCGTCAGAAAAAAATTAACAGAGGTAAGAAAAAAGGAAAAGAAAAAGTTTTCGTTTTATTCACCCATGAAAATAAAACATTGAGTTTAATTTAAAATTTAAAGTTTTGGTTGTATATTAATTATTTGATCCTTGTATTAAATCTTATTAAATAATTTTCGATTATTATAACAAAATTAAAAAGAATTTTCGATTATTATAACAAAATTAAAAAATTTATTTTGTTATAATAATCGAAAATTATTTAAATTTTATCTTCAATATATATTAAAATAAGGCAAATAAAATATAAATAGAATTCAAATTGAAAATATGAGGGTTATTGGTTTTGTTTTTTGTTTTTTTTTTTTCATTTTGTAATATGATATATATATACTTTGCTAAAAGGGCCGGTTTAGCTCAGTCGGTAGAGCGTTCGGCTAGGAATCCCAAGGTTCCTGCTTCGATACCGGCCCTCGCCAAATCAGCGTATGAGTAGCACAGGGATCTGTGCGGTAAAGTAAGGAGCTGATGGTAGGTGTGGCGCTCCACCTCAGACACAAAAAAACTATCTCCTTGGTTTAGCGCTAGTGAAAAGGGTATAGACCCCCTCGCTGATTGGCTGGTACCGACATTAGGCCACCCCGACGTCTTTACTTTTACTTTTATAACAAAATAGAAAGATGAGTCGTGATAGAGTAAGTCATCACGTATGCAATGAGTTTAGGGGTCAGGAGAGTCTAAAATATCCCGTTGCCTTTTCTGAGTCACTCTTCTATTAGCATTTTTTTCTCGACCAATTCTTATAGTGAAAATCGTTACCAATGCATTTTATAATAAACATCGTTACCCATGTATTTTTATAGTAAAACTTGTTACCAATGTATTTTATAGTTAATATTGTTAGCAATGAAATTGTATAGTAAAAATCGTTCCCAATGCATTTGTATAGTTGAATGCATTTTCATAGTAAAGTTCGTTAACAATGTATTTTTTATAGTGAATATCGTTACTAATCCATATTTATAGTAAAAATCGTTACTAATGAATTTTCATAGTAAAAATCCTTTCCAACAAATTTACATGATAAAAATCCTTTTCAAAGCGTTTTATATTAAAAATCATTTCCAACGGATTTTTTTTAGAGTAAAAGTCTATATCAATATATTTTTATAGTTAAAATCATTTCCGATGCAATTTCATAGTAAAAATTGTTTCCAATTTTTTTTCTCTATAAAAATCATTTCAACGAATTTTCATAGTAAAATCTTTATCATTTCCAATATTTTTTACTATAAAAATCATTTCCAACGAATTTTCATAGTAAAATATTTTCCAATACATTTTTATTATAAAATCACTTGCAACTACTTGTTTGCTAAAAGGTATCCTTTATTCTCTTTAAACATCAATATTCTTTACAAAAGGGGTCACCTTTGGCCTGTATCAGGCGCTTAGGCCACCTCCAAATTAGAGACCTATGCCAACTAGCCTGCTTTCGCCGACCTCTGTTCTGGCCTGAGTTTATACGATATCTTATAATTACAATCCCCAGCCAACTTTAGTACAAAAACTACTGTTGGACATTGTGTGTAGGTCTAAAGAAGTACAGTTAAATGAATAACAGGAAATTGGCAAATTTTCTAAGCCATTCAACTTCATTTCTCACAATTCCACTTCGGGCATTTTTTTTTCTTTTGCTTTCCGAAACCGATGTCAGCGTCAGAAACTGTTGGAGTTGTTTTATAAAAATTGCTCGGTCATGAAAATAATTGATCGTAAATCATGTGCCAGAATAAAAAAGAAAAACCGATAAAACCTTAAAGGAAATACATACAGTGAAAATTTACTCCACCATAATAAAAACAAAACCTTAAAAGTTTTCGCAAACTTCGTCAGGAAATAAAAAAATCAAAAAATAGAATATTGCATGTGACAACGTATGGAATTTACGAAGTTACTTTGTTTTTCTATTGACATGATAACTTATCAAAAACTTAAATAGTTATTAGGTAGATTAGTACAAAATAAAAAAAACGACCTCCGGGCGATGTAAAAATAGATTTTTGAAACATATTGCCTGAGGTGGTAGTAAAAATTCAATGTCAGCGAATTTGTACCCTAAGTAAGTAAAATCATCAAATTCATTAAAGGATTAAAAAATAAAACAATTTGAAATGTAAACTTTAACTATGTATTAAAATAAAACAAACTATATATAGATATGTATATTGGGGGTCGGGTTAGCTCAGTCGGTAGAGCGTTCAGCTAGAAATCACACGGTTCCTAGTTCGATACCGGTCCTCGCCAACCAGCATATGAGTAGCACAGGGATCTTTGCGGTAAAGTAAGGAGTTGATGGTAGGTGTGACGCTCCACCTCATATGCTAAAACAATCTCCTTGGTCTAGCTCTATTGAAAAGGGGATAGACTCCCTCGCTGACTGACTGATGCCGACTTTAGGCCGCCCCGTTGACTTTTTTTAAATATATAATACCAGTGATGTATTTATTAAAACTTGTTTTAAAAAACAATGAGGTCTGTCTAATGTTGCATGTTCAAATTTTGATTGTCTTTATTCTATGTTATGACGATTTTGGGTAATGAGACGTAAGCAGTGACGTAATTTTGTTACAGATAAAAACTGGAAGCGAATCTCCATTATTAATAGATATAAATCGACTAATAAACATATAGGATTATGTTCGTTGTGGCTTTAGTTATTTACTAGCGTAGATTGATGCATCACAGCGTCAGAAGTATGGGACACCCAGTAAGAATTAAACTCAGTAACAATCGTCTATTAATCTAGCTAGCTAATCCTTAAACTACATGAGTGCCCAGAGATTGTTGGTTTATGTGGTTCTAAGTTCGCTCCTGGTTCGTGTCCATTGTTTTTATTTAAACATGGAACAAAGATAAGGATGATTTTATGGTTAGAATTTTATTCGTAGATTCATAACTATTTCTTGTAGAGGAGATTTCTCCCAGCAAATTAATAGTTATTCACCCGACGAAGTCTTGGTGTAAAAGAGGGATAGATTCATTTTGGTACCAGGATTTTTTATTCTGCGCATGCCCAGACGGCTCTTCCAGTTCAAGGCCTCCCAGGAAATTTTCTCTCTTACTACTATTTGTTTGTATTTGATTTAATCTTGTTTCATTTTTATTTGGTTATATCTATCTTTATTTTATTTTTTATTTATCCCCAGAGATAAAGAACCATGAATAGAATGAGACAGACGTGTATGAACAGTTGAAATAGATGAATATATTTATTTACTGAACACTCTAACCGAGCAGGATGTGACAGAGGTCAATTTGCTAAGTGTAGTTAATAGGTTTGTATATAGAGTTTTTCTTCTCCCATATTGGTTGCCGTAGTAAGGTTAAACAAGTTTCAGCATGAATTGATCCTAATATAAATACAGGAACATATTGATATAGATAGACTGATGAATAAAAGACTGGAAATAATAAAATTATGATAATGAGTCACGCTGTATCATATATATATATAATATATATATATATATATATATATGGTATTTATGGAAAATGTGACTTACCGGTGAAAATGGTCACAATGGTTAGTTGATGCAAGTTTCACAATGATAAGACATCGATATAACAAATATAAAGTGCTCAACACGTGAGTAGAGCAAATTTATTATAACAATGGTACACAATAATAACCTACTCGAGTTTCACCATAAGGATCTTCAGGGTTAAATCCACTGTATTAATCAATATCTTGATTAATCCAGTGGATTTAACCCTGAAGATCCTTATGGTGAAACTCGAGTACGTTATTACTGTGTACCTTTATTATTATTAATATATATATATATATATATATATATATGAAAATAATTAAAAGAAATTACGAAAACAATCAGTTATCTGCGGATTCTGGATGCTGTGCAGAGAACCTCACAGGGGTGATAACCGCTAAGGATGATTGCACAGAGTGATAGAGAGAGAGAGACAGACAGACAGACAGAGTCATAGATATCTATGTTGCCATCATGACTTGATAATGACTATGTTTCGGGTGTATTCTTATAAAATCTCTGATAAATCCAATGCATATATATATATATATATATATATATATATATATATATATACTTCACCTACAACATTTTCTAAAGTCATTTTGTTGTTGTTGTTGTTGTTGTAGCTGTAATATTTTTTTCTTTCTTTCTCTTAGCTTCGTCTTCAGACTAATTTACATCCGCTCGTCTAAATACACTTGCGAACCGCGAAGTCGCACAAGTGTTGCCAAGAGCCCCGACGCGTAATTTATGTTAAAAGCTTCGCCCATCTTACGCTTTTCGGCGCTGGAAGCATTTCAAAGACTTAGGCGACACGGGAAAGCCATCTTACTAAAAGTAACGCCGAATCAAAAGTCCGGATCTTACCTCGCCGCTCGGACCGGCTTCGTGCCAAACGTCTTGTTTACAAGGATAATTCCACCCAACCTTATTCTTTGAAAGGCTGCAACAGTTGATTATAAAATAGTAAAACAAAACCGAATTGAAAAAACAAAACAAACAAAAAAAAACCCCAAAAAACAGCGGGGATAAATAAGACGACGCCATTTATTCTGCATCCGGTGTGTACTCATTTCATAAGGTTTTTTTTTTTTACTTTACCATTTTATGTTTTTCGTTTACTTTAAGTGTTTTCTTTTAACCCTTTGCCTTCTTTAAACCGCTAATAGCGGCTCTATGTTTCTACACATACCATACCAAAAAAATACAAAAATTGATGCTTAATTGATTATAAGTGAGCAGAAGGACCCAGGTTACAATAATATTAGGACTTTATTCAAATAGAGTAAGTCAAAATTAAAGTCGTCGGGGCGATCTAAAGTCGCTATCAGCCTATCAGCGAGGGAGTCTATCCCTTTTCAATAGCGCTAGACCAAGGAGATTGTTTTTAGCATCTTAGGTGGGGCGCCACACCTTCCATCAACTCCTTACTTTACCGTACAGATCCCTGTGCTACTCATACGCTGAGTTGGCGGAGACCAGTATCGAACTAGGAACCTTGTGATTTCTAGCCGAACGCTCTACCGACTGAGCTAACGTAATTAAACGGTTTATAAAAATCTAAATTGAAAAAAAAAACAAAAAAACGGTAATCTAATTTCTGGGTAAAGAGAAAAGAGAAAAATAAAAAAAAGAAAAGAAAATTTTTAGAGTACTAAGATTCTACATGCATTCAATGTATGTCAGCCAGTCATTAGTGAATACTATAAAAAAGGAAGTCCCAAATTTTCTGCGGAAGAGCGAAAACAGATACGCCCCCCCAGATCACAAGCGGAAGTAAGGGGACTCATGCTTCTTTTCGGACGAGACTGTCTGTTTTCTGGGTTCCATTATGTGGAGTGGTTTTTAACTTTTCTCATACATTGTGAGATTGTAATAATGAATGGGATTTATGATAGAAAAGATTAACCCATTTTTCTCTTTCACTGAAAAGACCACGAAACCCATTATCCTATGTAGAATGCTGTTAATATCCTGATAGCTGCCCGGCCTACAACAACGCAGGAGAATGAGTTCTGAGGTGGATAGTTAGTGAACTTTGAAATATCCAATCATACAGGTAAAATATACTAAAAAATTCAGTACAGTCGTTGGGGAAATTTGGTTTGGTTTGGTTTGGTTTGTTTTACGGCATATCAACCTCAGTGGGTCATTTAATGCCGATAAAGTTTTGAAATAAATCAATTCTTAATGGATAATACAATTTTTTTTATAAATACATTTTTCTATTCAACCCATAGATGGGACCCTAACAGCTACTACCACTCCGGGTCAGAGTGGACCATCGAGCAATGGTGATGAATGGGGTGCTCCACATTCCCCAAACCTCCAAAACTAGAACCTCACTATCAGATAGAGTTTAACGTCATTCCCAGGACATCTAGACCCACAGCCACCGCCTTCTAGCACTCATATGATAACAAGGGGTTGGGGCTTGCCATAAGGGCAATATGGTTGGGAAAATCATGTAGGTGCTAGGGCTTGACGTGAGCAGCCGATTGATCGGAGGGGGCCTCTCCGACCGCCGTCTAGCCCAAGATAGGGCCAAAGTGGAGTATTGCATGTCATGGACTGCTCATCCACCCGGGCTCTATCCTTAAGCATCACGGGTCACCACCCACGACCAACAGGTGGCCCCACTGGGGGAGTCTTACCCCTCTGCAGAGGTGCAGTCGGTGCATTCTAACCAGGGCGGGGGAAATTTGGTAGGCAAAGAGTTAAAAGTGTTTTTATTTGTAATTAAGAAGCATTTAAAATATATTTAAGTAAGAAACCCAGATATTAAACTTGAATGAACGTATAAAAATAACACTAGTATATAAAATATATATGAATATATAAATTTGCGTCCAGGTATCTGTGTTGTAACAGATGTCTGGCAGGCCTAGGAAATTCGAGAAGTCATTGAAATTCCCGGGTAATAATGAACCGTATGTACATAGTACATCAAATATTTTCGCCCGAGGAATAGACAAAAAAATTTCCAAACATTTTTAAAAATACTTGCTGCACTTTTTATAAAATAAAGTTTAAATTTCAGCAAACACTAGTTCGGTGATACTACGGCCAAAATGAATGCTCTTTGAGTATAAAACGTAATATATATATATATATATATATATATATATATATATTATATTCTCATGAGGGTGATTTTTTTTATTTTACCATTTTATGTTTTTTGTTTTCTTTAAGTTTTTTAAAAACACTTTGCCTACTTTAAACCGCTCATAGCGGCTCTCTGTTTCTACATATAGCACACCCAAGCAAGGTATATATATCTAATATATAAAGGAGAGATTTCGGTATGTACGTGTCGACGTATGACTTCAAAACAGGAGGTCACTTAGATTCAAAATCTTGCATACACATTGATATCGTTCTAACTAAGAAACACTCCAAATTTGGTTATTGATTTTTACTGATTAAGTGATATAATTAATTAATCAAACAAAAATCAAACGATTTTTCGAAAGCTATAGCATATGCCGGGCTGCTGCTGCTTGGTGTATCAGCAGAAGCTCCCCTGCTGGTTTTATCAGCAGAAAGAAAGAAAAGAAAGAATATCAGCTTCCAGTCATTGAAAATGTTAGCGACAAACTTGAACTATGACTAAATTTTAACGTAAAATAAATTCGTTTTTATTTTATTTTATAATCTTTCCAAATATTTATTTATATTTATCGTATGTTTTTGAGACTAACTTTTATTGTAAAATGTACACGCACTTAAACTAAATTGTTGTCATGCACAAAAATTGTAGAAAAATGAAAATTGTTTCAAAACAAAAGTTTACGATTACATTTTTTAAAAATAAGATTTTAAATGTCAATAAAAATCAGTCACCAGTATAGGGTTGTATAAATGTAAATAAACAATGATAAAACGAGTTGTTTTGTAATTAATATTAATGGTTTAAAAAAAGATTTGAATTGGCATGTACAATGTAGAAGTACCCGGTCTATGACAAGACTAAAAGATTTTAGGAACGCAAGAGTGAAAGAGAAAGGGCAAAAGATGAGTACAATATTGGTCAAGAGAAAAATAATTTACCAAATTCCTTATAAAACTTTTAAAATCAGCGATTGGAATTCGCGTATTAAAATGTTCGTTTATTTTGATTTGTTTTATTTACATTTGAAAATTTTTTTTTTTAAAGTAACACTAACCTCTTGTGTTTTGAAACACAATTTATTTTTCTAAAAGGTTTTTTTGTAGATATACCAAAATTGTATATTCAGTTCTCATTTGCTTGCTGAGTTATAGTGTTAAAAATACATTCGTTTAATTTATTTCTTTTTTATCCCTAAAAAGGTAACAATGGACCAAAGCTAAGAATTAAACATGTGTCCATGTATGTAACTGGTACATTTCTTATTAAGTTATACCAAATGTACTTGGTGCACTTTATATGCATCCCAAAAGTTTTGAAAACAGACTAGAAGAACGGAAAAGAACCAAGACCATCCAGACAACAGCATCTTAAAAATCAGCTAGAATAGTCAGAAGAGTCGTGAAAACCTGAGGAGACTTATTGTCACTCCAATGAAAGAACGTCAGTAAAACTGGTGATAAAAACTCACAAGAAGTGACATAAATAATAATAATAATAATAATAATACACTGAGTGAAATTGAAGGAAAACGAAAAGATATTCAAATACCTAGACCTTGCCAAAGTCTTGAAAAAGCTGTGGAATATCAGAGTCAAAGTGATTCTAATTATAGTTGGTGCACTTGGAATGGTTCCAAATATAAATGGTACATTTCTTATTTCAATTCAAATGAAATTTCTTCGTCATGAATATTTTATTTTAATTTTTAACATTTTTTTCGGATATACTGATTGAAAATTATTTTTTCGTTTTACATCTTTTTTGTATTCATGAAGAATTGTGGAAAGTTCCACAAATCGGTTTATCTTTAACTATTGAATTATATCATTTTGATAATAAAAAATAAAAAATTAAACTATGTACTTTTTCTTATTATAAACATATTAAAGTGTATGTGTGATTTTACCGTTCTATGATATCTCTTTGTGGTGTTATTAATTGACACGTACATAACACAACTGATGTGACTGTTTTATGTATAGAAATATTGAGATAGTGAAAATAGGTTACTGTTACGAAACCAGAGTAAATTAAAAAGCCGACATTTTAGCCTTAGAATTTAATGATACTGAACGTTTTTTTTTATTAGATCACGCCCATATTGACTTTTCCAATGCGACCTTAATTAAGTCCCTCCTCTTATTAGTTCTCTTCTAATGCACATGATGCTTTAAGTGTAACACTCTCCCGGTGATATTCTTCTCAATGTATCATTGTCAGATGACCGTGGAAATCTAAAACTAGGACTAAAATATGTGGTTTTGGTTAATACGATAAACCAATGACTATTTATTCTCTATCCCAGCTTTCTAGTAATCTCTCTGTATATAGTTTAAACACATAGCTCTGTTATTATCACTAGCAAAAATATGTGCCATGAGGACACAAATATATATTTTGATATAATTAAATATTACATTGAGTTAGAAAGACCAATGAAATTAAATAAGAACAGAAAAGATTACTCTTAATTTTACTTTATTCTACTTGATTTCAATATGAAAATTATACATAGGATTGCTTGTAATACGTTGGAGAATAAAACAATAGTATTAGAAAGAAATAATATAAAGTAATTATTTATTAAAACAAGGTTTTGATAAAAACCGGCATGCAAATTATTCACACCATCAAACTCTCTCTCTTTATCCTTGGTATGGAAAACCGATCTAGGTAATGCAAAACCCTGAAATTCAAACCTCTTGTATGCTTATTGCGTGCTATCTTGAATTAATCCTGGAAGCAGCATCCCCAAAAAACAGCTGTATGATACCTGCCTTCTATAACAGGAATCACCCGGATGAAGCGAACAAGACACGGTTGAAACTGTTGGGGAAGCAAGAACGAACATTCGGCAATGTACAGAAATAATACCGCCATGAATTAGAACTTCCATTGTGATCATATAAAAAAGATATATTATATAAAGAGGAAATTATTGAGGCTTCTGGTGGAGAAAGAACGAACTCTATATACTCAAGCAAGAACAATAACCACAATGTGGAACATGTCAAACACTTTTGACAGTTAAACACTTATTCATGGAATGCAGGTTTTTTGCTCACATCATTATTTTAAAGCAAACAATATGAAAGATCTATTTGAAAATGTCAACATGGAGGATATTCTCTCTTTTTTGAGTGAAATAAAATTATACCATAGAATATAGACATGAAACTAATCAATACCATACAACATAATCCCCAATAATGCTAACACATTGTTAAAACCAATTACTAAATGTATAAATATAAATACACGATATGTATTACTTCCTAACGGTTAGGCATGACATAACTTCAGACGGGTTGAAATGCCGTTAAAATCAATAAACCAACCAAAGAACGAACTCATAAGGGACGTATATAAATAACGCCCCTGTGACAAAAGCAGATACGGAGTCAGTGAAATGCAGATTTTTGAGTATTTCGTAAACAAATATTTTATAGCTGAAGATATGATAAAAATAGCAAAATCTCGAGAAACCAAATACAATTTGAAATTATGTAAGACACATAGAATTCGAATTCCCGCTTTGTACAGAAATAATCCCGCCATAAATTACTACTTGCCTTGTCATTATATAAAGAAGATATAATCCAAAAAAAATGACGCCATTAGCGTTTAAAAACAATATTTAAAAAGAGAGATAATAAAAATGACGAAGTAGGAAACATAATGTGAGATCAAATTACAGAGAAAATGAAAAATCAACAAAGTGTTTGTTTTCGAATGATTGAACGAATGACGAGTCTGTGTGTTGCTTTTTTGTTCTTTTTGTTTTATTTTTTTATTTTTTTTTTTTTTATTTATTTATTTCTTTTGTTATTTTTTTGTTTTGTTCTAAATCAACCTCCAGGTGATCTTTGTGATTCCACTGCATTGCTCTGAGACAATTAAAACAAAAATGTCGTCAAACAAAACGTCGTTAAAAAAAAAACAAAAAAAAAGAAAAAAAAAAGAAAAAAGAAAGAAAAAAGAAAGAAAAAAGAAAGAAAAAAGCAACACACACTCAAAGACCAAACAAATATTGTTGAGATTACAAGAAGAAGGAAGCTGACGCAGTTTTGTGACCGGAGACGATATGAGCTGAGAAAATGAGGTAAACAGCTTCGGTAATTATGAATTCCATGTCACTCGCACTTCTGCGATGGTTTACGGGGAAAATCAATCTGATGAGCAAAAAAGAAAAAAAAGGGATTATTAATATTCTTAATCTCGCGAAACTTTCTGGGAAAGACAATTCCAAAGAAAATGCAAACTGTTCAGACGGTACTGTTTGTTTTGAAGCTCTGTCAATTGAGCAGAAGAAAACCATTAACATTTATCATAACGCCCTATATACATATATAACACACACACACACAAGCGCGTGGTGTAATGGTTAAAGTAACGGAAAATGAACTCGTCGCCCAGAGTTCAAATCCTGGACGGGTAACTGCATTTCACTTAGCGCTAATACCCTTGGGAAGGTATGAAAGGTATCCAACATCACATGACACTGGAAAAGACAAATGATAGAGGATCAGGTTCTAGTTCAGGTAAATAACTTCAGGTACCTGGGCTCCATCAACAATAGGCTTAATGCAGAGCTTGATCTCCGAATTTCAAATGCTTTCAAAGCATTTGGCCGGCTGAAGAGGCGAGTCTGGTTCAACAGAAAAATCTCGAGAACTAAATGTACAGATTACCATGCCATAGTTCTTTTAACCCTGAAAGTGCGGAAGTCTGGACGGTATACATATACATATAATCTGCCCACAGACTATATGTTTACTACATGCGCCTCTTGCGCAGTATATTAAATGTTAAGTGGTGGCAGCTTGTTTCAAACGTTTGATCTAATTTAAATTTATTAAGAGCCAAGATGTTGGCTGCTTATGAAACATACAAATCCGTTTCAAACTATCCAATCTCTCTCTCTCTCTCTCTCTCCAGCCACTGAGAAACTAACATATATAACGAGGATATAATCGAGATATAAATAGAGAGGAGGTAAGTGACAAGCAAAATGTGAAGCAAGAGACGGGTCAGTTCTCGGCTTACTTGCAAATTACGACTAATTAGAACCAATTAAAATTATATTCTTTTCACACATAACTCGTAAAAGTAAGGAATAATTTAGTATAACTTACGTGTCATTAAACTAAACAGTAATGAAGAGAACTCAGAATGACGATTACTAGCCGTAGTTAATATTATTACTCTCTTGAGTACCTGTTACTCTTGTTGACTCCAAGCGAAATACTCCTTCTGGATATTTTTTTTTATTGTCTATAATATTCAACTTTGTCACGAAATTCTCTGAAAAAGTTATTTGACGCTCACTTTGGTATTCGGGGACACTGGAGACCACAGAACGAATTACTGGATTTTATGCGAAAATCAAGACGCATCACACTATCATTCATAAGCCTAGCGGGTATCCCGAATCATTCAGGGCTGTTATTGTAATCATGACCAGAATAACAATTTTCCCATCAGTTTCTGATGGAATTCAAAGAAAAGAACGAGAGATAAGACATAAAATGAACATACAAAGATACAAGGGTCAAATTGAATTATCAAGCAGTTCCAGAAGACGTACCAAAATGCTCTGAGGCATTTACTAACACCTATATATTGGTAATCCAAAACTTTGTAGCTTAGAAGAAAGTCATGTGCAATTTTATATAAAGTTTTCAATGTCTTTTAGTTTTGAATTAACTAGTTGATATCTGGCTATAATTTGTTGATTTCAATTCGTGGATTGTCAATATATATATATATATGTGTGTGTGTGTGTGTATATATATATATATATATAGTTTTTTTGAACGTGTGTCGAATCCTACTTTTGTGTAGGTGTTTCTACACACACACACACATATATATATATATATATATATATATATATATATATATATATATATATATATATATATATATATATATATATTAATTAGATGGAACCGTGTGGTGTAATGGTTAAACTCATGGGAAATAGACTCGTCGTCCAGAGTTCAATTCCTGGACGTGGTAATTGCATTTCACTTAGCATTAATACCCTTGAGAAAGGTATGAATCCTACTCTCCCTACAGCTATGGATAAATAGGAGGGCAGACTGGGCTCTTTAACCTTGGTTAGGCAACCGGTCTAGGAGAAGGAAAACTCTGAATTCAGACCTGTTGAAATCCGCTTAAGAAACTGACCTTGTGTCACATCCCGCTCGTGCGGAGGGATATATATATATATATATACATACATACAGCAAACTTGTTGGTAAATCCTCGCGGTGAGAAAAAAAAACCAGCAAATAGTTTGATTGTAAAAATATACTACCAAACATCAACCGGGAAGAAAAGAATTTTTGTAAAAAAGAAAAGACCAAGATAATTGTACCAACAAAAAATAATCTATTAGTACAATATTTTGGCCAAAAGAAAAAAAAACAATTTATATGCATATATATATATATAAGATATATATATATACATACAAATCCGCCAGGAGACTAAAGCTAATAAGTAAAAAGTGCTCAATACCTAAGTAGAGCAAATAATAAAGATAAATCTAATGAGTCAGACGAACCTACTAAAAGTTTCGCTTAATGCTCTTCAGGGCTAAGATCTGACTTAGATTTATCTTTACACACACACACACACACATATATATATATATATATATATATATATGATCCTGAACAAGACATGGAAACAACACCCTACGAGAAGACAGCTGTACGGCCACCTGTCACATATCACACAAACCATCAGAGTAAGATGGACAAGACACGCGGGACACTGCTGGAGAAGCAAGGACGAATTCATAAGTGACGTCCTCCTGTGGAAGCCGACACATGGACAAGCCAGTGTGGGCCGACCAGCAAAAACGTACATTGATCAGCCTTGTGCGGATGCAGGATGCTGCATAGAGGACCTCCCGAGAATGATGAGCGATAGAGACGGATGGAGAGAGATTGTCATGGATATCCGCGCTGAAAGCGTGACATGATGATTATATATATATATATATATATATATATATATATATAAAGTGTCATAAATCAGATATATTACGTTCACGTTTGATTTTGAGTAAACCCTAGCACATTCCTCATATAGCAATTTTTCGTTACTTTATAAACGTATACTTTATTTCTGTTCGTGAAGATAGAAATATATTTAACTTATTCAAGATTCTATATAAGATATCAATAGAGATTATGTTTACTCACCCAAAAAATACATTTTAATGTAATAATTAGATGCTTGAATAGATTTATTCCCTCTCGAGTGGATTTTTTATTAGATTTGCTCAAATAAAAGAAACTACATATGTGGGATGTATTTACTATCGCCAATATTATTCTATTTAATATTCTCATTATTTCTTAGACGCTTGTTTAATTCATTTTCTGTAGCTTTGTGTTCAGAGCGACATAGGTATATTGTATATCTATCTAGTATATCTATTTCGGAAATCTATCTTTTTTCTTAACACGGAAATCAAAAGACTGCAGTAATAAGATTCATTTTCCATATGTTATTAATGAAGTAGTTTTGGTAAGTTTTATGTAGATATATTGTTTTGAATAGATATTTTTCCTTTGTCGTTTTAGAATATAACAAAATTCATGGAATTCGTGGAATGGGGTCAAAATCTGACTAACAGTGGATTGCGTGATAAGATTACTGAAACCTGCCAGAGGTCAAAGGGCAGTGACAAGGTCAACATAGCTGACCAATACACGTATGAGGTAGTAGATATTCAGCCGGTAGAAATTGATTCCGATTCAATATCCGATGGTCACATGTTTACGGTATGCTTACAGAATTATATGTTACTACCCGGCGTCGCCTAGGTAGGAGGAGAAAAAGGTTAGTCTTGAAGATCCATTATTACTGAATCACGATTTGAATACTTGCAGGATGTCCTATTAAAATCTCTCTGTAAAAAGTAAGTATTGCGCTGAGCCGGCCTGGTGTGTGTGTGTGTGGGGGGGCGTTAGAAAAAAATAGTACGGACACTCTGAAAAAAAAAAAAAATTAATGTCTCCTATTTAAAATATTATTTATATTACATCCAACACGAAATATCATACATCACCATGGCCACCAAACACAAATACACTTTTTAATACGCACATACATATGCACGTGCAATCCCGCGCTAGGATACAGTCATAACGTCACAACAAAACACGCATTTTCATAGACACGCGCATGACAACATACGCAAGTACAAGTACAAAAAAAAAACGCTTCACATAAACCTACAACACGAGAATTCAGTTATTTAAAAATACCATCATTTTCAAAAAAAAAAAATTCATTTAAAAAGAAATGCCATAACTAGACTGCTTCAGTTCCAGTGATCTTTTGAAAAAGAGATATTATCTCGAAAATTCAAGAATTAAATACAGGATAACACACAACATCATTGTTACCGTATTATTATTTTTTCTTTACACCTGCATTGTGATAGCCTTCTAAATCAACCTCCTAATTAAAATATTAAATTTTTTAAAATTTCCATGATGTTAATATTTAAATCTTATTTTTTGTTATTTTGTTCACGATTGTAAATCAAATCTTCATTATTTTTACTCAAAAGCAAGATCTGGTGATAGTGAATGTGTACATATATTTACTTTGTTATTAATTGTTTTATTTTCGTAGTTTCTCCAGTACATACATACATACACACAACTGTTTTTATACATTTATAGATTTCTCTGAATATTTTTAGACGAGTCTTGATAATTTGTATTATTTGGATTATTCAGACTATTATCCTCATCTTTATTGTTATCTATACAACGTTTCGACCGATGTCGAACAAATGGCGCAACGGATATAACAGGTGAGTTAATAAAGTTCTAAGTGACAATCATCTCTAGGCTGCAGGTTCAATTCTGGCCAAGGGCATTGATAACTTAATACAGCCTAACACTTGTACTCGGTCATGGTTAACAGAATGAGAACAGTCTACACCCGTGGATTGAATAAAGGGTTCTGTTCGAAGTTCTGTGAAGACATATATCTTCCCTAGTTCGACAAGAAGGTTCTCGAGTTCGAAGAGAAGTTTCCTAGTTTGACAAGAAACACCCGAAAAGGGCACATTGACCGAAACATTGTATATATAACAATAGATATGAGGACAATGGCTCGAATAACCCAAATAATACTGGATTGCATGTGTTTTTATTCAGGACTTTCTTCTTAATATAGAAAACCTGAAAATATTTTGCTCGCCCATATATGAATTGTTGGAGGTACGTGGTGTAATGGTTAGAGTCGTGGGAAATGTAATGGTTGATACGAGTTCAAAACCTGGACGATGTTTGCATTTTGCATAGCGCTAATACCCTTGGAAAAGGTATGAATCCAACAACTCTCCCTCCAGCCATGGGTAAATAGTATGGTGGATTGGAATCTTTAACCAAGGCTAGATAACCAGTCTAGAAAAAGAAAACTTTGAATTCAAACCTGTTGAACTCCGCATAAGGAATTCATCTCGTGTCACATCCTGCTCGTGCGGAGGGGTTTATATTATATATATGTGTGTGTGTGTGAATAAGAAGGCCTTAAATACCATGGGTATCATGATTATGGACCATTTCCACTCATGGGTATCTGGGTATATCTTTTATTTATACAGCTGTCTAAATAAAATATATTAGAAAGCTGTCTAAATAAAAGATATACGTGGTCTGAAGAAGCTCTGTGTGCCCAAGATACCCATGAGTGGAAATGGTCCATAATTACGATACCCATGGTATTTAAGGGCTTTTTATTTACAAATAATTTTTCTCTGTTTATAATAATTAAACATTGAGCTCTCAACGGAACCTGAACTCTACAACAACCTACTAGTAGGGAATAGGACCAGCCTAGAATCACCTTGTACCAAGAAACTTGGTACCACAACGAAGAATATATATATATATATATATATATATGAGTTGTTTCGTGTATCGGTTATCGTGCTAGGAAATACAATCGGCAACGCTAGTTTAAATTTATATATTTACAAATTTAAAATATTTTTTATTAGTTTACATGTTACGTCAAGACAAAAAAGAAAATATATTCAATATACACATATTACACTAAAACTCTTTTTTATAGCATTGCATTTTCTTGACTATGTTGAATCATCTCTGAATATTAAACTAAAATTAAATTAATTAACGGGAACAATTGTCCATAGGAATGAGACGTTTAGAAATGATATATATATATATATATATATATAAATGGTTCACATGAACAATTGTTACCGTTAATTAATTCTACCTTTGATTTTATTCTACTTTTCATTTAACATGATTCAATAAAAATAAAGGTTAAAGCGTAAACTCAACGCTCTCCTATATAAGGGATGGAGCACTCTATGGCGGCCTTTAAATACATAGATTTGTGTGTATTAAAACAGTTAAAATCCCCTTCGCATTCTGTGGGTGACTTAGCGGTTAAGGTGTCTGACTGACACTGAACCAATCGGATTTCAATCCCGTCCGTAGGTAGCTTACAAATGTCTAGCCACACTGAAGAGACTTGATAAGTGGAAACACGTGTCGGTGGATGAACTATATATGCTCTCCATCCCCCTTTGAGTACGACCGCCAACTAAAGCGTAAACGCAATGCTCTCCTATAAAAGGGATGGAGCACTCTATGGCGGCCTTTACATACATAGAGGTGTGTGTAATAAAACAGTTAAAATCCCCTTCGCATTCTGCAGGTGATGACACTGAACCGATCGGATTTCAATCCCGGCTCTACAGAAGGGTAAGACCCCCAACTCAATGCGGGCATTTGTTGGCCAGGGGGGGGTGACCCGTGATTCTTAAGAATGGAATGATGCAACACTCTACTTTGTCAAGCTTGATGTGAAGTGCCAACTGACTCGACCATTTGCCCTCGTGGCTAACCCGACCCTTTTATCGTATGAGTTAAAATCCGTTGACTGTGGGTCTTATTGTTCTGATATGACGCTAAAGTGCATCTAGATGTGAGTTTCCAATGCTGGAGCCACTGGAGAGTCCGGAGTATCCCTTCGGGCGTTAATCCGAGGTCCACTCAGATCGGGAGTGGTAGTACATGTTAGGATCCTATCTATGGGTTACCTAGCTGAAAAAAAAATGAGTTTAAAAATGTTTTAAAAATTGAATACCCAACAAGAAAGAATAAAATAAAATAAAAACCACTTCAGAATAGAATAACCCAACAAGGGTTGACATGCCGTACAATCCAACCAACTAACCTACTTTATTTGACAAAATTCAATTTCTATGATTCTGTTGTATTGCAGGGTCATGAAAAAAAAAGTATCGGAGACAACTAGCAGATGAAGAGATTATGTCGAGTTGACACCAGAAAAAAAGAAAAAAAATGTCAGGAACGTAGTCACAGAAAATAAAATCAATTTTATTATCGGTGCTTCAATCTCCATCCGAACCGCTCTAAAAAAATGGGGAGACGCGAAGTGGTATTCTAAAGCAGATACATGAAATACCTATTGTTTCACAAATCGTAGGTCATGACTTGTCCCTCTCCCAGTTGCTAACTCTGACTGACCCTTTTCACCATCCACAAATATCATGTGTGACCGTTTCTCGCACCTACTACGAGAGTTCTCGTGATTAATCATTTGGTGTGAGCCGAACAGCTAGAAACTATGTTCACTGTTGGGTGGGTGGCCACGTCACTATAGCTCCACACGATACCAACATTCACGATAGACATTTTCCGGTACTCCACCATTCAAGTTAGACACAAGGCCATCAACGTGGGGAACACGCAAGAACCCAAAGCTCATGCGATGGAAGTACACAAAATGCGCGGACCCCTCGGCATTTTTCTATTGAAGCGTCTCAGGTACTGGGCAATAAATCTAGCCCAGTCCCTTTAAATCAAGGGGGCAAGTATTGTCTGTGGGGATGTGTTGTATACCCTTCTTTACTTCTTACTTGCTTCTATATCTTGGGCATCTATTCTTCTGGCCGGCTTTGCTATTTCTTCATCTATCATCTTAACTTGGTCTGTCTAGCATCTGGTGTTGACTTGGGGATTCCGGTCTGGTCTTCTATTGGGGATTTCTCCTTATCAGAAGCCCTGTGTCATTGTTAGTTTTTAGGTAATAAACACAAGACTTCGATTTACTTTGATGTTACTTTATTTGTAAATCCCCAAACCAGACATCTGCGCACATCCTACGAGCTCGGCTCCTACTTGCTAACTGACTTAAACTTACTATCCTTAAACCGAGACAGGGTCTTCCATGCCTTCCGGTTCTCACGATTTATCCCCGGAAGGCAAGGTGAGAGTGAGGTCAAGCGCCGTCACTCACCCTCAAGGCCATCAGCTGCACTAATCGCCATTATGTTTCTACACTACCTTATATAAGTATTAGGGTTCCAATAATTATGTAACAATGGTCCTCTGGGATCCTTAATTAATCTCTAACTGGTCCAGTGGTCTCCGAGGCCGAGATGTTATATATTCCTTTTACGATATCGGGTATATATTAGAGAGAGACCGATAGGTTGATAGGAGAGATGGGATGATAGATGATTGATGATGGCTCTTAATTTTACATTTTGCATCTGGACTCGCTGCTTCTACTTGTTCTAACTTGTACGCCATTTTCTCTAGGCTGACTTCTCTTCAGTGCTTCTGCTGGGGGTTGATTCTTCTTTCTTGTCCCCTCGTGCTGGGCTGGCCATTCTCGTTTTTAATATTCAATTAACAAACTAGATTTGGTTGTTTAGATGAACAAGGTTTATCCGCCGCGGATCGAAAAACGACATCAGTGGTGACCTACAGGTTCACTCGCCCTGGATTCTCTGTCGCATCTAACTAACTAAACTAAAACTTATTCTCACGCTGTACTGGAAGGTCAGTTGGGATCATCGTCATGTAAATCATAACCCCAACGGCTATGGAAAATTCCCCACCTTCGATTTTAAATCTAAATTATTTAAATACTTAACTACAGGTACGTACATAAATCATAAGCTGATTATGATTACGTAACACAGAGAGAGAGAGAGGGGGAGAGAGAGAGAGTCATAGCAATTGATTTTGTATATTTCCAGCCATGTACAAACAGTTCCATCCAAGATTTGGACTCGTCTCGCCGAGTCCATTTCTAGCGACGGTAACCATTACACCGCGCGCATTGTAACAAAACAGTAGACAACAACAAAAAATCAACAATAAAATCTGGTCACCGAAAGATACCATACATTAGAGGCGGTGCAGTGTAGATCCAGATAATATACGGTCTGCTAAAAAAGATCTCTATTCAAATGCGGCTTCCTGCTTGGAAGTCACAGTATCTAAGAGAAACTTCTATTATAATACACGAGACAAAAAATATCTCCGTATAAAGCGTATAGAATTGTGGCTACAACTATTATTATTATCACTGACGCCTTTATGGTATGTACTTTTTTTTTTAGTTCTCTGATAAAGTTCAGGTATTTATCAAAACTTTCACTTTCCTTTCGTTCAACTCTGTAATCTGAGGAAACGGTAAAAATCTACTAGATGACAGGTTCTTTTCTTCTTATTAATTAAAACTGGCACTGGTCTTTTCACCTGGATTGGATTCATCCGTTTTATCACAAAATCACCCACAATTTATTGTGTATGTTATTTCCTACTTATTACGGAGTTTTTGTGGTGTGTGTGTGTGTGAGTGAGTGAGTGAGGTGGTGCGGTAACCAAATCTATAAAAGGAGAGAACTCCATTTTACGAAGAGAGAAAACCCACGTATATGAAGAGAGAGAAATAACTACCCAAATTAAGTTAAATATGAACGTACAATGAACGCGATTCTCTAACCCTTAGGAATAAAATAGACCGAGACGGGTTGACAAGTCTACAAAGAGAGAGAAACTAAGTTATGAAAAAAGTAAAAAATTAAAGTCGACGGTGGCCTAAGTCAGACAGCGAGGGAGTCTATCCCCTTTTAACAAGCACTAGACCAAGGAGATTGTTTGCGTCTGGGGTGGAGTGCTACTCCTACCATCAGCTCCTCACTTTAATGCACAGATCCCTGTGCTACTCAGACGCTGAGTTGGCGAGGGTCAGTATCGAACCAGGGACCTCTGCGATTCAAATCATGGATGTAGCTGTTTGCATTTCATACAAAGATTTTTCACAAAATCACAAACACTTTATTGTGTATATATATTTCTACTTATATGTAGGCGTCAGTCTTGAGAGAGAGAGAGAGAGAGAGAGAGAGAGAGAGAGAGAGAGAGAGTAATCCTGGACGTGCCTGTTTGCATTTCACATAGTGCTTATACGCTTGAGAAATCTAAGAATCCAAATATTCTCCCTCCAGCTATGGGTAAATAATAGGGTGAACTGGGCTCATCATCTTTGATATGGCAACCGGTCTAGGTTAAGGAATACTTGAAGTTAAACCTATTAAACTATTAAAAAAAAAATCTAAAACTCATTAAACAATTGGAAAAATCAAATATTTTAAACAATTAAAAAAATATACCTTGTGTCACATCCTGCTCGTGCTGAGAAGTTTTAATAGGTGAATATGTATGCATGTGTCTATGCAGGTGTGTGTAAGTATATGTATGCATATGAGTATATGTGTGTGTGTACTTATGCATGATTCTATATACCTATATTTTTATTTTTTTTTTTATTTATTTTTTTGTAATTTTGATATTACCATATTGTTGAAGTAAATTGATATTTTTTGTTAATTTGAATATTATTAGGAATGTGTCTTTGAATGTTGAGGGGTTTCTTCTCGTAAGTTAAACTACTTAGGAGCTCCACCGCATACTAATTTTCGCGAATGTAATACACGAATGTTCATGAATATAATTACACTACGTTTTTGTTAATGTAATATACTAATTTTCATGAACGTAATATTAATTCTTATGGGCGCCATATACTAATATTCATGAGTTTGTTTGTAATTCTGTCTGTCTGTGTTTCTGTCTGTATTAATATGTAAGAAGTTTGGTAAATACGTTAGATATTATTTCTACGGCAAAATCAGATCTGCGCGTTGACAATTTAGTCAAAATTTAGTTGCTTGCACAGTTCCCAGTGGAATGTTTTTCCCACTCAGGTAAGACTTTTCTTCTGTGCTATTTTGCTTTATTCACCTATTAGTGTAACTGCTCTCTCTCTCTCTCTTTCTCGCACTCTTCTCGCACTCTATCTCTCTTTCTCTTTCGCACTCTCTTTCTCGCACTATCTCTCTGTCTCTCTGTCTCTCTCTCTCCACATCACATACAGTATTCTCCTACATCTTACTTCGTCTATATACATTATTATTATTATTATTACTAGCAAATATATGCACCCTCCGGGTGCAAGTATTTAAGTTTGAATGTAATAAAATATTATGTTAAATTAGAAAGGCTAATGAAACTAAATAAGAATGCAGATAAAAGATTTGAAACATAGAACAACTGAAACTTACTCCTCCATCACTCTCGTCTTTCATTGCTATTTTTTCTAATGTAAGTATTTAGTTAAAAGAGGAAGTAAATAATAAAATGACAGTTATTTTTTCTTGTTAATGGATTTCATTTAAGATTCATTGAATAGATTTTTGCTTATATTCATTAAAATAAAACCTAACAGTTAGAAATCAATAACACTGAGCACATATTCATTAAATTCGATTTTTTAATATCAATATGCAAATTAGCCTTCCCGTTCACACTGTAAATCGCTATTTTGTTGTATATATAAATATAATTGCAGGTTATTCGTATGTAGATATGGTTAACAGTATTAATAATGTAAAACAATTTTATTAATTATTAAAAAGGTTAAAATTAAAATAAAATCATGGAGAATGTGATGTCAATAACTAAGGGAATTGTGACTTGAGTAGTAATATAGTTTCGGTTACAGACAGAAAAACACACTATCTCCATTATAATAAGATTATTATTATTATCAAAGTTTAAATTAACGCCATATAAGTGTATATATTCAAGAAACTAATAGTCGGGTAATTCCATGTCAAATCATCCAGGCCATGTCACCCAGCGTCTTCAATTTTTCTGAAATTTAGTCCATGTATAGATTACGTTAAAGTTAGAAAATTGATTTTTGTCTGTAAATGAGTTCTAAAATGAGTTCTAGAGATTCCCTACTCCTAGAAATTGTTTTATATTCCCTTTTGAACTAATATTCTTGGAAAGGGTTTGAAACCTGCCATCGCCACAGCTATTGTTATTCTACAAGAATGGCTTTGGCATTAAATAATCCATTAAGTTTGATATGCCATTAAACAAAGAAACCAAATCAAACCGTAATACTGCCGAGTCTTTTTTTTTCCTTTAAGATATAGACACTCGACGTAATCGCTTGGATGTAAGGCTTTGTGCACCATTATAAACTTTCTCGGACTGGCTGGGGTTTATACAAGGAGTGTCAAAAAGTATCGAGATTTTTTGTACTTTTGACACACATTGTATTCTGAAAAAAAATAAGGTTCCATCCATTCTTCATTTTTATTTGGCAGACACAAATTCAGGGTCGGCATTTTCATGACACACCTTGTATTCTGGAAAAAAAATAATATCGTTCTATTCATTCTTCATTTCCATCTAAGTAAATAGTTTCAATCTCGATTCTTTTTGACATACATTGTATTTGTGTTCGTTTCTTCGGGTTATCTTACAAGGGAGACAATTCATGTATTTATTCTTTTGATTAAATTTCTGCTGTAGAGTTTGGTTTTGGTTGTTTTTCCTGTTCTTGTGAAGTACTTCTTTTTAGATTTTTTGTTTTATGTTTGTCGCAGTTTGTTTGATGTTGTCTGTTTCTAATATTCGCGGTTCTTTCTTTTGCTGTGATTCTTTCCCTGTTCTTTCACTTTTTTTTCTTTATCATTCATTATAAGCATTGTGCATTTCAAAATTCCAAATTCCATTCCCATATATTGGCTGTAGATTCTAATAGTTTGGATAAGAATTTCTTGTTATTTTTAATTTTGGGCAAATAGCTTAATATTATCCATATGTATAATGCGATTTATCTTTTCCTGTTACGAAGTTTGGTTTCAACACGTTTTCTTGTTCTTACCTTTTCTTTCATCTCTGTTTCTTTGATGGTATCCATTTATAATATCCACCAGTATTTGTACTTTTCTTCTTTCTCCTGGTATTCTGTTGCTTCTCTGATTGGCAGTTCTATTCCTTCTGTTGTTTTTCTTTTTTGTTTCTTTTCTTTTTTATTACAGACACTGTGTCTTTTTTATTCCTAATTCCAATGCTGCATATTGGCTGAATATTCCCACAGTTTGGAAGGCGTGTGGAATAATGTTTAGAGTCGTAGGAAATGGACTCGTCGACCAGAGTTCAAATTCTAGACAGGCCTGTTTGCATTTCACATAACGCTAATACCCTTGGGAAAGTTATGAATCCACATAGTCTTCCTCCAGCTATGGGTAACATAGTAGGAAAGACTGGGATCTTTAAACTTGGATAGGTAACCAGTCTAGAAGGAAAACTCTGTATTTGAAAAACCTGAGGTCAGTCGTTGATTGGGTTTGTGGCACTCCTTGAGCAGCAATTCGCGTGGGCTAGTGGTTAGAGTCGTGGAAAATGGACTCATCGATTCGAGTTCAATTCCTAGACGAAGCTGTTGGCATTTCACATAGCGCTAATACACTTGGGAACGGTATGAATCCATATATTCCTCCTCCAGCTATGGGTTAAATAGTAGGGCAGACTGGGCCCTTCAGCCTTGGGTAGGTAACCATTCTAGGAGAGGGATAACTCTGAATTCAAAATTCCTGAGGTCGTTGATTGAGTTTGTGGCAACCCTGATGCACCAATTCTTTCCTATCGACTGTGCCAAGACGTACAGATGGTCCAACACAAGCCTTGAACATTATAAACAAAACCACTGTGTAAGTTGTACATTGGATGAACCCTGATGCTTCGAAATCGACGAGAGAGTCTATTTTCCATTTCTATAAGAGTTTACAATTGCTTCTTATCCTTGGCAACAACAGTGGATATCTTTCATGTACTTGAGGTGGTTATCTTGTTTCGAGATTTTATGAATATGCCACCTACGTTCCACTCTCTAAGGATATCATTCACCGATCATCCACACAGGTAATAGTGTTATATCAAGAGTTTATCTGGATGTTAACTCTTTTATGTTAAACCTCCTCCTGCCGTTAGTTACAACTCTATTTTTCTAATAGTGCTCCTGATGAAGTTGATTACTCTCCAAGACATCTTGTTCTTCTTCCTCTTCTTTCCATTTTTGTGTGTTGATCGTTGTAAGTTATTCATGCCCCTGCTTCTCTGTGGCATCTTTTCTCTTAGCCGGGAAACATTCATAGTTTTCAAGCGAGTAATACGTTTATTTTCCAGTTTATGCAGTTAGGATTTTCATCTCATCTTTTTCTCCTGGTATTCTGTTGCTTTTCTGATTAGGCAGTTCTATTCCTTATGTTGTTTCTCTTCTTTTTTTTCTTTTTTTTTTTTTTGCATTATAGACATTGTGTCTTTTTTTATTCCTAATAATTTGGCAAACACGTTATCAGTCTGTAGTTACATGGGGATGTTTTATTGTTTTTTTTTTGTTTTTTTTTTTTTCTGGACCAGGATTTTCTTCTTTTGTCATCCATTTGAATATGTTTGACACTTGCAGGCAATTGTGCAGTTGATGAGGTAATCTCTCGTGAATATACGGCAATCGCTTCAACCAGAATCCATGGATCCTATCGCGGCCTTGGGCTTTACCAATTTTCAATTTTCTTGAAGATTCCTTTTAGAGATAGAAGATGCGTTTCAGTTTCCAGTTCTTCAATTTCCAAGAGTGCGTTTTTCATGTTGATTAAACTTTCTGCTATTCTGTTTGGTTTGATTTATTTAACAGCATATCAACACTTTATGGGCTATTTAATGCGGGAATGTAATTACTTTCTATATATTTGATTACAACCGTAATTTTATTTTCAACATACTAGGCTGTTTGCATTTTACATAGCCTAATACCATTGGGAAACGTATGAATCCAACTGTTCTATCCCCATCTATGGGTAAACAGTAGGACAGACTAGGCTATTAAACCTTGGCTAGATAACCAGTTTGGGAGAAGGAAAAATTTGAATTTAAACCTGTTAAACACCGCTTAAGAAATTGACCGTGTGTCGCATCATACTCCATACGAGACCTGAAGACATGCCGCATCGACATAGACACGTGGGAGGCTTGTGCAGAAGACCGTGCAACCTGGCGCCTCCTCGTCAAACAAGGAACAAAAAGAAGTGAAAAAGAGAGGGAAAAAGCTGCCACAGAAAAGAGAGCTAAAAGAAAGGAGAAACAGCAGCACCCCAACACCTACAGAAAGCATCACCTTTTGTTTGCAGCCATTGCACCAGAGACTGCCATTCGAGGATCGGTCTGTTCAGCCACTCACGTAGCTGTAAGTGAGAGCGAGCGAGAGAAGAAAAAAATACGCCATCGTCGAAAATAGACGGAAGGTTGCCAACCATATTATGGTAGCGTAGACATAATGTCAATGGCGCTTGACTACTCTTAGTTTCCCACAAATGCGATTAGCAAACAACGTCTTGGTTTGATAATAACATAGTCCAGAAAATGACAGTCACCATGTGCCATTGTTTTTCTGTTTGCGCTTACAGTTTATTTCTTAAGGCTTGATTGTTTCTAGCTTTTGTTGGTCTTACCGTTTATCAGTTGTTTCATTCCATTGTGTCCTCGTCTATTGTTTCTTTCCTTTGTCCTCTTCGCATCTTCTCGTAAATCTTTAATCTCTTCCTGCGGTCTCATTCCCCATCTAACTTCTTTTTCTTTGTTTCTTTTGGGGTTTCTTTTCAGGATTCCTAATTTGTCACTGGCCACCTCTTCTCCATCTTAAATTAGATTGTCCCGTTTCTCTATTGGGATATGATGCAGAGGCTTATTCACCTTTTCTCTTTCTAATTTAACTTTTGTCCAATCTTGATTCCACAGTGACACTAATACCTACGCGTCGGTATCACGTCCACTCTTATTTCTCGATTATTTTGTTAAATCTGTTTTTGTTGTGATAATATAAGCCGGCATATCATATGACGACTTTATCTCGGAGAATATTAAGTTTTGGAATGTCCTATTAGCTTGTATTAATGGATTCTTTTTAGTCTACCTTTCTTAACGAATATACACATGTGCATGTACAACAAATACAACAGTTTGTATTATTTGTATTATTCGTGTAGTATCGTATGCAAATGAGATAGACAATAAAAGTAGTCTGCCTCAGTACAAAGGTAGACGGTTACTAACTGTACCTACAGATAAACGTATGTTCTCGAGATTGATTGATTTAATATCAATTCTAACTACTGTCGTCATATTTACTCTTATCTGCACAACGTTTCCGGCCTTATTATTTACAATTTTTAAATTATTTACAATTTTAAGATTATTTACAATTTTTAAATTATTTACAATTCTAAAATTATTCATGGGGACTAATTTGTTCGAAAACTGAAACAATATTTCATATAAGAAATAGTGTACAGTGGATTTATGCGTTTTTGACCATCAGACCTCACAACTTTCCTTTTTCCCTTTCCGGTAGTATCACTGCTGATTTTCTAAGGATCCGTGAGTAAAGGTTAAAGTAGCCGTAAAATAGAGAATAAACACAAACAAAGCGAATAATTTGCACAAAACCAATACCAGACGCTCGTTCAAGATAGCGACTGAGGCTAACTGATGCTGCTTGGGTGGTATCACTGCTGGGTAATTCCATGTCAAATAATTCAGGACATGTCATCCAACTCTTTCAATTTTTCTGAAATTCTGTCCAGGTGTGGATTATGTTAAAGTGATACAATCACCAAAATTTGAGCTCCGATTCCAAAAATTGGCAGAAAAATTATTCTGCCAATTTTTGGAATCGGAAGCTCAAATTTTGATGATTTTTAGCTCTCTAAATTTGAAGATGGGTGTGCGAAAAATGGCGACTTTTTGTAATCTATTTTTCTCTTCTCGAACTCAGGAACATTGTGAAATTAAAGAAAGCGAAATGCTGGGGAAAATACCAAGAACTTGTCAGAGATCTAACCAAGATGAAGAAGATGAATTTGGGTTGATACCAATTTATTTACTCCATCTTTTCTCTGTATAGGGAGTCAAAAGTATTCGAGAAATCTCCAAACAAATGTGTTGCCTCGATATTCACTGGATCTTGACACATATTTCTTGACAGTATTACTGGAGTTCTACAAGGTTATACATTATCAATATTTTTATTACTAATATCTTTAGACTACAAACTTCTTTAAATCAAATGCAAGAAAAAGACTTCTCGCTAAAAAGGCTAGAAGCAGGCAATATCCTACAGAAACTATGGCGGATGCAGACAACGCAAATGATCTAGAGATTCTTACAAATAGACCTGCACAAATCGAATCAATGTTGCATACCATAGACAAAGAAGCAAGATATATTAGCTTCTAATAGCAAATATACGCACCCGCCGGGTGCAAGTATTTAAGTTTGAATGTAATAAAATCTTTTCTTTAGTCGTCTAAAGTCGGTATCAGCCAATCAGCGAGGGAGTATATCCCCTTCTCATTAGCGCTAGACAAAGGAGATTGTTTTTCCGTCTGAGGTGGAACTCCACACCTACCATCAGCTCTTTACTCTACCGCACAGATCCCTGTTCTACTCATACGATGAAATTAAATAAGAATGCAGATAAAATTAATTGAAAAGAGAAGGGTAGACTCGGTGACATTGAAACGCTTCTCAAATGCCATGAAAATATAATTGTGGTAATGGTGGTCAAAGTAATTCTCGTAACCATCCAGACTTTGGCACTTTTGAAATCAACTATGATACAAGAAGAATCCCAGAGAATTGATGTAACTCGGACTCAAATAAAAAAATATATATTAGCCAAATCTAGTGTGAAAAACCCGCAAGGAATAAAAAGATAATACGGTGTATCGTCCTAAACTTTAAAGCCCTTCAGGAAGAACCGTCCACTATAGTGTGTTGTTTCAACAATGGCGAATCTACTCGAGTGAAAAATTGATTGAAGGAGAACTCAGCTTGAGACAACCTACACAAATATATATATATATGTAGATATTATATATAAATATGTACACAACACACACCACACACACACACACAAATATATACACACACATATATATATATATATAAATATATATAAATATTATATATATAATATTATATATATATATAAATAATGTACATATATACGTATATAAATATGTTCATATATATATATATGTATATATATATACATTTACATACATATATATATATATGTGTATATACATATATATATATGTAATATATAAATATATATATATATATGTATAGATATATTTGTATATATACATGTATATATGTAAATTAGTGTCTGTATATATATATATATATATATATATATATATATATATATATATAAAAACGTTTTCTTCATAAACAAGTATGGGAAAATAACCAGATTCGAAATCGAATTTCTGGAGGGAGAATAGTGATTTTTTTTTTTGAGCCACGATTACACTCATAAAACTACAAGAGATAATACCGTTGCACACATCCTCAGGATTATGTCGACGATAATCTCACATATTGGAAAATGGTTTTGTATCAAAAGATTTTGTTTTCAGCCGCAGAAGATTTACAGATGTGCTAGTTCATAAAGAGGATTGTACTAAGCACTAAATACACAGTACATTGTCCAGACGAGGAAATGGGCATATATATATATATATATATATTATATAGTTAAATAAAGCAGCCATTTTTGTCTGCAAGTCTTATCCTTTGTTTTTTCAAATTGCCGGATTATTGTTTTAATATCTGGCGAGAATTGGCTGATGTATTCGTCATATGTCATAGACCGAGTACTTTCTGCCCTATCGTGGGCATCTTCAAGGTATTTTTAACCGTACAACAATGGATTTCCATTTACCATTTATATATATTAGTTGTTGTTATTATTAGTTATTATTATTATTCTATTATATTATTATTTTTTCTATTTTAATTTTATAGTATAGGCATGTTGTGCTATTATCTAATACCTTGAAGATGTTAAAGTATTATTAGCCAATTATATAAAACAATAATCCGGCAATTTTAGACTTATGGCTGCTTTATTATTTTTGCTGCTATTATATATATTGCTTGAATATATGCTAGATTTATTTCAGCACAATGTTGATGTGGCATGTCTTTATGTCCTTCTCTTTCAGACATCATTTTGTAGTGGAAACTTTAGCCGGGCAGGTTATTTATGATCGCCAAAACCAGCAGACAGCCGTTGTGGATCCACCAATGTGCCTCAGGAGTTGCCTATGATTCAGTAACTCCGGATTACTCCCTTAGCCTTTCCTTGGACGAGTAGATCCGTAAGGCAATGGTGGTTTTATAAGACTTTTCCTTGTCCTAGACGAGTTGCTGGTCAAGGCTAAAGAGTCCCATCTAACCGGTTTGTGATTTTTGAAGTGGTAAGTACACTAATCTTGCTACTGCCGGTGTGGTCGGCCTTTGGTTCCCCGAGAGCTCATCCGTTATTTGCTATCAGACTGCATACGTATATATGTAAACTCGGATATGTATA
Organism: Doryteuthis pealeii; assembly: GCA_023376005.1. Classification (NCBI taxonomy): domain Eukaryota; kingdom Metazoa; phylum Mollusca; class Cephalopoda; order Myopsida; family Loliginidae; genus Doryteuthis; species Doryteuthis pealeii. The sequence continues at coordinate 76,378,497 of CM042165.1, forward strand.
GGCTCAAACGTATTGCATGTGCAAACTTACTGGCACCTTGAATTTTCTAAGTTGTGACTTACTATAAGTCCAACAGTCATTTCTTTCTAAACCTAGTGTTAGAATGTTGGGTTCTAGCTAGCTTCTGATATTCAACACGGGATGGGAGAGGAAGAAGGTGGAAGAGGGTGGTTATGCGTACATGGTCTAACAATTTGAAATAAAAATGTAAAGGGAAAAAGAATTAAAATTAGATTGGCCGGCATGACATGTCAAAAAACATTAAAGCATATCACACGCCATAAAAGATTATATTCCACTTATTATGTAGATAATACGGATGATATATTTATAAGGAAACAGTGCTCATATCATTGAATGTTCATTTCTATTTAAATTAAGGTAGCGTGGAAATGAAGTCAACTGCGTTTGGTTAATGAAAGGTAGGCCTAATGGGCTGAAATGTACATACAGAGATTGATTTTTTCTCGATTTGTTTACGCTTTACATTTAAACAGATATGCACGCCTAATTCATTTAATTTATAATTAATTAACAAATTAGTATGACTTTTAATTAAGCAACATAATCTCCCTACATATATATATATATATAATATATATATATATATATATATATATTATATATATATTATGTATTATTAAGATTAATATCGATATAATATAAGATATTCATTGATTATTATTAAAAAATCTATAACTATGACTAATTAGATTCACCTGATGACTTTAACCCTAGTAGTATACATAAATAAGATATAAAAAAAATAAAGGAAAAAAGGTTGGAAGTTGAAGATAGATGACAGATAGAATTACAAATTACTTTTGCCTGATAAGCGTATGGAAACTGATGTTTAATTTCAAAGGAAACAGTTTAGATTTAAAAGAATAAAGACTAAGACAGTGAGAAATGAAAATAATTCTAAACCAGACAAGTATATATAAGATTAGCTACCTTTATTGTTTCTACTACTCCTGAGGAAGGTGTACTTTGAACGCCAAAATCCTAAAGAGAGTTATATATATATATATAATATATATATATATATACATAATATATTTATACACGTACATATACATATATATATATATATGTAGTATATATGTATATATATATGTCTATATATGATTATATGTGGATATGCGTATATATGGATTATATGTATTCATATATTGTTTTAATCTTACTTTTCTTACATTAATATTCTATATGAAATATGTCACATCTTTGTTAAGTTTTCGTTCCCCGCCTATTCACGTTCATGCATGCGTCATCTTATGATCTTCACCTTCCATTTTTGCACATGCAATGATCACGTCATTGGCTTTCGTAAATAAACGCGCATATAAAAATTAACGGTTAATAACATCATATTCACACATTCACTATACACTTAACATCTTTCATTTTGTCCCTCACATAAACATTACTTAACAGTGTCCTGAAGACGGTACAATATACCGAAATACTTAAGTATTGACACATAAAATTGTTTCCCCTAATCATAACATCCTATGTTTGTTATATTTTTTAAATATTTTCTTCTCATATAAACATATATAAATACCATTTATTTATATATATATATATATATATATATATATATAATATTTTCAATAAGGGAAACTCACCATCCACCCCCAAAAACATTAAATTGAAAAATGTGCAGGATTTAACATCTGAAAATTTGAAAAGACATACATATTTTAACATGAAATTTTCAAAGGGTCAAAGGGAGATAACTTTACGAATTTTTATAAAATACAGGAATTTTTTTTTAAATTCAAAAATATAATTGAATACATAAGGAGCGTTCGCAACAATCAACCGACGTAATTTGCGATCCATAAACATAACAACACAAAATCTCTTCAAAGAAACACCGGTAGCAACCTAACGATGGTGAAATAACCTGAAACCTGGGTGGTTGCTTATGAAAAACTTTTATATTTAAAGAATTCCGCAAATATAATATATATATATATATATATATAGCATTTAAAATTTACACACATAGTCAACCATGTTAGCGTTTTGTGCAAAAGATTCAAGCAATTCTTCTTAAAATTTCTATTGTATATATACTCCCTAACCTTTTTAAAAGGCCAATGGAGAAAAGAAAAAAAAAAAAAAGAAAATCTACCTATTCCTCGATGTGAGCTTTCCATCGTGATATAATCATTAGCAAGCTAGTTTCGCAGA
>CM042165.1:76385698-76388198 GCA_023376005.1 Doryteuthis pealeii
AGCATTTGCTATTTACTCTGTTTCTTTCGTATCTTTGCTTAGTAAACCTTTTTTCCTACCTTTGATAGTCGTTTGTGTTTCTTCCTAATATTTCTTGGTTAATGTTGTGTCCTTAAAAAGGGATACAGACAAGGTTGTAGTCGAGTGGAAGGACTAGTCAACCCGTTCGTAGATTTAAGTTAGAGGTTTTTATTGCAAAGATACAATAAGAATCTCACTTCATTCTCAGGAACACCAACAATCGGAATACAGCACTTGCTACACGCATGGATCCCCAAATAGGTTGAGGGGCTCTTTAGCCTTGGTTAGCAATCCATCAGTCAACGGAAAGTCCGACACATAACCTCTGCTGCCTTTCAAGGAAAGGCTAGGGGAGAAATTCCTGAAAACAAATCAGGAGTCGGAGTCCCTAAGGTAGCGTGATGCTGAAATCCAGTGTACCCATCAACTCCTGCAACACTAACGTTGCCAAACTGCATTGATTCCTTTCCTTTCCTTTGGATCATAGCGGCAGTGTGGAGGGGATTTGCTGCTTGGGCAACATCTCATCCTCCAGACTATGTAGTTCAAAGAAAATAATAATAATAAGGGAAAAGAAAATGAAAAAAAAAATGGACAAATATCTGGACCTTGCCAGAGAACTGAAAAAGTTGTGGATTATGAAAGTGAAAGTTATACCAATTGTAGTTGGACGGTCCCAAAAGGATTGGAAAGAGTTTGAAAGTTTGGAAATCAGAGGAAGAATTGAAACCATTCAGAACACTGCACTGCTGCATTCTGCCAGAATACTCAGAAGAGTCCTGGAGACCTGAGGAGACTTGCTGTCACTCAGACTCCAGTGAAAGACCATCAGCTAAATGCTGATGTGAAAACTCAAAAGGAGTAAATAATAATAATAATAACAACAAATTTACACTACTCCATCGTCTCTCGTAGACTGAAGGCTGCCAACCAACAATAAGACAGACAAGGAATCGTGAGGCACGCTACTAATCCTCGAAGACAGCTCATTATAATGTCGTGGTAAGAAAGAGTGTGAAGTATTCAATTACAACAATTTACTCAGATACTCGAATTTCAAAACTAACATGCAATTATTTGAATTGTTACCATCTTTGTAAATATATCTCTCCAACGACATTTAACTACATTTATTTCCGTTAAGGTCAGAAACCTTTATTTTTTTTTGTTAATCACACCTGAGCACACGAATATAGACAGAACCAGGCAGTAAACAAACATCTACTCCCTGGAGTGAGAAAAGAAAAACAGCCCAATATGTTCCAAGGTTTCTAAGTCACACAAGCTGAAAGGATATCAGAATAAGACACACACTGCAAACTTACAAAAAATCTGTTAAAATAATATTAGACGAGAAGCTGGCCTGCTGAGTCATCTACACGTATATAACCGTGCAATACACAAATCACAGATGGTGGTATGATTACCTGGCCGAATACTGAAATAATTATTATACAAGGTGTTTCAAAAAAAAGATAACCGAAAATTTTTGTACTTTTTGACACACCTTGTATTCTGAAAAAAAGTTCCATTCATTCTTCATTACTATCTGGTAAAATACAGCATAAACTTGGTACTTTTTTGACACACCTCGTATTATACAAAAAATAACGTTCCATTAATTCTTCATTTCTATCTTGGTAAATACAGCATTAAACTTGTTACTTTTTTGACACACCTTGTATTATAAAAAAAATAACATTACATTCATTCTTCATTTCTATCTTGGTAAATACAGCTTTAAACTTGGTACTTTTTTGACACACTTTGCATTCTGAAAAAAAAATTAATGGAACGTTATTTCTTTCAGAATACAAGGTGTGTCAAAAAGTACAAATATTTCGATACTTTTTTTATACACCTTGTATATGTGAGTGTTTAGGTCGTGTATATTCTCTATACAAAGTGTTAAGAATGCATTTGGTAATGGGGTATTTCGCTACTAGAATAATGAGTTTATTATATGCCCGTCCTAAACACTTAAAGGGGCTGGGTTAGCTCAGTAGGTAGAGCGTTCGGCTAGAAACCGCAAAGTTCTTACTTCGATACCGGCTCTCGTCAACTCAGCGTATAAGTAGCACAGGGATCTGTGCGGTAAAGTAAGAAACTGGTAGTAGGTGATGCGCTCCAAATCAGACACAAAAACAATCTCCTTGGTCTAACGCTAATGAAAAGCGGATATATCCCTTCACTGATTGGCTGATACTGACTTTAGCCCCCCCTCCCACAATGACTTTATATGCTCCTGGTGACAAAGATCTAGCAAAATGAATACAATATGGGAACCAATAATTAAGAAGGCTAGATCAGATTAAAAAAAAAACAATATGAGTCTAGGTAAAAAATCATACATAAAATGAATAGGTAGATATTCTAGCCAAAACAAGACAGATTTATAAGTTCCCAAAATTCACACTGAATTGTCCAATTGGACACATGGCCTAGTGGATAAGGTAGTTAGATTAAGACAGTTCTAAGT
>CM042165.1:76393198-76445698 GCA_023376005.1 Doryteuthis pealeii
GGTAATTGGAACTTATTCTTCAGAATTAATGGGACAGTGGACGCATCAGCACTGTGGAAAGTGTAGCAGTAGTTGTATTCGAGATTTTAGGTGAATTTGTCGAGGGTGTATCAAGGGAATATAAAAATTCGTATGCGGTCTCCAAGGAGTTTACCTCTGTCCAAAGAAAAAGCTCTCTCAGATCAGCCGAGGTAGTGTGGGTGCCACTGTGGTGTCCACTTCGTTAGACTGCCCCGTCTATACTGTTATGGGGAGGATATATATCATTGCTCAAAAGAAATATTCTTGAAATGACAAAATTGAAGAATTCTATCTGCAGTTGGCAAATACTCCAGGTCAGGGGTTCCCGACCAGGGGTGCTCACAGCCACTTGGGTGCAAGTATCATTCCAGGGGTTGCGAGAAACGTTCGTTGAAATTTAGATTGAATGTTGCTTTCGGGCTCTATGCCTGTATCCAGTAGTTTCAGCCCTGGTCTGGTTAAGAGATGTTAACAGCGTTGATCGTAGGGGATATCCCCCAAGGCTATACCTGCCCCCATAATTTAAAGGGACAGGGCTGGGTTTATTGGCAAGCGACTGAAGATCCGCCTTGAGGAGAAATGCAAACGGGATGAAAGCATTTTTTGCACCTACCATCTCATGAGTCTCGGCTTGTAGGTGGTCCCACATTAAAAAAAAAATAACCTTGTGTCAGGGATATTTGCCTCATACCCCACTTGTATGGGCTGGACACAAGGCCTCATTTTAATGTGGGCCCACCCACAAGCCGAAGCTCATAGGTGGGAAAGAACAAAAATTGCGTCGATCGCCTCGGCATTCCCCCACAAGGCGGGCGCCTCAGACGCTGGGCAATATACCCAGACCTGCCCCCAAGGGGGCAGGTATTGCCTGGTGGGAAAGCCTCCTGGGATCCACGCTATTATTTATACTTTACCGGTCCAGTGGTCGAGGCACACTGGAGCCCCCCGGATGGGTCAGGTAAGTTAACTGACCTTGTGTCAGACCCGCATACGTGGGATGCTCGGTCAATATCCGGCGGAGACAGTGACTTCAACTAGTTCAGTAACAGTCTTTTAAGATGGAATATAACCAGTGGAAAATATCCATATTAGATCTTGAGTCTTTTCTCGGGAAATCAAAACAAATATTTTTTCTTTTCTTTGGAGACAATGCCCAATAAGAATACGCAACGTTGTTAGTTATAGAACATGTTTTGTAAACATGAGTTATTCGAGCGATGATAATTAAATGTATAGAACAATCTACAGGGAAGAAAGTATAGATCTTATCGGGATTGTATACAAATTGATAACAAGTTAAATCAGCAATGAAATCTGAATTTACACAAAAGTTATTAGCGTATATATTCTCTACGTAACGAAAGGACAAAGACATTTCTAAAAGAGATATAATTTTAACGAGGAAGCATCTATAAAGATCTTTATATATACTAGCAAATATATGCACGCTCCGGGTGCAAGTATTTAAGTTTTGATATAATAAAATATCATATTAAATTAGAAAGGCTAATGAAACTGACTAAGAATGCAGATAAAAAGATATGCAATAGAGGGGGTATAATCGAAAAATAGAACAACTTTGAAACTAACTATTCCATCATGTTCCATTACTCCCCTCTTTCATTGGTAAATTTTCCTAAGTTAACTATTTAGTTAAAATTGGAAGTAATGAATAAAATTACAGTTATTTCTTCTTGTAAATAATTTTCTTTTAAGATTTATCCCCGAGATTTTTGATCATATTCATTAAGATAAAACTAAACAATTAGAAATCAATAATACCAAGCATATATTTATTAAAATTAAATTTTAAATATCAATATGCAAATTAGCCTTCTCGTTCACACTGTAAACCGCTATTTTGTTGTATATATAAATACAATTACATGTTATTAGTACGTAGATATGGTCAACAGTATTAATAAGGTATAACAATTTTATCAATAATTAAGGTTTAAATAAAAATAAATTAATGGTAAATGTGACGTCAATAACTAAGGGAATCGTGACTTGAATAGTGATTTAGTTTCGGTTACAGACAAACACACAATCTCCATTATAATAAGATATATATATATATATATAATATATATTATATATATAGAGAAGAGAGAGAGAGAGAGAGAGAGAGATAGAAAGTGTTGTTCTGGTTCCAACGGGATAAAATTCAATATTTTATAAAAAAAAAAAAAAGGTCCGCGAAATGGATTATGTTTTGAGAAAGTTTTTTAAATCATGCTTATCTTATATATATATATATATATATATATATGTGTGTGTGTGTGTGTGTGTGTGTGTGTGAGATCATATATAAGTGTGTGTATATATGTATGATCACACACATATATCTATGTGTCTGTGTTTGACACACACACACACACACACATATATTTATTTAAATATATATAAACATGATTTTACAGTACACTATAATTACGATTGAGTGGTAATTTACTCACTGTCCATCTGATGATTTTACACACATCGTTAAATATATATATATATATACACTAATACATATGCACACACACACACATATATATATATATATATACACACAAAAAAACACACACACAGACACACACATATATATATATATATATATATATATATATATAATTATGCTTGGATTATTGATTAAATCTTGCCATTTTTAGTAGTTGGTCATTTCTTCCTTTGAGAGAATCAGCTTTTCTGGTCGTGCAGTCATTGTTGTAGCCATTTGGCTGAATTATTTATTATCAAAACTCTAGTGTTCTTCTGCACGTCAATCAATTTTTGGGAGGCTTGACAGTTGCTTCGCAGGGTTTTGTTTTTGTTCTGTTTTTGTTTTGTTTATTTTAATATTTTTTCCCTGGCCCTCTCAATAAAGTTACGAGCAAGTGTGTTATCGGGACAATCAAGCAGTTATAGTTCGTTGTCTGCATATGAATTTCAGACAACTTTCCTTTTGTTTACTAGGTGTGTCCTCTTTCAGGAGATAATTATAGAATATAATCTTGACAAGTGAATCCAGGCAAAGGATGGCTCGCTATGCAGAACACCGTACAGACTGTTTCGACTTTATTAAGTCTCATCAGCGATGTATACTAACGACTCCCCTCCGACAGGAATCGAAACCGGGATCTCAGCAGACATAGTCAGAGACCATATCGCTTCGGCCGCCGGTACATAGCGAACAATCCCTGCGAAATTAACCTTGTCAATGATACTTACTTACACGCCTCTACCATAGTAGGTAAGGGGACGTTGGTTATACATCGCTGATGAGACTTAATAAAGTCGGAACAGTCTGTACGGTGTTCTGCATAGCGAGCCATCCTTTGTTGGGATTCACTTGTCAAGATTATATTCTAAAATTATCGAATTTTATGCGATACATGCATTATAATTGCCTTCAAGCAAAATATAAATAATAATTATTGTATATATATATATATATATATATATATATATATACTAAGTGTGTCAAAAAAGTATTGAGATCTTTTGTACTTTTTTAACACACCTTGCATTCTGAAAAAAACAAAAACATTCCATTCATTCTTCAAGTCTATCTTTGTAAATACAGCTTTAAACTTGGTACTTTTTTGACACACTTTGTATTCTAAAAAAAAAAAATGACTGGAACGTTGTTTTTTTTTTAGAATACATGGTGTGTCAAAAAGTTCAAAAATCTTGATACTTTTTTGACTCAGATTATATATATATATATATATATATATAAGAGAAAGGAAATAAATCCGACGGTATAAGTATAGATAAAATGATATGAAAACACACAATAGCTGTTAAAGTGAAAACATTTTATATTATATTCATAGCTAATATTGAACAATATTTCGATTTATAAAAATCATCTTCAGAGCCTTTTTTACTCCGGACTCATCAAGAGATGAGCTGATGAGTCCGGAGTAAAACAAGCTCTGAAGATGATTTTTATAAATCGAAATATTGTTCAATATTAGCGATGAATATAATATAAAATATTTTCAATTTAACAGCATTGTGTATTTTTATATATATATATATATATATATATATATATAAAATGTACCAGTTTTATGATTTTAAGCATTTTTGGGATACTGATCACTGACTGATTCTAGAGGCTGATTGTTGGATTCGAAACAACATGAATAATTTCCGATGTTAGCTTCTTATTGTGACAAAATCATTGAAGATACATAAAGGCGAATTTCATGAATATTTTTTTATTGAAAAACAGTTTACTTAGCGGCAATGTGGTTGGTTGGTTGGTTGGTTGGTTGTTGGACTTACGGCATGTCAACCCAGTGGTTATTTATGCTGATCACATTTTGTTTTATTCGTTTTTGTTGGGTATTCAATTATTTTTTTAAACTCAAAATGTTTTCAAACATATTTTATCTATTAAACTCATGAATGGTACTCTGACAATTACTACCTTTCCGGATCAGAGTGGACCTGTGAATAATGGCAATGAAGAGGTACTCAACACTCCCGAGAGCTCCAAAATTGAAACTTCACCCCTAGATCCAGTTTAACATCATATCCATGAGACTAAGACTCTCAGCCATTACCTTCTGTAGAATACTGATAATTGTTATTGTGTTACTTTCACCCTTAGCCAGGATTGAACCTGCAGTCTGGAAATGACTGTTACAGATTGTTAACTATTGGACAGTAGAACAGTCAAACACCTCCTCAGCTTAATGGACTCTTCCTGGCAGCAGTGGCAGGAATTATTTAAGCTGTTATAGTGGGTTCATTAGAGAACTAGTAACTTCATGTTAGGCTTGGCCAGTCAAACCAATTGTTGACTGTCTAACTGACTGACTTCAATACCTTCTAGCACATATTTGATAAAAGGTGGTGGGGTTACCGTAAGGACAATAGGGTCGGGACAATCCTATTGGTGTTAGGACGTGACCAGCCGATTGATCAGAGGGGACCTCTCAGACCGACCGTCTTGCCCAAGTAAGGACCAAAGTTAAGCGTTGCATTTAGACCACTCTGCCAGCAGGATTCTGTTTTTAAGAATCAGAGGCCGCCACCCAACGCCACCAGTTGGCCCCATTACGGGTTTTTTACCCCTCTGCAGAGGTACAGTCGGTGTATTCATCTGCCGCAGCCGCCAGGGCGAGTTTTCATTGTGATGTTGTAGATTTTGGTCTTCAGGTGGGTGCCCGTGTTTTGGTCTTAATGTCTTTTGTCCTTAATCCGACTAGAAGCATTTTCTTTAATGCATCTACGGTGATAGATGGATTATAGAATGATTTTACGTTTAAGAATCCTGTCAGTCGACTCGGCTTGTCTTTTTGATTCGACCCCATCCATTTTCTTTTGCCTCTTTCGTTCAGTCCCGAGTGGCAGAGACTCCACACCCTTCATTAGATCATAAATGTCCAGCAAACTCACTTTCAAATCTGCTGTCACATACTTTCCTTATTCAATCAATCTAAAGTCTGGTCCTTTTTGTTCACTGGCTATTTGCTGGTGTCCTCTTGTGAACACTGGGGAACTGGAGGCAGTATTAATACTATTTCAATCAGAAAAAATTTCGAAACACACACATCCTAGGAACAGAGATACTCAGGAAGAAGTAGATAGCTAACAGAGTACTGGTGTTTTACCAGTCCCAGTCCTTCAATATATTTTTTGTTGAGGCTACATTAATATCCATTTAGTGACTGCACGAATATTACACACATGGATTAGTGGATATAGGTGCCGGTTTAATATAGTTCTGACAATAAATATCGAGGCCGAAGATTCAATCCTGGTCAAGGGCGAAAGTAACATCGAACAATAATTAACACAGCTTAAAACTTGTACGCAGTCATCTGAATGAAAACATATATACCCCCGTGGATTTATATTCAATCCACGGAGTTATACTGTTTTCATTCAGGGTTGAGTTCAAAGTTCCATGAAGGCTTCCGATTCCGACAAAAAGGTTCCCGAGCTCGATAAGAATATTCCCGAGTTCGAGAAGATTTCCAGGTCCGACAAGAAATACCTGAAGAAGGCCGGAGAGTACATTGGCCGAAACATTGTACAGACAACTATAAAAATAAGAAAATAGTTCGAATAATCTTAATAGTATAAATAATTAGTCCTCATCTCAAAAATTCAGAGAAATAGTATGAAGAAATGTAAAAATTGTTATTGCCTCGACTATATATATATATATATATATCTTATTATAATGGAGATTGTGTGTTTTTCTGTCTGTAACCGAAACTATATTCCTACTCAAGTCACAATTCTCTTAGTTATTGACATCACATTCTCCATGATTTTATTTTTATTTTACCTCAATTATTAATAAAATTGTCTTACATTATTAATACTGTTAACTATGTATACATACTGACAACATGCAATTATATTTATATATACAACAAAATAGCGGTTTACAGTGTAAACAGGAAGGCTAATTTGCATATTAATATTAAAAATGTGATTTTAATAAATATGTGCTTAGTATTATTGATTTCTAACTGTTTGGTTTTATTTTAATGAATATAAGCAAAAATCTCTTCAATGAATCTGAACTGAAATCCATTAACAAGATAAAATAAGTGTCATTTTATTATTTACTTCCTCTTATAACTAAATACTTAAATTAGAAAAAATAACAATGAAAGACGAGAGTGATGGAAGAGTAAGTTTCAGTTATTCCATTTTTTATTATACTCCCTCTGTTTCAAATATTTTATTATACTCCCTGTTTCAAATCTTTTTATCTGTATTCTTATTTAGTTTCATTAGCCTTTCTAATTTAATACAATATTTTGTTACATTAAAACTTAAATACTTGCACCCGGAGGGTGCATATATTTGCTAGTACATATAATCAAAATTAACGGCTAAAATCATTTGAAACGAGTAGAAAGTATGCAAAACAATATGTTAGCAAAAAAATAAATTAAAGCAGGCCGATTCTTTATGGAAATGCATTGAAAGCTGGAGGGAAAGAAACTGTTAGAAGTCAAGAATAAATTCAAGAATTATGGACAAAGTGGGGTTATTATTACGTTATGCTAACATGTGTAATACAAGCAATGGTTACTGGGATATCGTTAATGTTAACCTCTCAACAAAAACAGTTTCATGTCAGGCCTGTATTTATTATTGTAATAAAAAGCAACATGGATAAATTCTGCAAAGAACAATAAGTATTGTATTCAAAGGGGGTGGGGGTGACAAAGTAGGGTTAGGATGGCAGAACAGCAGTTTTTGCATGGGTTATCTGGACACTATAAATTCTAACATTGATTATGGGACCACTCCTAATTAGTAACTGCATTAACTCTTTTGCAATAATAGGTTTATTTGGATAGAAAAGTTCCCAGTGTTCAAAATACTCTAGTAGATAATACGTAATAAAAACTATAATCTTCTTAACACAACATTGTGTCTCTTTAGATCACCAGACTCGCATGCACGCACTCAAACACACATATACACACACACACACACACACACACACAACCATAATAGAGACGCTCATGATATAATGGTTATTGTTGTGGGAAATGGACACTGCAACCAGAGTTCAAATCCTGGACGAAGCTAGTAGCACTTATCATAGCACTAATATCGTGTAAAATCCAACAGTAAAATATAAAATTCAAAACAGTTTTCCCCTACCAATCACCTGACCAGTAGACAATAAACATTTGAATTTTGCATTATGTACACATACATGTATGTGTTTGGGTGCTTATATATATATATATTCGTGTGTGCCTGTGTGTGTTTATCTGTGTAGGTATAACCAAAAATTTTAATTTCCATCATATATTAACATTATATATATATATAAATATGTGATTGACTTTGCTTTATATATATATATGAAAAAATTCATGCGACTAAGTATTCAAACCATTACCAATGAATTTCCATAGTCAAACCATTACAATTCATTTCCATAGTCAAACCATTACCAATTCATTTCCATAGTCATTTCCATAGTCAAACCTTACCAATTCATTTCCATAGTCAAACCCTTACCAATTCATTTCCATAGTCAAACCTTACCAATTCATTTCCATAGTCAAACCTTACCCAATTCATTTCCATAGTCAAACCATTAACAATTCATTTCCATAGTCAAAACCATTAACAATTCATTTCCATAGTCAAACCATTACCATTTCCATAATTTCCATAGTCAAACCATTACCAATGAATTTCCATAGTCAAACCATTACCAATGAATTTCCATAGTCAAACCATTACCAATGAAATGAATTTCCATAGGCAAACCATTACCAATGAATTTCCATAGCCAAACCATTACCAATGCATTTCCCTAGTATTATCAGGTAGCCCTTTAAAAAAATATGTCGGCCCTATTGCGTGGAGGCTATTCATTTCATTTTGTTAACGAACAAGAACAAAAATCATAATATCTCAACTGATTTCCTAATCTTCTGAAAATGTCTTACCAAAACCTGAGAGACAACAGTCAACATAAACGGAACGACGTCTTCAGAAGAAAAAAAAGTAACCTTTACTATTTATAAGGTAAAGATTATTTCTTTTGGGCTGTAAAACAAAGTTTCGCTAATAACATATGACACTACATATGAACAAAATCATTTATTAATACTTATTCATACACGTTCATTTCTGCCGAGATTAACAATATAACGTCTCTCCATATATATATCTCAATTATATTTTCTTTTGTCACGCAGGACTCGACAAAAATAAATCACGTTTCTCTCGGGGCTTTATCGTAGACATTAGGCCATAACCTTGACCTCCCTCGTGATACTGGATCGGGAGTTGCTGTCTAAAGAGACGCATTCGCAGTTACAAGGTCGATTAAATATCATATTTGTAAGACTTCTGAGGAAATATTTTTTATAAATGAAATGTATGAGCTGATCGCTCTTGCAACTTAAAGGGGCATCTAAATATATGCAGTAAAATGAAGTCGATCCGAGTTCAAATTCTGGACGAGGCTACATTTCACATAGCGCTAATAGCCTTGGGAAAGGTATGGATAAATAGTAGGACAGACTGATCTCATTAACCTTAGTTAGGCAATCAGTCTAGGAGAAGGAAAACTCTAAATTCAAACCTGTTAAATCCACTTGGGGTGGTCACTACTAAAATAGGCTCAGCCCTAATTAGTGATCTATTTTCACTAATTGTAATTCTTTTACCAGCAGCTTCAAGATTTTTATCTATTTTCCTAATAAGACATTTCACTTACACATATTTACCAACCCCTCCGCAGGATGTGACACAAGATCAATTAGTCTCAGATCACGACTCTGAGTTTCAAGTGTCCAGTCTTCGGATGAGTCGTTATTGACACGTCTCAGAAGAAAAGTCATTAACACAAATGTCTTATGCTGCCCTTTGAACAATATTACAGGCGAACTTTGCTCTAGACTAAATATTAAACATATTTAAATTGGATTCAAGGAAAATAGAAAAAAAAACTATCATAATGGAGTTTGTGTGTTTTTCTATCTGTAACAGAAACTATATTTCTACTCAAGTCACAAATCCAGAAGTTATTAACGTCACATTCTCCATTAGTTTGTCTTAATTTAAACCTCAATAAATTTGTTTTACATTATTAATACTATTGGCCCTATCTACATACCAATAATATGCAATTGTACTTATATATACAACAAAATAGCGGTGAATGCGAAGTCTAATTTGCATATTAATATAAAAATTTGATTTTGATAAATATGTGCTTAGTATTATTGATTTCTAATTGTTTGGTTTTATCATAATGAATGTGAGCAAAATTCTCGGGGATAAATACATCTTAAAAGAAATCCATTAACAAGAAGAAATAACTGTAATTTTCTCCTTTATTTCGCATTTTAACTAAATAGTTAAATTAGGAAAATTTAGCAATGAAATACGGGAGTGAGGGAAGGGTACGTTTCAGTTGTTCTCTTTTTCGATTATAGTCCCTCTGTTTCAAATCCTTTTATCTTCATCCTTATTAAGTTTCATTAGTGTTTCTTATTTAATATAATATTTTATTACATTAAAACTTAGATACTTGCACCAGGAGGGTGCATATATTTGCTAGTTAGTTAAAATGAAAACAAGTTGAGTGTGCTGAGCATGACACTAAACTTCATCTAATGTTATGTTTCTAGTTCTGGAACTTTGGGGAGTGTGGATAACATCTTCATTGCCAATACGTCCAGATCAACTATGGTCCGGAATAGTAATAGATGTTAGAGTCCCACCTATAGGTAAAATAAACCTGTTTAAGAAAAAATTGTATTTAATAGGGCTGAGTGCCAAAAAGTAAACCTCTCAAGACACAACTGCTCTAAAATATATTAATAATGGAGATTCGCTTCCGGTTTTTGTCTGTAACAAAAATTACGTCACTGATTACCCAAAATTGTCATAACATAGAATAAAATTTATTCTACGATTTTTGGCATGTTCAAATGTTGAGTGTATTTATTCAATAAATACACTTAAAATTTGAACATGCAATATTAGACAGTCTTCATTGTTTTTTTTTAAACAAGTTTTAATAAATACATGACTGGTATTATATATCTATATATAGTTTGTTTTATTTTAATATATATTTAAAGTTTACATTTCAAATTGTTTTATTTTTTAATCCTTTAATGAATTTGATGATTTTACTTACTTAAGGTACAAACTCGCTGACATTGAATTTTTTACTCAGGCAATATGTTTCAAAAAATTATGTTTACATCGCCCGGAGGGTGTTTATTATTTTGTACTAGTATAAATAATGAACGAACGATAAACGCAATTCCGGTTTAGCTTAGTCGGTAGAGCGTTCGGTTAGGAATCACACAGTTCCTGGTTCGATACCGGCCCACGCCAACTCAGCGTATGAGTGCGGTAAAACGAGGAGCTGATGGTAGGTGTGGTGATCCACCTCAGACGCTAAAATAATCTCCTTGGTCTAGCGCTAGTGAAAAGAGGATAGACTCTATCGCTGTCGGGCTGATACCGACTTTAGGCTGCCACGACGACGATTTAGACATACAATAGTGTATTGACTTTTTCATGTGTAATATCCTGTAATTAGATCGACTAAGAACTTATGAAAATCACTTTAAAAGAATTTAAATGCTTTCCAAAAGATTTGTCATACAGTAGTACTTAGGAGTTTAATTCGTTCCGCTATTTACAGTGGGGTGAAACAAATATTCGTAGACATACAAATTTTTAGTTTATTCTATTTCTAGCTAATGAATAATCATTGGTGGTCCCATTCTACTACTCTGCAGAGGTGCATTCGGTATATTGCTTTCAGGGCAGATATATAGATAGATATGATGACATAGATGAAATGGAAAAAGAAGAAGAAATTAACCTTTCCCTGTTGCACCTTCAGTGAAAAACAGAAAACTATTTAAAATATACTTCATTATATATTCACTACACATTTCGACCCTTCAATCAATAAGACTGCAAATTGAAGGTAACGAAATATATGGATACTTTTTTATTTGAGTAAAAGGTGCGACTCTTAAAAAAAGAAAAGATAAAAAGAAGGAGATAAAAAGCATGTTTATAGTGCTAAAAATGATATGAGGTATAATTTGTTTTTTTCTCTACTTCTTAAGGCAAGGACCGACTGCTATATTTCTTCCAAATACACCCTTCGTATGTAGAGTTCTTATTATGGTCTCTTTGTCGCCTCAATCTTTGTGGTTTCTTTTCTTTTTTTTGTGAAGAGCTAGTTGATATCAAACGTTGTACAATTCCAGTAGAGGCCGATGTCTCCCACTGCTTCATCGCGATCGCCTCGAAATTACTTTCAAGTATTTCATGTTTTCCTTATATCTAGTTTATATTATTGATATAGATGTTAGTTTTCTTTACGTTTTACTTATGTATTCGTTTATCTATATATTTATTTTTGAGAAGCTGATTGCTTCTGAAGATAACACGACTTGGACACTGGCACAATAATTACCGGGACTTCTTACGAAAGACGCATACTGAGGAAATATCAATCATACTCTTTGATTTTTTCACAAACAAAGCGTAAAAAAATCAATACAAATCAATCAATAAAACTAATTATATTTGATTTATTTCCCTGTTTATTTGTATAATTATCTACAGGACGTGATTTGCCAGACGAAAGTTAATTTTTAAAACTTTCATTTCAATTCATAAATTATCTATAAACACGAAAATGCAGAGGATGGAGTTTGAAGGTGAAAAATTCCAATACGAAAATGTTTTTACCAAAACTCAATAAGAATTAAAATAATTATTCGCAGATTATTTATATATAACTGTTAAAATTATAAGTTTTATATTATTTAAATTCTAATCCATTTTCACAAAATACTAGCAGGAAACAAAATTACCTGGTTGGATATTATTGGTGTGAATTTTTAAAATGAGGTTTGATAATTTGTATCATTTAGAATTTTCAGACTGTTTTCCTCACCTTTAGTGTTACTAGCTAATATATGCATTCTCCTGGTGCAAGTATTTAAGTTCCAATAAAATATTATACTAAATTAGAAAAGCTAATTAAACTAAATAAGAATGCAGATGAAAAGTTTTGAAAAATAGAACAACTGAAACTTACTCCTCCATCACTCCCGTCTTTCATTGCTAAATTTCCCTAATTTAGATATTTAGTTAAATTAGGAAGTAAGAATATAATTACAGTTATTTCTTCTTGTTAATGAATTTCTTTTAAGATTTATACTCGAGATTTTTGCTTATTTTCATTAAGATAGAACCAAACAATTGGAAATCAATAATACTAAGCATATATTAATTAAAATTAATTTTTTATATCAATATGCAAATTAATTATCCCGTTCACACTGTAAACCGCTATTTTGTTGTATATATAAATACAATTGCATGTTATTAGTATGCAGATGATACCAACAGTATTAATAATATAAAACGATTTTATCAATAATTAAGGTTTAAATAAAAAATAAAATCGTGGAAAATGTGACATATATAACTTAAGGAATAATGATTTAAGTAGTCATATTGTTTCGGTTACAGACACAAAAACAAGCGCTCTCTATTATAATAAGAGATATATACAAAGTTCCGTTGGATGTGTCCTCCAGCCTTCAAGAGCTTCTTGTTGAAATAACTTATAATTCTTAACTACAAGCAAAAATAACATAGAATACTTCACATAACATGAAACCGGTCATGGTTAACGCAATGTAAACAGTCGACCCCTGTGGATTGAATAAAGGGTTCGGTTTGAAGTTTCGTGAAGACTCGCGATTACGGCATGAAGGCTCCCGAGTTCGACCAGAATCTCAAGAAACTTTGTTAGCAATAAAAATGAAGACAACAGTCCCAAAAATCTAGATAATACAAAATTGCGAGTGTGATGCAATGAATACGGTAAAATGTTGACTAAGGAGCTGGCAGTAGAACGCACTGTTTGTTATTGCATATTTTTTCAAGGAAATTGATTATGGTGGATTACTTCTTATCCTAGAAAACCGATACGAATAACAGTGTAAATAATTAAGGGAATAATTAATGTTAAATAATCCATTCAGTTGCATAAGATTATTGTCAATCCCCTGTATTTCTAAAGGGATGGCCCTTTTCATATCACGGGCGGGACTCTCCATGGAATATTACAGAAAGCCCGCGAAATACGTAAAGTCACGTGGGACCTGGTTGAGTCTTGAGTTTCAGTTTGGACGTCGGGCAGAGAAGATGTACTGCCTTAACTGGAACTCACTGCATACGCGCGCTGTGTTAGATGAAAAATGTTTAGTTAAGAAATAAAAGCTTACGAAAATAATATAGTTTTGTGATTAATGAATGTCTTGGTAACAAGACTGACCTAGAAGACCAAGACGAAGTCCAGACGCTAGAAGAGAGGCTAGAAGAAGAATAGAAGTAAGTAAGGAAAGAGGCATGCAACATTAACATTAGGACGGCCATTCAATACATAAGATAAAATATTGCCAAAATAGTTGGTAATAGGCAGCATTGTTAACTGTTGCACATTATGTAAGGAAATGAATAATAATATGGATCCTAGAAGACTGATATAGATAGAGGTGTAAATAATTCAGGTAACTATAAAAATATAGAAGGGAATTCAATTCATGAGGTAAATAAGCTATACTATTGCTTATGGAATTGTTTTAATTGCAACTTTTTCCCGCCCTGTCGGCTGGGGTGTTAGAATGCACCGACTGCACCTCTGCAGAGGGGTAAGACTCCCCCAATGGGGCTACCTGTTGGCTGTGGGTGGCGACCGTGATGCTTAAGGATAGAGCCCAGGTGGATGAGCAGTTCATGACATGCAATACTCCACTTTGGCCCTATCTTGGGCTAGACGGGCGGTCGGAGAGGCCCCCTTCGATCAGTAGGCTGATCACGTCAAGCCCTAGCATCTATATGATTTTCCCAACCCTATTGCCTTCATGGCAAACCCCAACCCCTTTTTATCATATGGGTGCTAGAAGGTGGTGGCTGCGGGTCTACATGTCCTGGGAATGACGTTAAGCTCTATCTGATTGTGAGGTTCCAGTTTTGGAGGTTTGGAGAATGTGGAGCACCCCTTCATCACTATTGCTCCCTGGTCCAGTCTGACCCGGAGTGGTAGTACCTGTTAGGGTCCCATCTATGGGTTAAATAGAAAAATGTATTTATAAAAAAATTGTATTATCCATTAAGAATTGATTTATTTCAAAACTTTATCGGCATTAAATGACCCACTGAGGTTGATATGCCGTAAAACAAAACAAACAAAGCAACTTTTTCAATAGTAATGTGTTGTTTTTGTCACAGGAGACTGTCAACATGATATTATTTACTGTCCCCTTCACCTGTAACTTTTTAATTACCGGAGTCAGTGTATTTCTACTCAACGGACTGTATCTACGACTCAAGTTATGGAATACTCAGCAACCAGGATTCCATCATAAAGCATCACGGGTCGCCCCCTATGGCCAACTAGTAGCCCCAATTGGGGAGGAACCTTACTCTACAACAGAGGTGCAGTCGGTTTATATTACAGTCGGCAGAGTGTTTAGTTGTTTCGATTTTGTGGTCATCAGTTAGGCTTCA
This sequence comes from Doryteuthis pealeii, assembly GCA_023376005.1. Classification (NCBI taxonomy): domain Eukaryota; kingdom Metazoa; phylum Mollusca; class Cephalopoda; order Myopsida; family Loliginidae; genus Doryteuthis; species Doryteuthis pealeii. The sequence continues at coordinate 76,408,286 of CM042165.1, forward strand.
AGCAAGAGCGCTTGTCCAACGCAGATCCTTTATGTTAAGCAGAGAGCGACCCTTTGTGGAGGACCTGCAGTCTTGCAGGTCCTTCATCAATGATTGCAAATGGACGACTGCCAGTATCAGCCGATTAAGTAGTTAACCAGCCACGTATTCGGGCAGTTGATTGGCTGAGGTTTAAACCAGGTGACCATGATTAATCCATAAATCTAAGTGGTGTATTGCAGCACACCTTATATATCAAAATATTCCAACATTGGTTTGGTTTCATTCTTTAATGGCATATAGTGATATCAAAACCATCTTTGTAGAAGAACAGTTGTACTATTAACCCATAGCTGGGGGACGAGGATGAGGAAGTTCATATCTTTTTCAATGGAATCTGTAGAGTGTCTATATGATCTAAACACAATTTCATTGAAGTATCGTTCGAAGAGTAACAGACACTTTTCACTGCTGAAAAGGCATCTACATCATAGACTAGAAATCTTGTGAGTTGCTCGCATCAAAGGATTTATTTTTCAATTCAGAATTTTATCGCTTTGATATTTCAGATTTGAAACTTACCCTCAGGATAAAAGTATGATGAGTATTCAACAACGTACAGGCTGTGACAAAATAACCCCTATCTACATTTTAAACAGTCACCAGTATAGTGTACGTGTGTTGAATGTTGATAAGCAGCGTCGTCTTTTTGGACGGTTGGTGTAGAATTAGATTTTGAATTCAAAGTCGTTGAAATTCAAAATATGTAGGGTTAGATGATTGGCATGAAATAGCCTTTGGGTAACCTTCTTTCCGGTTACACAGACTGTGGGAAAGAAGCCTCAGAGCTCAGGAAATCTCCGGCTTAACTGACTAAGGTGAAGATGGGCTCGGGTTACTCCACGCATGTGACTGAAGGATCCTAGGTTGAGAAATTTCTGGTTTTGAATAAAAATGTGATCACACAAAATATATGCCTACTGTTGTCTCTGAGTGAACTAATGGCAACCTTGGCGAACCAGCATCTTGAAGGTAAAGACACAGATCAGACTAGAGCAGTCAACCAGTTAGAAGAGATGAAGACAGCAAGAGATTACAGATTACAGAACACAAGAAACAGAAGTTTAGAAGGCCAGCCATTAAGCCATCTACTCAAGTAAGTAGAAAGGTTTATAGGAGTACTAGAAGCAGCTACCCGGCGTCGCCTGGGTAGTGTTGTTTTTTTAAGTTGGTCTCGTATATCCATAATTACTTATCGCGAGTTGGATCCTTACTGGATGTCCCATAAAAATTCCCACGTAAAAAAGATCTGGTGGGACGTCATCAATTTTTTTCGCCTGGGGAGAGGAAATGACATCCCATATAACCAATACAGGAATATATTTTGGTACCATTATAGTATGTGGCCTACCTTTTGAATGTAGCCTACGAAATCATGTCTCTCTTATAGTATGTGGCGTACCATAAAAAACATTTTAGAAGGTTATAATAATAACTGCTAACCTAACCCTATTTCGGAATTTTAGAATATTTTAAAATAAAATAGATCTGATTCATGTAAATTATGGATAAATGCTTTTTTAATTATTCTTAATTACTATATACAGCTTATGACTGAATTGCATTTCTTGAAATTGAATATATGTGAAAAATAATTAGTTTCAATAAATTGCCTACTACTTATATTTATGAATATACTCTTACTGAGGTAGGACACATTCAAACCGGGTAGGCCACATATTATAACAGAATCAAAGAGGTATGCACCGAAAATTTAATCCAATAAATTACATTTCATTTAAAAAAATAAGATATGAATGAGGCGATTAATTCCATCAATCAATATTTCAAAGCAAAAAAAAAAAAAAAAAAAAGCATGTAAAAAAATAAAAAAATGAAATAAAATAAAAATAACACGCTAATGACTTTCCCTTCTGTTACTATTCAAATTTTAATTTTTAACTAACAAAATTTAACTAAAATTTCTTCACTAATATAAACAAAATCTTCATTATTTTTGCCCCAAAAAAACAAGCTCTGATGATAGTGAATGTGTATATAGATTTACTGTCGTTAATTGTTTACTTTTTGTAGTTTCCTCTGAACATAGCAATAGCATAATATTTACAGATCATTGCCGTCCCTCACAATCCCATAACTCCACTACCAGAACCCTTCCTTGCGTGAGCCCTCAAATGACTCATCAAACCCGCTGCAAATCCACAAAGTTTGATGCAAATATGACATAGAAAGGACGTCCTTCCCGATGAATCAGATGATTCAGATGGATCTTATGATAAAATGTTATGCTTATGCACCACCATATGTCTCTTAAGACCAGAAGCCGGACATACATACATACATACAACTGCCCTTTAAATATGTATAGATGATCATCTGCGAGACTAACTTTTGTTCCCCACTTCTATCCAGGCATTTACTGAACATTGCTCTATGGGAGGCGCCCAGAAAATGATATCATGTATAATTTTTACTTTCTTCTTCCGAATTATGCTAAAGTATATAAAATAAAAGTAAAAAGTAAAGTCGTAAAGGTGGCCTAAAGTCGGTATCAGCCAATCAGCGAGGGAGTATATCCCCTTTTCATTAGCGCTAGACCAAGGAGATTGTTTTGTTTTTTTGCGTCTGAGGTGGAGTGCCCCAACTACCATCAGCTTCTTATTTTACCGCACAGACCCTTGTGCCACTCATACGCTGAGTTGGCGAGGGCACGTATCGAACTAGGAACCTTGTGGTTTCTAGCCGAACGCTCTACCGACTGAGCTTACCCGGCCATAAATATATTCTCAAAATTCCATATCCAATAAGTAACAAATCGAAATAGGACTAAAAAGAAAAAAATATCTATTGCATGATAGTTTCGAATTTATTCTAGCATTTCTATTTTATTGTAAACTATTACAACGTTAAAAGATATGCATAGAATTCCAAATCTCCAGCGTTCGATTTTACTTAGAAATGAACGTGCAATCTCTGAACCCTTCAGCAATTATCTCAGAGAAAGCGACGTGATTTCCCATCGCGTACATAAAACTATTTCCAATAATGGAATATACATGCAAACCGATTATAAACTTTAAACGCAAAAGTCTATTTTGCATTATAAAAAGTCATAAACAACGAAGCAAATATTTTTTCCGTTTCTCCGTGCAAAATATATTCAAACATTGATAACATCAGGCCATTATTCATGCAATTATTTATTTCAAACAATAATGGCGTATCATTATCTCAGAGAATGGCGTAATCTGTATAAATTATTTTGCATAAATCTACATTATTTTCTGTCTGATCAGCCAGGGTTCAATCCAAAGGCATTTATCAATCTATCTAAGATATAATTGTATCAATCCGAGGTAAGAGTTTTATTTTTATTTAGCTTGTAAAATTAAAAACTAGATGAGTTACTTGTCTACGCTGGCCTCACTGATCATTCTACTTACATTATTGCACCAATCCTAGGATAAGTTTATTTCATTTAACTTAGACAAACTTTTTCAAACTAGCTGAGGTACTCCTCTACGCTGGTGGTATTTGCTGATGTGGCAGTGCCAATCCAAGGATAAATCGATTTTATTTTAAATTCAATAAACAATTCACACTAGCTGAGGTACTCCTCTACGCTGGCGGTATTTGCTGATGTGGCAGTGCCAATCCAAGGATAAATCGATTTTATTTTAAATTCAATAAACAATTCACACTAGCTGAGGTACTCCTCTACGCTGGCGGTATTTGCTGATGTGGCAGTGCCAATCCAAGGATAAATCGATTTTATTTTAAATTCAATAAACAATTCACACTAGCTGAGGTACTCCTCTACGCTGGCGGTATTTGCTGATGTGGCAGTGCCAATCCACGGATAAATCGATTTTTTTTAAATTCAATAACAATTCACACTAGCTGAGGTACTCTCTACGCTGGCGGTATTTGCTGATGTGGCAGTGCCAATCCACGGATAAATCGATTTTATTTTAAATTCAATAAATAATTCACACTAGCTGAGGTATTCCTCTACGCTGGCGGTATTTGCTGATGTGGCGGTGCCAATCCAAGTATAACTCTATTTTATTTAACTTGACACAAACAATTACAAACTAGCTGAGGTACCCCTCTACGCTGACAGTATTTGCTGATTTGAGAGTGCTAATCCAAGGATAAATCTATTTTATTTAAATTGAATAAACAATTCACACTAGCTGAGGTACTCGTCTACGCTGAGTGTATTTGCCGATATGGCAGTGCCAATCCAAGGATAAATCAACTTTATTTAACTTGACACAAACAATTACAAATTAGCTGAGGTACCCCTCTACGCTGACGGTATTTGCCGATGTGGCAGTGTTAATCCAAGTATAAATCTATTTTATCTAACTTAAACAAACAATTACAAACTATCTGAGGTACTCGTCTTCTGTATCTAGGGCTGTGCCAATCCCTGCATAAGTGCTTTTTTATTTAACTTGCTCAATTACAAACTAGTTGATTTACTCGTCTACGATTGCCACAAAGTTCACTGATATCCATGACAATCTCTCACCAACTGTCCCTGTCATTAATTGCTTTCGGGAGGTCCACCGCACAACATCAAGTATTCACACAGAACTGTTTAATGTTGGTCTTTGCTGGATGGTGCGCACTGGCGTGCCTATGTGCTGGTTTCCCCAAGATAACGTCGCTGCTTAGTTCACCACTGCTTCTCCAGCAGTGTTCGTCTCAGTTGGATGGTTTGTCTGATAAAGTGCAAATGGCCGTAGAGATGCTTCCTTGTTGGGTGTTGTTTCCACAATTTGTTTAAGATCGAACGCAGCATTTTTGCTTAGCTTTCTAGGCTGTGGGATATTTTCCCTCTGTACTGATGTAGATGTGGAGTGTGCTAATTTCTTGCTAATTCACGACTTTTTTTCCTACGCATAATATATCAAACATTGATTATACTGGTTTACAAAAAAATTGAGGCAAGTACAAAAATAGCTGTTTTAACCTAATTTGGGGGTGCTGAATTCAGATTTGAAATCCGTTTTCACTCATCACCTCTAGTTTTTTTTAGATATGCATATTGTACATTTTGTACACATACTGTACATAAAGGCGTATATGCATTCAGGGTTAATTTCTAAAATTGTGTGACTTATGTCTGCTTTTTTAATTATTATGCAATAAATGTAAGTGATATATATATATATATATATATATATATATATATATATATATAGCTATATATCAAGACGGATTTGGGCAGTTAAGTGTAGCCAACACGTCTCAATCAACAGCAGTCAGTGCAGGAGGTTGTCGTCCCTCGCAGTGCAGGAGGAAGGTGTCCCTCAACAATTGTATTACGCAATATTTGGGTATATATTTGTATTACAATTTCCAACGACGCACATTTTATTGCCTTACAAATGATTTAATTTTACCTTTCTTTGTTTTCATATTCTCCAATGGCTTCAAGCTCGTCAAAACATCGATGATGCCTCAAAAAGGCCAATTCTTTCTGAATTGTGTACATTGTGTCATCCAAGTATATTTATTCCGTCAATGTCCTTTATCTATCCTGTTTTATCTGTAATAAGCTGCTGCAACTGTTGAAATAAGCACATATATACTCTGTATATACTAAAATGAGACTATTTAAAAGACAGAAAACTAGAGGTGATAGAGCAAAACTGTTTATAAATTTGAATTTAGCACACCCAAATTAGTAAAAAAACACCTATTCACATTCTTGCCTCAGACAAAAAAATATTTTTTGTAAACCAGTGTTATTTGTAGCGGAGAAACAAAGTCATTCCAATTATCAAGATATAAATTAAATAGAAATATTAAATAAAAAGAAATAGTTTAAAATAGAGTAGCCATCAAGAATGAGTTAAACACATTTTCTGCGTAAAATGACCCAATTGGTTGCCATGCCGTAGGATTCAACCAATCAACCAACTGTGATGCCCAACAGAGTCTCCAGTAACCTCATTTGTTTCAATAATTATGAGTGGCTTACTAGACTACAAGGTATTATAACTGTATACCGATGTAGATATTGAGTGAGCTAATTCTATGCTAATTAACTATTTTTTTGTTGCTACGCTTAATATATCGAAAGTTGATTATTTATAGCGGATGGACAAACTCTTTTTAATTATTAAGATATATATAGCCATTTAGGAATAGGATATTTGATTTAGTAAATGTGTTAATTGCACACTTCTATGATCTAAGAAAGTGTCATGGTCTTCTGAGACTTTTTCACATAAATCTTGAACAGGTGGTAACCCACTTCTGCTTAACAAAGAGAGAAAGAAAGAGGAACAGAAAGGTAGAGAGAGAGAGAGAGAGAGAGAGATTGGAAGGCATAGAGATGTAGGGTTGTTGGATGAGGTAGCTGGAAGCTCAAGAAACTTCTCATGGCTATATTGAGCCTTTTTCTCGTAAATCATAAATAGGTAGTAACCCACTTCTGCTCCACAAAGAGAGAAAGAAAGACGAACAGAAAGGCAGAGACAGAGGAAAGAAAGCGATAGATAGATAGATATTTGAAATAAAGGAAATTAATCCGATAGTGTGAATTTGATATTTTGAAAAACAAATGATGTTTACAATGCTTGGGATCATCAGGAGAGAATGTGCACTGTTTCGGGGCTTCCTCTCAACGGTTTTAACTGCACATCGTCCCCTCCTCACTGTTGTGAGGTCCTTGTAATATCTGTATCGACCGTATGTAATAGATCGGTCTTCAACAAGAACGGGATGAAATGACCGTTAGAAGAAGAATGCGCAAACAGAACGCTGTTAGTCAAAGTTGGAATTTTTCAAAAAATGCGTTTTCTGTATTAAAAATAAAATGAATTTTATTTAAAAATAAAATTAATTTTATTTTAAATTTTTAAAATCAGAAGCATTACAGTTTATAATAAGACTCAAAAGAGCCTGATGTAAAATCGTTTACAAAAGTGTATAATTGTATAAAAGTGTATAAGATAGATAGAGGGAAGGAGGGAGGGAGGGAGGGAGAGAGGGGGGTTGGAGAGCATAGAGATGTAGAGTTGCTGGATGAGGTAGCTGGAAGCTCAAGAAACTTCTCATGGCTATATTGAGCCTTTTTCTCGTAAATCATAAACAGGTGATAACCCACTTCTGCTCCACAAAGAGAGAAAGAAAGACGAACAGAAAGGCAGAGACAGGGGAAAGAAAATTATATATATATTATATATATAATTATATATATATATATATAAGAGAGAGAGAGAGAGAGAGAGAGAGAGAGAAATTAGGAGGGCATAGAGATGTAGGGTTGCTGGATTAGATAGACAGAAGCTCAGCAAACATGTCATGGCTTAAGTGTATTGAAGAGTGTATATCTGGAACAAAGACGAAACCAGTGTGACAATAACTCAGTAGAGACTGATGAATTTTTAATGAAACCTGTCGTCAAGAATGGCCCAATTGTAGTTTATATTAACTGACCTCTTAACCAATTTATTCCGTTATAAGAGCGGTCCACATTAATAATTGAAGAGTCATCATTAGCTAATATTAAGTAAATCATATAGCTAATTTTGAAGCATTCTCATATCCTTCTAGCATATTTCATGGGCCAAATATAGGTGTGTCTTGGGTATGATTTTAAACTGCATCTGTAGTGATGTTCTACTTCTGGAGCTCTGGGGAGTGGGGAGTGCCCGGTTATCCTTATCACTCCAAGATGTACTCTGACGCAGAGTTGTAGTACCTGTTAGGGTCCTGTCTTTGGTTCAATAGAGAAAATGAGTTTCTTTCCCCTTATAGCAAATCTCCAACCCTTTTCAGCATATATTTTCTAAAAAGCGGTGGTTGAGAGTCATAATGTCTTGGGTATCATATTAAACTTCATCTAGTGGTGATGTTCCACTTATGTAGCTGTAGGGAGTGGGAATTACCCCTTCATCAGCATTACTCCTAAATCCACCCGGACCCATAGTTGTAGTACCTGTTATGGTCCCTTTTATGGGTTAAATAGAAAAAATGTCTTTAAAAACATTTTGAATGTCCAACAAGCATGAATAGAAGAAAACGTCTTCGGCATAAAATAACCCAACAAGGGTTGACATACCGTTAAATCCACCAAACCAAACCAAACATATAGTGTTACGTGTCCTCTACTTAAATTATTCTAATATCTTTTTCAGCTCTCTGGCAATATCCAAGTATTTGTCTATGTTTTTTGTTTTCTATTCACTCTGTCTCACTGGAACCGAAAAATCGACTACATGGCAAATCATTTTCTCTTTGTCAATTAATATTAGATATGATCTTTTGACTGCAATTGGATGATCCGTTTGTTGAGAATGTTTGCTTATAAGGTGTGTGTCAAAAATCCACTCCTATTTATAGACTCGGCGATAACCACGTGATCATACTCTTGTCCAATCACTGGCAGTACTCTGCTGCTGAGACAATACTTAAACTTGACCAGACGTGCTTGTTCATCACTGTTTCTCCCCACGCACAGACCGGTTAAAAATGTATTGGGAGAATCAAAAGCGTCCTTGTTTTCTCCAGGATAAAAGAATAGAAAATCAACAGAACACAGAGAGAGAGAGAGAGAGAGAGAGAGAGAGAGAGAGAGAGAGAGAGATTTGACCTGAGTCGCCTTGTCCATTTAAGAAAACGAAAACTCTTATGCCACACGCAGATTTGAACCTGAGTCGCCTTGTTCATTTAGGAAAACGAAAACTCTTATGCCACACGCAGATTTGAACCTGAGTCGCCTTGTCCATTTAGGAAAACGAAAACTCTTATGCCACACGCAGATTTGAACTTGAGTCGCCTTGTCCATTTAGGAAAACGAAAACTCTTATGCCACACGCAGATTTGAACCCGAGTCGCCTTGTCCATTTAGGAAAACTAAAACTCTTATGCCACGCAGATTTGAACCCGAGTCGCCTTGTCCATTTAGGAAACGAAAACTCTTATGCCACACGCAGATTTGAACCCACCTTGTCCATTTAGGAAAACGAAAACTCTTATGCCACACGCAGATTTGAACCCGAGTCGCCTTGTCCATTTAGGAAAACGAAAACTCTTATGCCACACGCAGATTTGAACCGAGTCGCCTTGTCCATTTAGGAAAACGAAAACTCTTATGCCACACGCAGATTTGAACGAGTCGCCTTGTCCATTTAGGAAAACGAAAACTCTTATGCACACGCAGATTTGAACCCGAGTCGCCTGTCATTTAGGAAAACGAAAACTCTTATGCCACACGCAGATTTGAACCGAGTCACCTTGTCCATTTAGGAAAACGAAAACTCTTATGCCACACGCAGATTTGAACCCGAGTCGCCTTGTCCATTTAGGAAAACGAAAACTATTATGCCACACGCAGATTTGAACTTGAGTCGCCTTGTCCATTTAGGAAAACGAAAACTTTATGCCACACGCAGATTTGAACCCGAGTCGCCTTGTCCATTTAGGAAAACGAAAACTCTTATGCCACACGCAGATTTGAACCCGAGTCGCCTTGTCCATTTAGGAAAACGAAAACTCTTATCCACACAGATTTGAACCCGAGTCACCTTGTCATTTAGGAAACGAAAAACTCTTATGCCACACGCAGATTTGAACCCGAGTCGCCTTGTCCCCCCATTTATGAAACGAAAACTCTTATGCACACGCAGATTTGAACCTGAGTCGTCTTATCCATTTAGGAAAACGAAAACTCTAATCTCATACGCCTCACAGTTGTTTAAAAAATAGTTCTAACGATATGTAATCTGTCTCTATGTTTTTTTTAAAGCAGAGATCGATGCTACAGTAAGTGATGGGGAATTTTTTTTAAGTGCTCCTTAAAAGCACCTCTTTGAGACACCTCTTTCTCACTGGCACGTAGGTAGTTCACCAAACATTAAAGCCATTTGTTAACGGTAAACATCAACACTGGAGACGTGACCTACCGTGGATAGAAATAAAAGTATTTCTTTTACGCAATGAATATTTATTTTCTATACAATGTCACTCCCTGCCAATGCGCACGACACAGCATTGCTCTGTGACTCAGAGGCATAACACTTTATACAGCAAAAATGTCTAATAAAATTATCGACTTTTGTTTATATATATATATATATATATATAATTATGAGTCAGAATTATCCTGATGATCTGTTAAATGAAACCTAGGTAGGTACTTTCTGACTCTTTATGCATTATTATTATTATTATTATTATTATTATTATTATTATTATTGTTGTTGTTTGGCTCTACATAGTGTATTGAGCACTTTAGTATATTTAACTTACACAACTCTTTCGGTATCTTTTTTTTTCCATTGCACTGGCACCGGATGATTATTTACAAGTGGTATGAATGTTTTGTCATCTTTTAATATATATAATATATATATATATATATATTTGTGTGTGTGTGTGTGGCAGTATTTTCCTGCAGATCCTTTAGGTGAGAACTAGGTAGGCATTCTGACTATTTAGATTTTCTATATTTTTCTAGTGTATTGTGAAAATTTGACATATTAGCTTACTTGACTGTTTCGAAGTTAAGCATCGAGGAGCCTAATCAACATTTAGATGAGTGACCATTTAAGCAACAGTGGATACTGTAAGAACCCGAATATCAAAATGACATGATTTTGCATAAAACGATCCGACATTTATTGTTATGCTGTAAAACAACAACCACATAATAATAATAATAATAATAATAATAATAATAACCTAAGTGCTGATTAACAAAAAAGAAGGAACTTTTGAATTTCCAGCAGATCATAGGGTGAAGCTGAAGGAAAATAAAAAAATGGACAAATACCTGGACCTTGCCAGAGAACTAAAAAAGTTATGGAATATGAAAGTCAAAGTGATACCATTTGTAGTTGGTGCACTTGGAACGGTCCCAAAAGGATTGGAAAAGGGATTGGAAAATCTGGACATCAGAGAAAAGATTGAGACCATCAAGAATACTGCACTGCTACAATGTGCTAGAATACTCAGAAGAGTCCTGGGGACCTGAGGAAACTTGTTGTCACTCAGACTCCAGTGAAAGGCCATCAGCTGACGCTGATGTGAAAAAATCAAAAGAAATGAACAAGGATAATAAGATAAATAAATACCTAGACCTTGCCAGAGAATTGAAAAAGCTATGGAATATGAGGGTCAAAGTGATACCAATTGTAGTTTATGTACTTGGAACGATACCAAAAAACTTAGAAAAAAAACTGGACGATCTGGATATCAGAGGAAGAAGTGCGACCATCCAGACAACTGCATTGCTTCAATCGACTAGAATACTCAGAAGAGTCCTGGAGACCTGAGAAAACTTGTCACTCAGACTTTTGTGAAATACCATTAGCTAACGCTGGTGTGAAAAACTTACATAATAATAATAATAATAAAAATAATATAGAACCGTACTGTTGGAATCGGCTAGTATAGTCAGAAGAATCCTGCAGACCTGAGGAGACTTGTTTTTACTCAAACTGTGGAGAAAGACTATCTGTTTATGCTGGTATGAAAAACTCACAGGGAGTGAAATAACGATAATGCATAAAACAATTCGATAAGAACAAATTATATGAAAACAACACGAGATAAGACAAAACAGAACAGTAAATATAGAATGTGTGGTAACAGAGATGAGACGTTGAACACTGTAAAATACGAATGCAGCAAACTAGCACAGACAAGAATACTAAGCTAGGCTCGACTAGTGGTTGGAAAGGTGACACACTCGCAATCGTGCAAGAAACTAAAATTTGTCCATGCAACAAAATGGTATATGCTTAAAATGGAATCTGTCCTTTAGAAGGTAACGCAACGTTGCGACTTTGAAATACAGTCGTATCACCTTAGACAAGACAGAAGACCGAAACTACTGTTAATCAACTAGAAAAAAAGAACTTGTCAACGAGTTGATTTTGACCTTCCGGCGAACCACAAAAATTAAAAGAAAACGAAAAGATACAAAGATACATGGATTTTGCCAGCGAACTGAAATAAATTGTTTAATATGAGGGTTAAAGTGATACCAATGTAGTTGTTGCCCATAGAACGTTTCTCAAGAGTTACGAAAGCAGGCTGGAGTTATTGGAACATTTATAGAGTATTGAGAGCATCTAGCAATATCATTGTTAAAATTTGCTAGAATACTAAAAATTATTGTATTCCGGAGGTGACTTGTTGTCACCTAATCTCCATAGAAAAGACAACCTCTTTACCCTGAAGTGAAAGGAGGATTTGCAAGAGCGATTTAATATAATAGAAGCAACGGAGATAAAAGAAAATACATGTGAAGGAGTGCATCTGAAGAAGTAGAAAATAAATAAGCGCTGATAAACATAAAAGTAAGAGCACCTAAATGTGTGTGTGTGTATATAATATATATATATATATTTTATATATATATATATATATGGTGTGAATATATAATATTGTGTATGTGTATATATGTATGTATGTGTCTGTGGTTATATATAATATATATATATATATATATATATATATATATGTATGTATGCATGCATGTGTATATATGTATATATGTGTCTGTGTTATATTTATTATATAATGTATGTTATGCATGTGTATATATGTATATATGTGTCTGTGTTTATATATATAATATATTATATATATGGTGTGAATATACATAATATGTATATGTATATATTTGTCTGTGTTTTAGTAATAATAAAATAAAAAATGATCAGACACACATACATAAGCACCACGCACACACACAAATACGCTTACATTTCACACACACAAGCACGCGCACACACACACTTACACACACACAAACACACACATAAGCAGCACCAACCATAACACATACACAACACTGATTTGGAAGACCCCAAGGCAGAACGAATGTAGCAGCCGCTAAGACAACTTCAGTTCCAGTATTCTTCTGAAGATGGGAATTCTTCCCGAAATATTGAGAAATAAATGACAGGTTAACAAAAAACATCATAGTTACCTTCTTTTTTCTTTACACTCGGATTGTGACAGCCTTCAAAACCAACCCACAAACCATTATTAATAATATATATATATATTATATAATTATATATACGTGTGAATATATACATATATATGTATATGTATATATTTGTCTGTGTTTTTATATATAATATATATATAATGAGCGTGTGTATAAATATGCGTATATATCCATGAGTGCATATATGTTTATATATATATATATGTGCGTGTATGCGTGTGTTCGTTTGATTATATATATGTGGGGGGTGATCATATAAGTATATATATGTATGTATATATAAAGTATATATGTACGTATATATATATATAATTATATATATTATATATATAACACATGTGCCTACATATGGCTATATATGTGTGCGTGTGCACATATATATATGTTATATATGTTGTGTTATGTATATCCATATATGTGTGTATTTTATAAATGTGTGTATGTATATATGTTCACATGTATATGAGTACATATGCATGTGTGTATGCATAAATATACGTACGTGCACAAATGTGTGTACATATATGTGCGTGTGTGAATATATATATATATATATATATATATATATATATATATATATATATTAATTTAACATGTTTGAAAAACAAATGATATTAATAGTTTGCTGACAGAATCTGTTTCGAACGTTTTAATAGATCGGGTCTTCATCAAGAGCAACACATGAATGAAAAACGGGATAAATATACCGTTAGAAGAAGTTGGTTCAAACGAACGCTAGTATATGATGCTATCGTTTGTCAGATTAACTTATTATATATATTATATATATATATAATATATATATATATATATATAATATATATATATAATTTATGTTCTGTGTTCTGAGGTTTGATACAATGCATATTAATCCGATTTCTGAAACGTCTACAAATAAACTTATTGTTCTTTCCTTCTAACATATAGCTACTTCAGTCCTCCTAATGAAGGATTCGTTACTATCTGGTCTTTAAGCTGTTATACTTGTATCTGTCCGGTAATACAATACGAAGATTTCGAAAAACAATGGAAGCATTCCAAACCATTCTCTGGTTTATTCCGAATTATCCTATCTGCAAATCAGCCATCTATGTAGAAGAACAGACTGAAGGTGCAACCAGCCATTTCAATAATAAAACTAGGCTAATACGGAAGAAAACAAAAACAGAATCCGAGCTCAGACTATAAACACGACAAGTTTGGCTCGTATTTGCTAATCTTATGTCCGCGCATTACCCGCACCCAATAACCCACTCTTAATGAATTTGCTTTTTCTTTGTTTAAGTCTTCGTTGGTAATATTACCAGCTGGTGAAAACAACTGACAGGTGACAAGGAAGAGAGAGAGAGGAGAGAGAGAAGGTGAAGAGAGAGAGTGAGAGAGAGAGTGGAAAGGGAGAGAGAGAGAAAGCTAAACTATCAGAAAAGAGAGATAGGACAGTGAAGATGAGAGAGAGAGAGGGGATAAGAGAGAGAGAGAAAGAGAGAGCAAAGGTGAAGGGAGAAGGAGAGCAAGGCCAAAGAATTAGACAAAGAGAAAATCAACTGTATGAGAGAGAGAGAGAGAGAGAGAGAGGGAGGGAGAGAGAGAAAGCTAACCTATCAAGGAAGAGAGATAGGACAGGGATAGAGAGAGAGAAAGGAGAGAGCAAGGGAAGGGAGAAGGAGAGCAAAGGCAAAGAATAGACAAAGAGAAATCAACTGTATCAGAGAGAGAGAGAGAGAGAAGAGAGAGAGAGAGAGAGAGGGGGGGGGGGGGGAGAGAGAGAAAGCTACCTATCAAGGAAGAGAGATAGGACAGGGAATAAGAGAGAGAGAAAGAGAGAGCAAGGTGAAGGAGAAAGGAGAGCAAGGCCAAAGAATAGACAAAGAGAAATCAACTGTATCGAAGAGAGAGAGAGAGAGAGAGGGAGGGAGAGGAGGGAGGAGAGAGGGAGAGAGAGGGGGAGACAAGGGAGAGAGAAGGTGGTAGGGGGGAGGGAGAGAGAGAGGGGGAAGAGGGGGAAAGCTAACCTAAAGAAAGAGAGATAGGACAGAAGATGAGAGAGAGAGAGAGGGGATAGAGAGAGAGAGAGAAAGAGAGAGCAAGGTGAAGGGAGAAGGAGAGCAAGGCCAAAGAATAGACAAAGAGAAAATCAACTGTATCAGAGAGAGAGAGAGAGAGAGAGAGAAGAGAGAGAGGAGAGAGAGAGAGAGAGAGAGAGAGAGAGAGAGAGATGATTGAAAGAACGGTTTTGATGATAATGACGTCGCTACTCAATTCTGGTTGACGTTCGGAACGAGATTAGTCAACATGTGCGTAAAACTGCACTCCTCTTTTTGTGTGCGTATGTGTGTGCGTATGTGAGTGTACACGCTCGTTCCGCGTGTATGAGTGTAAGTCTGTGGTGTGTGTGTGCGCGCACGTGCGTGTGACCTGAATGACAATCCTATCCTGACGAATAATCACTGTCCTGTGGGATTTGATCTGGCCAGTTTGCTCAAAGATAAATGAAGGCACGAATACCGAAGACATGTCAACAACTATCGAAAGAGGTCAAGGCAAAGAGAGTGTAGGTTCTGGGACGTGTCTATCATATAAGACACTAATCAGTAAATAGAAATATGTGAAAGCTATAGGTAGTGTCCTTTGTCAGTTGAAATACGGGATGAGGTGGTTTGCATTTCACATAGTACTAATCATCATCATCATCATGTCGCGCAGGCAGCACGGATATCCATGACAATCTCTCGCCAACCTTCCCTATCATTAATCGCCCCAGGGAGTTCTTCCTCTCTGCAGCCAGCATCTTTACATAGCAGTCAATGTAGGTCATGCTGGGCGGCCCACACTAACATGTCCGTGTGTTGCCTTCCACAGGAGAACATCGCTTATGAGTTCGTCCTTGCTTCTCCAGCAGTGCCCTGCATGCCTAGTCCGTCTCACTCGGATGGTCTATGAGATAGGGGGCAGGTGACCATACAGCTGCTCCCTTGTGGGGTGCTGTTTCCACGACTTGTTCAATACTGTTCGCAGCATTCTTGTGCAGCTCCCATCTAGCTTATTCTCGAGGCGCCTCGTTAGGGTCCAGGTGGTGCAGCCATACAGCAGTACTGATATGACTACAGCCTGGAAGAGATGTCGCTTTAGCTTGTCAGTGAGATCAGATTTCCATATGACAGACAATTTGTTCGTGGCCATCTATGCCTTTCCTATTCGTGTATTAATATCGTTATCTGTGGATGAGATATTACTCCCTAGGTATGTGAATTGTTCTACTGGCTTAAGGGGCTTACCGTCTAATGTGGAGATGTCTCCTTTCTTTTTGAAGCTCATGAACTCAGTTTTATCAGAGTTCACATGCAGGCCGATTTTTTTTGCTGCCTCCACCAGGCTATGCAGTAGTGTCTCAGCCTGTGCCGGTGTTTGGATAATAAGTTTACTAATTGGACTGGAAGTTCTTTATTCTAAAACCAGAGCGTTAATTTTATCCCCACGATGTGATCAGTGTTCTTTATGTTTTGATCTGGCTAGTTTTTTCCAAAGATAAAATGAAGGCACGTATAGCGAAGACACGTCAACAAAAATTGAAAGAGTGTAAGACAAGGAGAGTGTTGGTTATGAGACGTTTCTATCAAATATGACATGAATAATATTAATATAGAAGTGTTGTATTGTCCTCGGTCGGAAGACGAAGCTTCCGGCAAAAAGACAAAGAGAAATATAAAATATATATTTAAAAAAAAGGGGAAAACGGGAGCGAGGCTTTCCTGTCAAAGAACCAGGGAGAAGATAAAGAAATATATAACAAATGTCCGTTATCAGATCAAAAGATAAAGATGCGTAGGAGTATTGAAGTCAGTTAGCCTACAGCAGCTAAGTAGAACTTTTACCAGTGTCCAAGACAGCTGGTAAATATAGGAATCAAGAATGATCCACTCATGAATCAGGGTGACTTGGGTCATTCCACTCCTTGAGTTCTGATTGGTTGCTTGACTGGTTGATCTGCATGACACTGTGGAGTCCTATATATACCTGTCATTCTGCAGTGTACTTTGTAGCATTTCGAGTTTGTATTGAGTTACAATCGCATGCTACCTTGTCTTCCCAGTTCGACGGTAATTGGAACTTATTCTTCACGATGGTGAGTATCATTGTTTCTACAAGGAGTATATATCAATATAAAGGCCTGAGGGTTCAAGCCGACAGGTCAGAAATGAGACAGCAGACGGCGGACGAAGAACAGTGAGCGACCGTCGCCATGGTCCATCGCAGCCAACGGGCTGTGAGGTTCGTCCGCCCCTTTACCCCACCATCGCCAGTCTTGATGCCGCTATATAACAGGAGGTTATAGGAAGCATCAGTTCGTGGAACAGCTATTGTCATAAAAAAGGGTCTAATATAGCGAGTTCAAATCCGTGAGGACACTGTGTTTGTTTGAGTTATTTTGTAATACAAGGTATGCTGGAGCATACCACATAAACTTATAGACTGTGCGTGGCCGCATGAATTCAATCAGCCAATCAACACTCTCGAGTACGTGGTTAGTTAACTATTTAATCGCCGATCTTGAAAGCCGTTCAGTTGCTCGTATTCGACACGGACGAATGGATCAACAACCAAGGACTCTGCTTAAAACAAAGAATCTGCTTAACACCGAGGAACAACCAAGGACTCTGTATAACACAAGGACTCTGCTTAACACCAAAGAACAACCAATGATTCTGCTTAAGACAATGATTCTCTTTAACACAAGTAACACAAGGGATCTCCACTGTAAAGTGCTCTTGTCTGCAGGCTAAAAATAGCAACAAAACTCGTAACAGTGTTTCACATAACCCTTTCGAAAGAAGTTACTAATTGGACTGGAAGGTCTTTATTCTACAACCTGAACAATAATCCTATTCTCACGATGCAGTCAATGCCCAGTGGAATTTGATCTGCTAGCCTCATCACATATAAAACGAAGGCACGTATACCGAAGACATGTCGACAAAAATTGAAAGAGGACAAGACAAAGAGAGCATAGGTTCTTGGACGTTTCTATCAAGTAAGACAATAATCAGTAATAGAGTCCTCTTCTCCGATTCGGGTACATTAACCCCACATAGAACGGAGTAATACGGTGAGTCAGAATTCAACTCGGAAATACGGGAAATCCAAATTTATTCTTACTTTGATTATTTAAACATTTCCCAGACTTACCGAAGATAAACACGAGTAGTTTGGCTCGTATTTGCTAATCTAATTGATGTGAAAGTTAAATGAATTCTTCTTTCGTGTAACAGTTATCATCATAGCTTATAGACGGCGACGCGAGTTGAAATACGGAATGAGGTTGCTTGCATTTCACAGAGTACAAATACACTTGGAAAATAAGTTACCAATTGGACTGGAAGTTCTTTATTCTAAAACCCGTAGTATTAGAAGAGACGTAATACTCACCAGATTGCGTATTGGGCACACCCACATTACACATTCGTACCTGTTAAAAGGGTAGGATGCCCCAGTGTGGCCAACATGCAAAGTACAACTTACAACCAAGCATATCCTTCTAAATTGTAACAGACTTAAACATATCCGCGCAAATTACTATCAAGCAAGAAACCTGAAAGACATCTTCAAGAATACAAACCCTGAAAACATTTTAAATTTTATAAAAAAAGCAACCTTTTCAACAAAATATAACAGAACATAACCAATTATCTCCATAGAACCACTACTTTAAAGTCTGAAATCCCAAATAACCTTTTTGGCATTAAATGACCCACAGAGGTTGATATGCCGTTAAACAAAACTCAAACAAACTAAAACCCGAGCAATAATCCTATCCTCACGATACGATCACTGTCCAGTGGGATTTGTTCTAGCCAGTTTGTTCAAAGATAAAATGAAGACATGTCAACAGTAATTGAAAGAAGGCAAGAGAAAAAAAAGCGTAGATTATGGGATGTATCTATCAAATATGACAATAGTAATATGGAAATTTATAGGAAGTGTCCGTTGTGTAATGTTTATAGTGTTAAGAAATAGTTAGAGTAGCGAGTTATAAATAGAGGAAAATAAAACCAACTGACCCGGGAAAACATGACTAAGCATTGAACAAGTGATTCGTTCCGGGATCATTTATATTACAATTCAAAAACAAAGTAATCGCTACTTTTCTCATCTTTCAATAGATTTTACGGGACATTGAGCTGACATCTATTATCTTTACTAGCAAATATATGCACCCTCTGGGTGCAAGTATTTAAGTTTTAATGTAATTTTATATTAAGTTAGAAATGCCAATGAAACTAAATAAGAATGCAGATAAAAAGACTTGAAACAGAGGAGGGGGTAATCGAAAAATGGAACAACTAAAACTCCCCTCTTTCATTGCTAAATTTTCCTAATTTAATTATTTACTTAAAATAGGAAGTAAAGAATACACTTACAGTTGTTTTTTCTTTCTTATTAATGGATTTCTTTTAAGATTTATCACCGAGATTTTTGTTCATATTCATTAAAATAAAACCAAACAATTAGAAAACAATAATACTAAGCACATATTTATTAAAATCAAATTTTAGATATAGATATTCAAATGAGCCTTCCCGTTCACACTGTAAACTGCAATTTATATATATATAAATACAATTGCATATTATTTGAATGTTTTATTAATAATTGAGGATTAAATAAAGATAAAATCATGGAAAATGTGTCGTAAATAACAAAGGGGGTTGTGATTTGAGTAGTGATATAGTTTTGGTTATAGACAGACAAATACACAATCTCCATTATAGTAAGATTGCAATGGGTCAGATACCTCCTGCAGAAAGGGCCCAGCTGATAATTTTCCCTATCAAAGTAGACGAGATTGTTTAGCTGTGTTAAAGAGTATGTTAAAATAAAACTAAAAATAAACAAAATGATTACTAGAACCAGCGCTAAATTATGATGTAGCCAAGGGCGACTTAAGGTGCTGTCAATAAAAATTGAGAGAAGTAGAAATTAGTCTGTTTTTAAATTATTAAGATCATATTTCTCCTTTGATGCTATCCTGTCTCCATTGAGTTTACTTTCTTTAGATTTTCTCTTCTCTTTTGTGGATATTTTACAATTTGATTCTAAGTAAATTCTCGATTAAATTGAATATTTGAATTTCTACATTGAAATGTAAACACATCTTGGCATTATAAAGGCTTCGTTTTACTATTTAATTCTGAAAAAATATCTTTGGTAAGTCTGGGAAATGTTTAATAATCAAAATTAGAATACATTTGGATGTCTTATTTTGTTATTTTGCAGTGGACTTTGTGGCTTTCGGGTTTGTATTGAGTTACAACCGTTTGCTGCCTTGTCTTCCCAGTTCGACGGTAATTGGAACTTTAATTATTCTTCAGTATCTTAATTTACTAAGTAATTTTGTGCAATTATACACTACTTGACAAAGGTCGGAAAACAATTCTTTCCAAACGTTCGTGCTGCGTTCGAATCTCAGTAATTCTAGTTCAGAGGATTATACCCCTAACGTCTATAGTGTCACAAAACTTTCAGACTATCCTGTAGATTAACGTACTGTCTTGTCCGAAAGTCTTGCCACCCATAACATATTTCTGAGTTGATTCTGACTCCCCGTATTACTCCGTTCCATGTGGGGTCAATGTACCCGAATCGGTGAAGAGAACTTAGAAATATTATGATTTATGTCGCCATTTTAAGTCAGCAGGTGAAAACACTTTACACTGGAAATCCCTTGTGTTACTTAGTGAAGAAACACTTGATTATTCCTTAGTGTTAGGTAGAGTCCTTGGTTGTTCCTCGGTGTTCCTTAGTGTTGGGTAGAATCCTTTGGTTGAGCAGGGTCCTTGGTTGCAGATCTGTTCGTCCTTGTTGAATACGTGCAAATGAACGGCTTTCAAGATCGGCGATTAAATAGTTAACTAACCACATATTCGAGCGTGTTGATTAGCCGATTGAATCCACGCGCCCACGCAGAGTCTATAAGTTTAAGTGGTAGGCTTAAGTTTAAGTGTACGCGAATCGGTGAAGAGGACTTAGTAATGTTACGATTTTTGTCGCCATTTTAAGTCAGCAGGTAAGAGAACTTTACAGTGGAAATCCATTGTGTTGCTTAGTGAAGAATCTTTGATTGTCCTTTAGTGTTAGGTAGAATCCTTTGGTTGTTCCTCGGTGTTTCTTAGTGCTGGGTAGAATCTTTTGGTTGAGCAGACTCCTTGGTTGCAGATCCGTTTGTACGTGTCGAATATATGCAAATGAACGGCTTTCAAGATCGGCGATTAAGTAATTAACTAACCACGTATACAAGCATGTTGATTGGCTGGCTTTAATCCACGCGCCCACGCAGAGTCTATAAGTTTAAGTGGTAGGCTTAAGTTTAAGTGTACGCGAATCGGTGAAGAGGACTTAGTAATGTTACGATTTTTGTCGCCATTTTTAGGCAGTGGGTGGTGAGAGCACTTAACACTGGAAATCCCTTGTGTTGCTTAGTGAAGAATCCCCGATTGTCCTTTAGTGTTAGGTAGAATCCTTTGGTTGTTCCTCGGTGTTTCTTAAATGTTGGGTAGAATCCTTTGGTTGAGCAGAGTCCTTGGTTGCAGATCCGTTTGTCCGTGTCGAATACGTGTAAATGAACGACTTTCAAGATCGGCGATTAAGTAATTAACTAATCGCGTATTCGGGCGTGTTGATTGGCTGGCTTTAATCCACGCGCCCACGCAGAGTCTATAAGTTTAAGTGGTAGGCTTAAGTTTAAGTGTACGCGAATCGGTGAAGAGGACTTAGTAATGTTACGATTTTTGTCGCCATTTTTAGGCAGTGGGTGGTGAGAGCACTTAACACTGGAAATCCCTTGTGTTGCTTAGTGAAGAATCCCCGATTGTCCTTTAGTGTTAGGTAGAATCCTTTGGTTGTTCCTCGGTGTTTCTTAAATGTTGGGTAGAATCCTTTGGTTGAGCAGAGTCCTTGGTTGCAGATCCGTTTGTTCGTGTCGAATACGTGTAAATGAACGACTTTTAAGATCGGCGATTAACTAATTAACTAACCACCTATTCGGGCGTGTTGATTGGTTGGCTTTAATCCACGCACTCGCGCAGAGTCTATTAATTTAAGTGGTGGACTTCAGCACACCTTATATATCGAAATAATGGTCACATTATATGTAGCCTAATGGTTAGCAAGCTAGCTTAGCAGACCATTGTTAGTGAGTTCGATTCTCACTGGGTGCCCCATCTTTCTGGCCTTGTGCTACATCTAAGCTAAGCTTAGTAAATAACTATATACCGAAATAATCCAACAAGAAAAGGCACACCGACTTTTTCTGCAAGATGGATAAAAATATGATTTTTCATATTCGAAGAAGCAGCTGCATTGTATAAATTTCGTTTGTCATTATTGAAAGGAAAATAACATGAAAGCCTAAAGGAATGCAAGAATGACATATTAATGGCAAAAAAATAACATATTTAGCTGCATGTATAGGATTTCCATATGAAATGTTACTTGTAGTTTTGCATCTTTCACGACGATATTAGTCGACTGTGTTTATTTCATGTTTGTAATAAATAAGGAAGACTTTGTTTTTTCTTGATTCTACCTGACAAATGATCCTTTACTAAGGAACAACCAAAGGATTCTACCTAATACCGAAGAACAAGAAAACGAGTCTACTTAACACTACGGAACACAAGGGATCTCCACTGTAAAGTTCTCTCACGTGTATTGAAGTCAGTTAGCCTACTGTTGGTTTTAATAACAGCAGCTAAGTAGAACTCTAGCAGTGTCCAAGACAGCTGGTATAAATAGGAATCAAGAATGATCCATTCATGAATCAGGGTCATTTGGGTCATTCCATTCCTTGAGTTCTGATTGGTTGCTTGACTGTTTGATTTGAATGACATTGTGGAATCTTATATATACTTTGTCATTTTGCAGTGGACTTTGTAGCATTTCGAGTTTGTATTGAGTTACAATCGCTTGCTACCTTGTCTTCCCAGTTCGACGGTAATTGGAACTTATTCTTCAGCGTGAAAATGGCCACAACACTCGTATCAGTTTCACCCGACGTCCTGGTTGTTATCGGGCCAACATTTTCGTTCCCCAATGATACCTGCATCGGATAAATAAGGTATAAAATGGTAGGATTCCGGTTACCTTTAAACACTTTTTGAACACATTTTTTCTACTAATAATGCAACATTAACTTATTTTAATTTTTTTTCAAACGCTTTGAAGAATAATTAAAGTTCCAATTACCGTCGAACTGGGAAGACAAGGCAACAAACGGTTGTAACTTCAATACAAACCCGAATGTCACAAAGTCTACTGCAGAATGACAGGATATATATAAGACTCCACAATGTCATTCAAATCAAGCAGTCAATAAGAACTCAAGGAATGGAATGACCCAAATCACCCAAATTCATGAATGGGTCATTCTGGATTTCTATATATACCAACTGTCTTGGACACTGCTTAAGTTGTACTTAGTTAGCTGCTGTTATTCAAACCAACAGTAGACTTACTGGGTTCAATACGCTCTTTATCTGTGACGTCCTAACATTCAGCCTAACGTTTACTTTCAAAACTTTATTTAATTAAAATCACAATGCAAAATATATTCTAAATTAGTAATGTATGAGCAGAATAGCCATAAACATCGTGCATTCTTTAATAATAACATTATTTTAAAAGTATAAAAATAATTAATTGATTTAACTGTCCTTAGAGGTATTTATGTCTGAGTGAGGCTATCTTTAGGGAAACATCATAAATGAATTCAGTAAAAGAAAATTCATTGACTACTAAAATGTCTCATGTAATTAGATTTGCACAGTTCGTTTCCTGCATAAGTCACATATACTCTGATATTTAAAAATAAAATGCCATCACTCACCCGACGATATAAATTTTATACAATACATGCATGTCACCCCGGGGCTTATAATACGCTGACTCTATCCCTCGTAAAGGGGTAGGGCCCCAGCCAAAAAAAGGGGATCCTTAATTGGTACACTGAATCTCTAATATTGGTACCTCCTGATTTTGTGGGCTGCTTTCCTCTGTTGGGATGGTCGTCTGTGCTTATTTCTTGCTTGTAATAAATAAGGAAGACATACTTTTTCTTATTCTTTATTAAAAATGCACAGCCCAAAAGAGTTTTCTATCGCGGTGAGAAGTTGGCATCTAAAGAGCAACCATCATTACGTCTGTTTCCCTCAGTTAACAGTCAGAATCTGTTAACTATAACCAATTTCAGTTCTCATGCCTTCCCGTTGGCGGAAGTCGGAGGTGTGGGGGGGGGGGGGGGCTCAAGTAAATGTCATTGCCTATAACAGCTAACAGTAAATTTTGGCCTGTTTATTTATTGACACCAGAGCCCACGGTTATTTGCGTATTTCCGGTCACCTAAATAAAACTACCGGTCGACGTAAGTCATATTTTTGGCATTCCGAAAGATGCGAGTTCAATCCAAGCAGGGAGGACACAACAAAATCTCTTATACTGATGTACGGGTTCAGTAGTGTTATTCTCGCTACATACATTAAGCCGAATCTCATGGTGAGTGTAATAGTGTTGGATATTTTACAAACGGAAATATGAATTTCCGTTTAAATTAAACAAAGCGAAGAAAAAACGACAAAGGACTTTTTCCCGGTAAAGTGAACAAAAGAAGGATTGGTAACAATAAGTTCGGAAATAGTTATCAGATCAAAAAGATAAAGATGCGTAGACGGTCGTCAATAAAAAAAGCCAGAGGGTCGAGTCGACAGTCAGAGGAAGACAGCCGACGGGAATGTGCGTGACCGGCCCGGTCGCGCACCATCGCATTCAGCGGGCAGTGAGGTTCGTCCCCCACCTTCCACCTTACCAACGCATTGTCTACCTTTGGGCAGATTCCCATTGTCAAGCTCGCCACCCACACGCACCACGAGGAAATTAAAGAAATAAAAGTTCAATCTCCTACATACAGCAGGTCTTGTGTCTTCGTTAAGCGACCCCTACATATATTGTCTAAGGGTAAGAGAGAATACCCGCAGTATACCAGCAACGTATACGAGTCAGAGTAGCGAAAAAGGCGCTACGCAACAATAGAACTGCGCTACACAACAGAATTGCTTAACTGTTTAGCGTTATCCAATTCTACTGAGGGTAGAGGTATGGCGAATTTTTATTCCTCTGGAGCAGGGGTCCCCAAAGTGGGCGATATCGACCCATTGGGCTCGATGAGAGCTCTCTGGGGGTCGATTAAATATAGAAGGATCTAATGGAGGTCCACTTATGCTAAGGAAAAATTGAACCAGACATCAAATAACTAGAATATTTATTTATATTCTAACTGTTATGTATTAATATTTTAACTAATATTTTTAACTAATATTTTAGAATATTTGTTTTAATTACATGAAACTTTAAATTGATTGTTGTCAATAAATTTATTTTCAACCTAATAGCAATAGATAAAATAAATAATAAATAATATAAGATTTATTGTATATACTAATGATTTTGACTATATTACTTAATTACTCATTGGATAAATTACGCAAATGCTGATGGTATTATGACGTCAGTAGTGACGTAATTTCGGTTAGAAACAGACAAACCGATGTCGAATCTCCATTATAATGAGATATGCGTTTTAGCATTAGGGTATGTAAACACCTTCACCCGACCAAAGAAGTTCGAGTGAGACAGCAGACTAACGGAGGGTTAAAGAGGACATTTTACACGAAAGTTAAACACGGCGTTGGTTTTATTAGTCCTTTTATTTCATCCTGAAATCTCATCTTAATTCCATCTACCAACAGTCCATTTCAAATTCTTCCAGTATTGCAGCATTACACTTTACGCACAATGCACTCAACTATTTAGAAGCCATTTTAGAAGTACCACCGTCTTCACAATGAGATTACCGATGATTCTCGCGCGAATCTATCTATCACTTTTCAGTGAATTTATCGATGGTTTTCAAGAATAGCTAAACTAAGAGATCTCCCGGTCAGCCAACCAAAATACACACTCGACCTAGAGAGATAGAAGACTTGGCATTGAAACAATACTATATACTATTGATATTAGTGAATATCAAGTTCGGTGCATCCGCAAGTACATTTTACACTTTGAAAAAAAAAATCATGTTAAGAAATATCTACATAATCTTATTATAATGGAGATTGTGTGTTTTTCTGTCTGTAACCGAAAGTATATTACTACTTCATTCACAATTCCCTTTGTTATTTATGTCACATTCTCCATGATTTTATTTTTATTTAAATCTCAATTATTAATAAAATAGTTTTACATTATTAATGCTGTTGACCATATCTCATACTAATAACATGTAATTATATTTATATATACATAAAATAACGGTTTACAGTGTGAATGGGAAGGCTAATTTGCATATTGATATTTAAAATTTGATTTTTAATAAATATGTGTTTAGTACTATTGATTTCTAATTGTTTGGTTTTATTTTAATGAATATAATCAAAAATCTCTTCAATAAATCTTAAATGAAATCCATTAACAAGAAGAAATAACTGTAATGTTATTCTTTACTTCCTCTTTTAACTAAATACTTAAATTAGAAAAAACAACAATGAAAGACGAGAGTGATGGAAGTGTAAGTTTCAGTTGTTCTATTTTTCGATTATACCCACCTGTGTTTCAAATCTTTTTATCTACATTCTTATTTAGTTTCATTAGCCTTTCTAATTTAATACAATATTCTATTACTTTAAAACTTAAATACTTGCACCCGAAGGGTGCATATATTTGCTAGTATATATAAAGTAGCTGATTCCTTATATATAAGTGAAAAAAAAAGATAAAATCGGTGGGGTGGCCTACTCTCGGTATCAGCTAGGCAAGAATGAAGTTTATCCCATTTTCACTGGTCAACAGCGTCCAACCCGATATTAAGAAGCTAGCCATTAGTATTAAGAAGCTATTCCCTCATTCCCTCCCCCTACACACATCCACACACACATATATATATATATATATATATATTGTTAAATAATGCAGCCATGTTTTGTCTCCAAGTTTTGTCCTTTGATTTTTCGTATTGCTGGATTATTTTTGTAATATCTGGCGATAGGGCGGAAAGTACTTTGTCTATGACATATGGCAAATACATCAGTCAATTTTCGCCAGATATTACAAAAGTACTCCGGCAATACGAAAAAACAAAGGACAAAACTTGGAGATAAAAAATAGCTGCATTATTTAACAATATATGCCTACAAAAAAAGAAGAAAAAATGCTGCCTAAATACACACACACACACACACACACACATATATACCTGTCAAAGAAAGAAAACCTTAACAGACCGTCATCCTGTTATATTTTATTTGAACCCACCCATGAGACGGATTTCACAAATACAGGGATCCTAAAAAAAAAAAAAGTAAAAAAAAAAGAAATTATATCACCAGAAAATGTTCTCATTATTCACGAAAATGTATGACAGAGCATACAGTATGGTTGTACAGTGAGATTTCCAAGATTCCAAATACAAACATCCAGTAAAACTAGTCATTTGGATTACCTTACACTTATATATATATATATATATATATATATATATAATATATACGTGTGTGTGTGTATGAGAGTGGGTGTCTGTTTTTGTTTCGATGTATGTGTCGGTCGATTTATCTTAGCTTATGAGAATCAGTAGCCAATGAAAATCTAGTATGTATTCCAAGTAATTACCGCTAATATTATATATTCAAGATTGGGGTTACTGCTTGAGTAGCAATTCTATTTTCTTTGTATTTGCGAAATATGTTTTTGTTTATAACGGAAAACATTTTGTGTTTATTATCAATTATTTCGTCGATTTAATTTATGAATCTACTACCCCCCCTCTCTCTCTTTCATCTTTTTTTCTGTCACGTAACTTATTCGGAATTTCCCTTTGGGAGTTTAGACTAATCAATCTTTTGTAAATATTTATATATTTACCAACCTCTCCGCACGAGCAGGATGCGACACAAGTTCAATTCTATGGTATAATGTTATTTCCCTCAAAAACGGAGACTATCCTCCATGTTGAAGTTTTCAAACAGATCTTTCATATTGTTTGCTTTAAAATAACGGTTTCGGATGTGAGCGAAAAACCTGCATTCCATGAATGAGTGTTTAACTGTCAAAGGTGTTTGACATGTTCCACATTGTGGTTGTTGTTCTTGTTTGAGTATATTCGAGTGCGTTAGTATTGTATAACCAATGCGTAATCTGGACACAATGACTTGTTTTTGCCAGGGAATGTAGATTTACCAAATTTCCTATACATCTTATTAAAAATTGTGTATTTCTCTGTCTGTAACCGAAAATATATCACTGCTCAAGTCACATTCTCCATGAAGTTATTTTGATTTAAACGTCAATTATTTATAAAATTGTTTTACATTATCAACACTATTGACAATATCTACATACTATTGAAGTCAGTCAGTTAGACAGTCAACAATTGGTTTGACTGGCCAAGCCTAACATGAAGTTACTAGTTCATTAATGAACCCACTATAACAGCTTAAATAATTCCTGCCACTGCTGCCAGGAAGAGTCCATTAAGCTGAGGAGGTGTTTGACTGTTCTACTGTCCAATAGTTAACAATCTGTAACAGTCATTTCCAGACTGCAGGTTCAATCCTGGCTAAGGGTGAAAGTAACACAGAATAACAATTATCAGTATTCTACACATACTAACAACGCCCTGTCGGTGTGGCGTTAGAATGCATCGACTGCACCTCTGCAGAGGGGTAAAACTCCCCCAAACGGGGCCACGTGTTAGCCGTGGGTGGCGACCCGTGATGCCTAGGGACGAAGTCTTGGTGGATGACCTGCAACACTCCACTGGAAACCTTACTTAGGCTAGACGGGCGGTCGGAGAGCCCCCCTCCGATCAATCGGCTGGTCACGTGAAGCCCAGCGCCTATACGATTGCCCAAACCCTATTTTCCTTATAGCAAGCCCCAACCCTTTTTTATCATATGGGTACTAGAAGGTGGTGGCTGAGGGTCTACATGTCCTGGAAATGACTTTAAACTCTATCTAATGGTGAGGTTCCAGTTTTGGATGTTTGGGAAATGTGGAGCACCCTTTCAACACCATTGCTTCATGGTCCACTCTGACACGTTAGTACCTGTTAGGGTCTCATCTATGAGTTAAATTGAAAAACATGAGTTTATAAACAACATTTGATTATCCATTAAGAATGAATTTATTTCAAAACTTTGTCGGCATTGAATGAGCCACCGAGGTTGATATGCCGTAAAACCCTAACCAAACATGCAGAATAGCGGCATACACTGTGAACAGGAAGGCTAATTTGCATATTGATATTTAAGATTTGCTTTTAATAAATATGTGCTTAGTATTGATTTCTAATTGTCTGGTTTCATCTAGGAGGCAAATCTTAGAAGAAATCAATTGACAAGAAGAAATAACTGGAATGTTATTCTTTACTTCCAATTTTAACTAAATAGTTAAATTAGGAAAATATCACAATGAAAGTCGGGAGTGACTGAGTAGTATATATATATATATATATATATATACTAGCAAATATATGCACCCTCCGGGTGCAAGTATTTAAGTTTTGATATAATAGAATATCATATTAAATTAGAAAGGCTAATGAAACTGACTAAGAAGGCAGATAAAAAGATCTGCAACAGAGGGGGTATAATCGAAAAATAGAAGAACTTTGAAACTAACTATTCCATCATTTTCCATTACTCCATTTACTTCATTGGTAAATTTTCCTAATTTAACTATTTAGTTAAAATAGGAAGTAAAGGATAATATTACAGTTATTTCTTCTTGTAAATAAATTTCTTTTAAGATTATCCACGAGATTTTTGTTTATATTTCTTAAGATAAAACCAAACAATTAGAAACCAATAATACCAAGCACATATTTATTAAAATAACATTTTAAATATCAATATGCAAATTAGCCTTCTCGTTCAAACTGTAAACCGCTATTTTGTTGAATATATAAATACAATTGCATGTTATTAGTACGTAGATATGGTCAACAGTATTAATAATGTAAAACAATTTTTATTAATAACTGAAGGTTTAAAAGAATGAAATCATGGAGAATTTGACGTAAATAATTAAGTGAATTGTGACTTGAGTAGTAATATAGTTTCGGTTACAGACAGAAAGACACACAATCTCCATTATAATAAGATGTGTGTGTGTGTGTGTGTGTGTGTCTGACTCGGTGTGTGTTTGTTATAAACTTTTCTGACATCACTAACCGAATTGGGAAATTAGTTAAAAACAACAATCAAAAGAGACATAGCAAAAACTTAATAATCCTATTTGTCTTAACACTTTACTTCATATCGCATACACACACACACACACTATATATATATATATATATATATATATATATGGGGGAACATTGACAAATACGAATTATTTCAAAGATAAATATTTATTCTTGATGGAACACACTGTGTTTTGTTTATATTTTCCACACACTGCCGGATTGTTTGACCCATTTTACTCCCATATTTACTATATCTATCAATCTCTCTTCTCTCTCGTTATATATATATATATATATATATATATATATATATATATATATATATATATAAAAGTAAAAGGTCGACGGGGCGGCCTAAATTCGGTATCAGCCAGTCAGCGAGGGAGTATATCCCCTTTTCAATAGCGCTTTACCAAGGAGATTGTTTTAGCATCGGAGGTGGAGCGCCACACCTACCATCAGCTCGCTCCTTACTTTACCGCACAGATCCCTGTGCTACTCATACGCTGAGTTGGCGAGGACCGGTATCGAACTAGGAACCTTGTAGTTTCTAGCCGAACGCTCTACCGACTGAGCTAATCCGACCCCTATATAGGATTCGAACCTATGCGGGGAGACCCCAGTAGATTTCTAGTCTATCGCCTTAACCACTCGGCCTACTATATATATTAATAAGTCATCCACAGACACGTGTTTCGGCATATCATGCCTCTTCAGTGTGGCTAGACACAACTATCCTTGGGTAGGGTTCGAACTCAGACTGACCGCATGGTAGTCCGATATCTTATCCCCTCGCCCACTAACAGCTGATACGGGGACTGGTGTTTTTAAACTATTAAATACATACGAATGTATGTATCATTCGGTCACTGAGAGATCAAATTTCCGGAGAAATGATCATTGCTTATATATATATATATATATATATGCGCACGTGTGTGTCTGTGAGTATAAAATCAAATATACTTATGAATAGAGAAAACTCGAACAATCTATATGGGCAAATAAAATAGATTTGTAAATATTTGGCTAATCTTATTTACAATAATACATAATTTGTGTCTCTGGACATTTTAGGTAGGTGGGAGAAATTTTAATTGTAATGGGTATGGGGAAGAATCAATTAAATTAGAATAATTGCATTCCTAAATTGCATGTTTTTTTTTGGGGGGGGGGCATGGGGTCTTTTTTTTTTTTTTTTTTTTTTCTTTTTTTTTCTTTTGCACGCCTACATATTCAGACATTAAATTCCGTTTTGAATTATGTTTTCGTGTTCTTCATTACTTTGCAAAATCAATTTCCACCGAAAATTATGAATCTTTGAAAATTATTTCCCATAATTTGATTATTTGAAATCGAAGAATAAAGCTTGACAATGTTATTGTCTCGCGCCAAATTGTTCTGTCAGTTTTTGGGAAATTTCACATTTGTTTCGTTAATTACTTTTATGTTTTTTTGTTTTCAGATTATCAGATTACCATATTTTGAAAGCGTTCCGTTTGATTTCGTCATCTTGTATCTCTTCAAGGTGCTTCACCTCTGTCGCTTCAAACTCTGTCACTTGCAGTACCTTCTCCCCACCAGGCCCGTCTTGAAAAAATAACAGCTGACGGATAAAGATTACTTCAGCCTTTTAAAATAATTAGATTCAGTCAAATCTTATTATAGTGGTCATTCGTTTTCAGTCTGTCTGTAACCGAGACTACTTAACTGATTATATTACAATACCCACAGGAATTGCGTAAGGTTATCAATGAGTATTTAATCTATAGTCAAAATCAGTAATACGTAGAATAAATCTGAATTTATTAACGATGTTTCAATGAAAACTTTTGTTAGATTTGTCTCAAAACAGTCCATGTTATTTGTGCGTTTAAAATCCTGTAATGTGTCTTATATATCACTAAGAAATGAGGTTGACTTTATATATACTAGCAAATATATGCACCCTCCGGGTGCAAGTATTTAAGTTTTAATATAATAAAATATCATGTTAAATTAGAAAAGCCAAAGAAACTGAATAAGAATTCAGATAAAAATATTTGAACAGAGGGGGTATGATTGAAAAATAGAACAACTTTGAAACTAAGTCTTCCATCATTTTCCCTTACTCCCGTCTTTCATTGGTAAATTTTCCTAAATTAACTATTTAGTTAAAATAAGAAGTAAAGAATGAAATTACAGTTATTTCTTCTTTTTAATGAATTTTTTAAAAGATTTATCCCCGAGATTTTTGCTCATATTCATTGATATAAAACCAAACAATTAGAAATCAATAATACTAAGCATATTTATTAAAATCAAATTTTTAAGATCAATATGCAAATTAGCCTTCCTATTCACACTGTAAACAGCTATTTTCTTGTATATATAAAATACAATGCATGTTATTAGTATGTAGATATGGTCAACAGTCTTAATGATGTCAAAGAATTTTGTTAATAATTGAAGTTTAAATAAAAATAAAATCATGGAGAATCTGATATAAATAACTAAGGAAATTGTGACTTGAATAGTAATGTAGTTTCGGTTACAGACATAAAAACCCACAATCTCCATTATAATAAGATTGTGGTTAATTTGTATTTTGATTTTTTAAAACTCGGGTTTAATAAATAATTACTTGGTGTTTTGGTCTCTAATATCATTGTTTTATTCTCCAACGTATTAAAATCTATCCTATAGATGACTTTTGTATCGAAACCAATTACAATATAATTAGAATGAGTGTTATCTATTTATATGCGTTCTTATTTATTTTCGTTAGTCTTTCTAATTTGATATATTTCATTACATTAAAACTTAAATACTGGTTTCTATCTCGTCGGCTATTTTCTCTGGGATGATCTGTTAAGGATTGGTTTTCATCTTCTTCGTTGATTCTTCTTTGTGATGGACTGGACATTGCTTGTTTTGATAATTAATTAGGAAAACAAGACTTGTATGCTTCTTGATCAAGCTTTTATTTTCAACCCTGACCATTTGACTCCGCCGCGGGGAGAAATGACATAAGAGCCAACAATCGCAGCTGTACTCCTTGAAAACAGGGTCGAATCTAATCTAAAACTAATCCCCCACGTCTAAACTGTCTACCGGAAGGTAAGTTTCAATGTCACTCATCGGTCCCAGTAACTTTCCACGGACCCCGTCTTTTTAAGTTAACAGACCCTATTCAAAATTTTAACTACAGGTACGTTCATAATTTATGACTGCTCATAACTTATGTAACACTGATATGAAAGTTTTGCTATATACTGTTTGATCTATGTTATTAGGCTCCTCCAGATTAAATCGAAATTAACGGACCTAAATTCCACCATCGTATGTCCCCCCGCCGAAAGAATAAAAATACAAAAAAATCAGGCAATTAACCGAATTTAATGAAATTTTCAGTGTTGATATATTAATAAATAAAAGATATAATGCATGAGTTATTTTATTCAAAAACTTCTACATTTTTTACGATCAGTTAAATTTGAACCACGTATCTTTGAGAATTTGTGTTACGCCTTGTTGAGAGCGAATGTATGAATACTTTTTTATTTTTTAAATCCATCTGTTCTCATGGTTTCCGATTACAGATTTAATGTGGGCTTCTTTTTTGGATTATTTCGATAATGGTAATTTTCGCATCTCTGTTGAAATCATTATTATCTGAACAGGAATTTTGTTTCACTGGGATAAGCTTGCTGGGATCCATGGATTTTATGTGATGCCTATAATTCTTAAACCGAAAATAGAAAGGTCATTCAGATTTACCGACGTATTGTTTGTTGCGTTTCGTGCAATCACATAAATAATTTACAGTTTTGCTTCTTCAATTTGATTCGTGGTTCATTTTGAAGGTCTTTTTATTTCTTGAGCTGGTGAATGTGTCAGTTGTCTTTATTTGTTTGCAGCATAAGGTGTTTTTGATACTACAAGGTCGGCAACATTATGTGGAATTAATCGCGAGTTGATTACTTTATTGTTTAATATATTATTGCTTCCTATTATTTCTCTTAGGTTATTAGGTCGCCGATAGGTTACTATAGCTGGTTCTCAGAAAATATCTCTTAGTTCAGGTTTTATTTTTAATGTGTTTCAGCGGATTTAATTATTTGACTTAGTGGTGGCAAAGTTATTAAATGTCGTTATTAGGGGGATTTGATGTATTTTCTTTTTTGGTTTTAATTTTAGGGTCTCCTGTTTACACTAAGAGAAAACCCATAGCTGGAAGGAGAGTAGTTTAATGCATATCTTTCCCAAGGTCGTCCCATCATGAATAAGCACCTGAAGGATTTTGCTAAAATTATTCAATTCATCAAAGGTGAAAATCTCCATAAAATATTGTTTGTGTTTACTAATCAACCAGAAAGAAAGCAAAGTGTGACAATTTCAACTTCTCTGGTGGTTTTATGTATTCTGATACAAATCACCTGGGGCAAATCAGCACCTTGTCCTGTTTCACACTATTCTAGCAGGCCATGAATAATACATTATAAGACCGAAGCTGTGGGACATACTTTAGACATGTGTGGCTGAGGCTGTACTGGAAATAGTACAATTTAATTTTCCTCTTCTAGATAAATTCTACGATTATATACTATTTCTCTGAATTTTTGAGATGAGGCTTGATAATTAGTATTATTTGGATGATTCGGACTATTGTACTCATCTTTATTGTTATGTGTACAACATTTTGGCCGATGTGTATTCCAGCCTTCTTCATGAATTTCTTGTCAGACTCAGGAACCTTCTTTTCGAACTCGGGAATCTTCTTGTCATAACCAGGAGCCATCACGGAACTTTGAACCCAATCCTTTGGTCAATCCACAGGGTATCATGTTCTCATTCTAACCATAGCTGGGATATAGGTGTTTAGTTGTGTTAATTACTATTCTATATTACTGTTGCACCCTGACCAGGATTGAACCTGTAGCCTAGAGATAACTGTCACTTAGAACTGTCAATCCAAAGTCTATATCCGTTATGTTATGTCCAATTGGACACATAGCATAGTGGATAAAGTATAAATTCTAGTTGTACATATTTTCATAAAGTGATAATATTTATGTAAAAAATGTCTCCAAAATTCTCAATGATTTTCTAAGCTATCTGGTTTTCTATTAGCGTGCTGGAATATCCCCGTGCTTAGAACTGTTATCTTAGTTTATTTATTTGTTGTCTAAGTTCATTGTCATCAACGCAGATTCTTCTTAGTCTAATTGCTAGTGAATAGAAGAGGCTGTCTTTGAGATGTTTGGGGTGAGATGATCTATAATGAAGATAGTTGTGTGTGTGTGGGGGGTGTATAGTTGGTGTAAGTTGTCTGTTCTCGTCGATGTATATTTGAATATCTAGAAATCCTATTGCTTGTTTTGATTTTTCGTGGTCAAAAATGAAATTGGAAGTGAATTCGACGGTATGTTGAAAAAATGAATAAAGGAAAAAAAAGTACAGAATGGATAATATAGGATATTTTAATCAATATTACTTGCCCGTGTTTCGGTCAAGAGTTTATCCATGAGCACATTATTAAAACTATTATCATTTTTTTTAAATAATGAAATGAAATGAAATAATAATAATAGAAAAAATTTAGAAATGTTCCGCACACAAAGAAAATTCGACCTTCATCAGAGTAAATCCTTATATGAAATGAAATTCGTTGAAAAAAGCGGAGAATTTTTGAAATATATATATATATATATATATATATGTATATAATGTCATTCAGTCTGTTTAAAAATTTTCGAGGTTTGAAAAAAGGGACGGTTTTGAAATATGACGTCAAATATTCTTTTTTATGGCGTGAGTATGGGACGGTGTAGGTGTGTGTATCGAAAGGAAACATTGTGTATTTTTTTAGGTGCGTGGTTGTGTGTGCGTGTGTGTGTATAAATGTTTTGCGATGAACGACAGCAGAAATATATATATATATGTGTGTGTGTGTGTGTAGATATATATATATAGAGAGAGAGAGACAGAGACAGACAGAGATTTGTGTGTGCATAAAGGTTTCAATGTAGTAATACAACATTTACAAGAAAAAAAACCCAGAAATACAAAATGAAAAAAGTAAATATGAAAGATGAAACGAAATGATTAATGGGAAGAAAAACAAATAATAAATAAATAAATAAAAAGAAACGAAAACAAATCCAGGCAAAAATAAAAGTAAAGAAGAAAATTCCACAGACGAAAAAAATCTATGTATATTTGTCGTACACCCAACAAGAAAGAAACAATGATACCGATGAAAAAATAATGATTGCAGTGATTTTAACTGCTTTTAACCAAAGTAACCTGCAGTTTTTTAGCGGCGACGTTATCTTACTTCTGAACATTTCCGAAGGCAGAATATTTTTTTCAAATCTTTAAAGAATAGACAAATTATTTTTTAGACTATTTGCAAAATAGTGGTTATATTTAACTCAGTCAACAACTAATAATCATATATATATATATATATATATATATATATATAATATGTATATATAGATATATATATAATATGTATATATAGATATATATAATATATAGATATATATAATATATAGATATATATAATATATAGATATATATAATATATAGATATATATAATATATAGATATATATAATATATAGATATATATAATATATAGATATATATTTGAAAATTGTTTTGGGATGAAACACAGAAATCACGGTGCTCAACCACAAATTTGTAGGAGCTTTATTTATTTGCTGAATTTTTTTAAATATAAAGGTTTTTCATAAGCAACTACCCAGGTTTCAGGTTATTTCACCATCGTCAGGTTGCTACTGGTGTTTCTTTGAAGAGATTTTGTGTTATGTTTATGGGTCGCAAATTACGTCGAATAATAATAGAATCGAATACATAAGGAGCGTTCGCAACAATCAACCGACGTAATTTGCGATCCATGAATATAACAACAAAAAATCTCTTCAAAGAAACACCAGTAGCAACCTGACGATGGTGAAATAACCTGAAACCTGGGTAGTTGCTTATGAAAAACCTTTATATTTAAAAAAATTCAGCAAATAAATATATATAATATATATACATATATATGCATAATATATATATAAACATATACATGTATATATAATATATATAACCTATTATAAAGAACAATACACTTGTTACCATTAGTT
>CM042165.1:76448198-76451369 GCA_023376005.1 Doryteuthis pealeii
TAGACCGGGTACTTTGCTAGATAATATATATATATATATATATATATTCTCTTGCAACTTCCTTTGTCTTTCTCACTTGCCATGCTTCCGTATCAGAAACCCTATTTCTTGCCACGCCAGTTATTTGGCAACACATCTTAATCCAATTTAACTCCGTTTCGCCCCCACTGTCACTACATAGTCTAATCTTAAAAACACTTGGACGTTTGCCCCTACAGTAAGTCTAAATAAAATGTGTGGCCTCTAATCCTGTCCGAAGTTGGTACTATTAAATTCCTTTCATCCTCCCGCCATCTTGCCACTCACAAGGGCACTATCAATTTTTGTGACACCGTAGTATTTCCTGCCAATAATAACCGACCGCCATAACCAGCATTTCTCTTCGTTTCCTTTTTTTTCTGCAAGACTCACTGGTATCTTCTCGCTGAGAAATTCCAGCCGGAAAGAAACCGGAGGATGGACAGAGAGAAATAAGTAGGAACATTTCAGATATTCTTTCCTCTTGAACTTATTTAGAATCTGTTCATGACTTTGCTGAAACTCTGGATGACCGAACCGTTTTTCAACACTCACAAAATATTTTCGCAATTCCAGTATATTACTATCATTCCATGTAATTTACTTTTTTCGACTCTTTAAATGGGTCGATAGCTAAAGAAAAAAGTAAAGCCGTCGTCGTGGCCTAAGGTCGGTGTCAGCGATGGAGTCTATCCCCTTTTCGTTATCGTCGGACACTCAACTGATTGACCTGATAAAACAACTGTATATACAATCTTAAATCTCCCTGAACATGTAAAATCTCGCTAAACATGTATCTATCTATCAATATATATATATATATATATATATATATATATATATATATTATATTGGTTAGGAGGTTGATTTAGAAGGCTATCACAATGCAGTTTGGAATAATAAAAAAATAATAATACGGTAACAATGGTGTTGTGTGTTGACCTGTATTTTTTATTATTTCTTGAATTTTCGAGGTAATACCTCTTTATCAAAAGGATTGAACTGAAGCAGTACAGCTATGGCATTTCTTCCTAAAATATATATATATATATATATATATATATATATATAAGAAATCATTTCAATTTGATTGAAACCATGGTAGACCCTTTATTTTCACTTTAATAATAATATCATTAGGATTATTACGGCTTAAAAGGGTCGATAACTAAAGAAAAATAAAAAAGTCGTGGTGGCCTAAGGTCGGAATCAGCTAGAGAGCGATGGAGTCTATCCCCTTTTTCGTTATCGCTAAAGCTAGCTCCTAGTCGGATACTCTACTGACTGACCTGATAAAACAACCGTATAGACAATCTTAAATCTCCCTGAAAAACATGTATCTATCTATCTATCAATATATATATATATATATATATAAGAAATAATTTCAATTTGATTGAAACCATGGTAGACCCTTTATTTTTCCTTTAATAATAATATTAGTAGTATTATTACGGCTCTGCATTTTTAATATATTGAGCACTTTTGAATTACTTACTGATGCCACTGCGACGGAAAGTTAAATTTTGACACACCTTCTATTCTGAAAAAGATAACGTTCCATTCATTTTTCATTGGTGAGTCCATTTTTAATCTTAATACTTTATTGACACATCTTGTGTTCTTAAAAAAAAATAATGAATGGAACATTATTTCTTCAGAATACAATGTGTGTCAAAAAGTACAAAAAAATCTTGATACATTTTTGACACACCTTATATATATATATATATCAGATTCTGTACTCTTAACTAAGAGAGGGATCTTATGGAATCGGTAGACCAAAGCTCAGGTTCAAAGATAACATCAAGAGAAACCTGAAGGACTTGAATATCCCCTTAGGCAGTTGGCTTGACGCAACCAGAGATAGAATCAAACGGAGAAAACAGATTCGCATGGCGTCGGATACAATGGACAGCTAACTAATATATATATATATATATATATATATATAGTTAAGAATTAATGGTAAAATGAATGAATGAAATAAAAATGAATGAGATGATTTGAGTAAAAAATATAAAAAAATAATGGATAAAAAATTTTTTGAGAGAGAAGTCCCTAATGGAAAGTTTTCTTCATGTATTATTGAACTCTTTTGAAGCATCAAATTGATATAATTATTATATAAACTATTGGAGAAGACAAACTCGGTCTCTTACCTTTGTGGTGTTCTATTGAGAAAATACATTTTTATATATATATAATCTAGTCCGGTCCACATCCGGTGGAATATTGCAACAATGTATCATTTTTTAATTTAAAGTAAAAACGGTCAACTTGAAGAATTTGGGTAAATTTTTGCAGCTGTAAATTAAAATAAAATAAATTAAATTAAATTAATTAGATATATAAATAAACAAATAAAAAGATCTTCAATTATATATTAGAAAGATTGATGAATGATTTAATAAAAAAATATATTTTATGGGTATTTTTAAATCTATATAGATGAAATAATAAAATATAATATTTAAATTATAAATGGCAAAGAGTTATTTTCCTTTTATGAAGACTAACCATAATTTTCTGAGGGTATATATATATATATATATATATATATATATATATATATATATATATATAATATATATAGAGAGAGAGAGAGAGAGAGAGAGAGAGAGAGAGAGAGAGAGAGGGGGTAGAGAGAGTAAAACAGATAGAGATACATCACTGAATATACATGATTTTTTTTTATGATTTCAGTTCCTTGTTTTACAAGTGCCATATCCAATTTAGTTCAATAAGACTCCGCCAAATTTCTTTGAAAGAAAAACTTACCATAGAAACGAAATGTGCTTTAGGATGTCATTTTGACCCAGGCATATGAATAATTTTGAACATGCCTTTCGTAATGAAATTGAAAATAAAGAGAAATGAAACAGTTTTTTTTTTTTCTCCATTTACCCAGGAATTTTGTTTGCCTTTACTTACACTGTTGATATTTGGAGTCCGAATAACACGTTTCGTCAATAAAAATATTCA
This sequence comes from Doryteuthis pealeii, assembly GCA_023376005.1. Taxonomy (NCBI): domain Eukaryota; kingdom Metazoa; phylum Mollusca; class Cephalopoda; order Myopsida; family Loliginidae; genus Doryteuthis; species Doryteuthis pealeii. The sequence goes on from CM042165.1 coordinate 76,451,202, forward strand.
AAAGAATTACAGTTTGCGGAACGTATGAATAAGATCAGGTTTAAACACACACACATATATGTACAATTTTACATACATAATAGGTATGTATATACATATGTATATTGGCATAAATGTGTATAATATGCGTATATATAAGTATATATATGCGTGGTGTATCTTTTCCCC
>CM042165.1:76451469-76493969 GCA_023376005.1 Doryteuthis pealeii
GGGCGCTTTCACCTTCAGACGCAAAAACAATGTCCTTGATCTTAGCGCTAGTGAAAAGGATAGACTCCCTCAATGAATTTGTTGATACCGACTTAGGCCACCTCGACGACTTTAATACTTTTAACGAGCAACGGAATAAAGAAGGTAAAATTATATGGGACAGTAAATAATATATGGATTCTGACAAAAACAACACTAACTATTGAAAAAGTTGCCAATTTGAACAGAGAATGTACATTGACAATTCAAATAGGCAATATATAGCTTATTTACCTCATGAATTGAATTCGCCTTCTCTATATTTTTATAGTTACCTGAATTATTTCATCCCTATCCATATCAGTCTTCTAGGATCCATATGATTATCCTTTTCTTACTAATGTGCAACAAGTTAACAATGCTGCCTATTACCAAGCAAACTATTTTGGCAATATTACATATGTATTGAATGGCCGTCTAATGTAATTTGCATACCTCTTTCCTTACTACTTCATTCTTCTTCTAGGCCTCTCTTCTAGGTCTTGGACTTCGTCTGGTCTTCTAGGTCAGTGCTTGTTACCCAAAGACATTCATTTATTTACAAACCATATTATTTTCCGTAAGTTTTTTATTTTTTAACTAAACATTTTTCATCTGACTAACACAGCGCGCGTATGCAGTGAGTTTCCAGTTAAGCAGTACATCTTCTCTGCCCGACGTCCAAACTGAACTCAAGAACCCAACCAGGTCCCACGTGACTTCACGTATTTCGCGGCTTTCTGTATATTCCATGGAAAGTCCCGCCCGTGATATGAAAAGGGCCTCACCTTTAGAAATTACAGGGGATTGACAATAATCTATGCAAACTGAATGGATATTTTAACATTAATTATTCCTGAATTTATTTACACTGTTTATTCGTATCGGTTATTTTAGGATGAGAAATTGCATCCATCATAAAAATATGCAATAACAAACATGTCTTCTACTGCCAGCCCTTAGTCAACATTTACCGTATTCATTGCATCACACTCGCAATTTTGTATTATCTAGATTTTTTGGACTTGTTGTCTTCATTTTATTGCTAACAACGTTTCATTGTGATTCTGTCGAACTCGGGAGCCTTCATGCCGTAATCGGGAGTCTTCACGGAACTTCAACCGAACCCTTTATCAAGGTCCACAGGGGGTCGACTGTTTACATTGCGTTAACCATGACGGTTTTCATGTGTATGTGAAGTATTCTGTTATTTTTGCTTGTAGTTAAGAATTATAAGTTATTTCAACAAGAAGCTTTCTTGAAAGATGGAGGACACATCAACGGAAACTTTGTATATATCTCTTATTATAATGGAGAGCGCTTGTTTTTTGCTGTCGTAACCGAACACAATATGACTACTTAAATCACATTTCCTTAAGTTATTATGTCACATTTTCCACATTTTATTTTTTTATTTAAACTTTAATTATGTGGCATAAATTGTTTTATATTATAATACTGTGGTATCATCTACATACTAAATAAATGCAATTGCATTATATATACAACAAAATAGCGGTTTACAGTGTGAACGGGATAATTAATTTGCATATTTGATATAAAAAATTGATTTAATTAAGTATATGCTTAGTATTTTTGATTTCCAATTGTTTTGGTTTATCTAAGAAAATAAGCAAAAATCTTCGAGGTATAAATCTAAAAGAAATCAATCTAAAGAAGAAATAACCGATGAATTTTATTCTTTTTCCTAAGTTTATTAATATTTAAATTACGGGAAATTTAGCATGAAAGACGGGAGTGATGGAGGGAGTAAGTTCAGTTGTTTCTATTTTTCAAAACTTTTTATCTGCATTCTTATTTAGTTTCATTAGCCTTTTTTAATTTAGTAAATATTTTATTAAACTAAATATTTGACCAGTGGAGAATGCATATATTAGCTAGTAACACTAAAGGTGGGAAAAACCAGTCTGAAAAATTCTAAATTGATAACAAATTATCAAGGCCTCATTTTAAAAATTCACCACCAATATATCCAACCAGGTTATTTTTGTTTCCTGCTAGTTATTTGTGAAAATGGATTAAAATTCTAAATAATATAACTAAAATTTTAACAGTTATATATAAATAATCTGCGAATAATATTTTAATTCTTAATGCAGTTTTGTAAAAACATCGTATGAATTTTTTCACTTCAACTCCATCCTCTGCCATTTTCGTGTTTATAGATAATTTATGAATGAAATGAAAGTTTTAAAAATTAACTTTTCGTCTGCAAATCACGTTTCCTTGTAAGAAATTATACAAATAAACCAGGGAATAAATCAAATATAATTAGTTTTTATTTGATGTGATTTGTATTGATTTTTTACGCGCTTTTGTTGAAAAATTCAAAGAGTATGTTAGATATTTTCCTCAGTATGCGTCTTTCGTAAGAAGTCCCGTAATTATTGTGCCAAGCTGTCCAAGTCGTGTTATCTCAGAAGCATCAGTTTCTCAAAAAATAAATATATAGATAAATCGAATACATAAGTAAAACGTAAAGAAAACTAACATCTATATCAATAATATAAACTAGATTAAGAAACATTTGAAATACTTGAAAGTAATTTCGAGGCGATCGCGATAAGCAGGGAGACATCGGCCTCTACTGGAATTGTTACCAACGCTTTTGATATCAACTAGCTCTTCACAAAAAGAAAAAGAAACCAAAGATTGAGGCGACCAAAGAGACCATAATAAGAACTCTACATACGAAGGTGTATTTGGAGAAATATTAGCAGTCGGTCCGTTGCCTTAAGAAGTAGAGAAAAAACAAATTATACCTCATATCATTTTTAGCACTATAAACATGCTTTTTTATCTTCCTTCTTTTTATCTTTTTTTTTTAAGAGTCGCACCTTTTACTCCAAATAAAAAATCCATATATTTCGTTACCTTCAATTTTCCAGTTCTTATTGATTGAGGGTCAAATGTGTGTGAATTATATAATTGAAGTGATATTTTAAATAGGTTTTCTGTTGTACTAAGGTGCAACAGGAAAGGTTAATTTTCTTCTTTTTTTCATTTCATCTATGTCATTCATATCTATCTATATATCTGCCCTGAAAGCAATTATACGAATGACCTCTGCCAGCAAGTAGTAGAATGGACCACCAATTTGGATTATTCATTAGCTAGAATAGAATAAACTAAAAATGTGTATGTCTACGAATATTTGTTTCACCCCACTGTAAATAGCGGAACGAATTAAAAACTCCTAAGTACTACTGTATGACAAATCTTTTGGAAAGCATTAAATTCTTTTTAAAGTGATTTCATAAGTCTAGTCGATCTTAATTACAGGGATATTACACATGAAAAAAGATCAATACCACATTTGGCAGCCTAAACGTCGGTATCAGCCGACAGCGATGGAGATTCCTATCCTCTTTTATTTGCACTAGCGCTAGGACCAAGGAGATTATTTTAGCGTCTGAGGGTGCGGTTCACCAAAACTTACCATCAGCTCCTCACTTTTACCGGCACTCATACGCTGAGTTGGCGTGGGCCCGGTATCGAACAGGAAACTGCTGTGATTCCTAGCCGAACGCTCTACCGACTAAGCTAAAACCGGAATTGCGTTATCATTCGTTCATAATTTTATTACTACTACAAAGAATAATAAACCCCTCCGGGCGATGTAAACTAATTTTTTTGAAAAACATATTGCGCTGGAGTAAAAAATTCAATGTCAGCGACGTTTGCTACCCTAAGTTAAAATGATCAAAATTCATTAAAGGATTTTTAAAAAATAAACATTTGAAGCTAAAATTTAAAATATGTATTAAAATTTAAAAACAAACATTTATACAGATTATATAATACAGTCATGTATTTATTAAAACTTGTTTAAAAAAAAACATGAAGACTGTCTAATATTGCATGGTTCAAAATTAGTGTATTTATTGATAAATACACTCAACATTTGAACCATGCCAAAAATCATAGAATACATTTTATTCTATGTTTATGACGATTTGGGTAATCAGTGACGTAATTTTTGTTACAGACAAAAACCGGAAGCGAATCTCATTATTAATTAGATTTAGAGCAGTTTGTCTAGAGGTTACTTTTGGCCACTCAGCCCTATTAAATACACATTTTTTCTTAAACAGGCGTTATTTTACCTATAGGTGGGACTCTAACATCTATTACTATTCCAGACATAGTGACCTGGACGTATGGCAATGAAGATTGTTATCATCATCCCAAAGTTCCAGAACTATGAAACATAACATTGATTGCCCGCACCGACTAAGTTTAGTGTCATGCTCGACACTCAACTTTTTTTTCATTTAATAACTAGCAATATATGCACCCTCCTTGTGCAAAGTTATTTAAGTTTTAATGTAATAAAATATTTATATTAAATAAGAAACCAACTTAATGAAACTTAATTAAGGATGTAGATAAAAGATTTGAAACGAGGGCTATTAATCGAAAAAGGAACAACTGAAACGCTACCCTTCCCTCACTCCCGTATTTCATTTGCCTAAATTTTCGTAAATTTAACTATTTAGTTTAAAATGCGAAGTAAAGGAGAAGAAAAATTACAGTTATTCGTTCTTGTTAATGGATTTCTTTTAGATGTATTTATCCCCGAGAATTTTGCTCACATTCATTATGACTAAAACCAACAATTAGAAATTCAATAATACTGAGCACATATTTATCAAAATCAAATTTTTATATTAATATGCAAATTAGACTTCGCATTCACCGCTATTTTGTTGTATATATAAGTACAATTGCATGTTATTGGTATCAGTAGATAGGGCCAATAGATTTAATAATGTAAAACAAATTTATTGAGGTTTAAATTAGATAACTAATGGAGAATGTGACGTTAATAACTTTCTGGATTTTGTGACTTGAGTAGAAATATAGTTTCTGTTACAGATAGAAAAACACACAAACTCCATTATGATTAGTTTTTTTTTTCTATTTTCCTTGAATCCAATTTAAATATGTTTAATATTTAGTCCAGAGCAAAGTTCACCTGGTAATATTGTTCAAAGGCAGCATAAGACATTTGTGGTAATGACTTTCTTCTGCAGACGTGTCAATAACGACTTTCATCGAAGACTGGACACTTGAAAACTCAGAGTCGTGATCTGAGACTAATTGGTCTTGTGTCAATTCCCTGCGGGAGGGGTTGGTAAATATGTGTAAGTGAAATGTTCTTATTAGCGGAAAATAGATAAAAAGTCTGAACTGCTGGTAAAAGAATTACAAATTAGTGAAATAGATCACTTAATTGGGCTTAGCCATTAGAAGGACACCCCAATGGATTTAACACGGCTTTGATTTTTAGAGTTTCCTTCTCCTAGACTGATTGCCTAACTAAGGTTAATGAGATCAGTCTGTCCTACTATTTTACTCCATACCTTCCCAAGGCTATTAGCGCCCATTGTGAAATGTAGCCTCGTCAAATTTGAACTCGGATCGACTTTCATTTTAACAGTATATATTTAGATGCCCCTTAAGTTGCAGAGCGATCAGCTCTACATCTCATTTTATAAAAAAATATTTCTTTAGAAGTCTTACAAATATGATATTTAATCGACCCTGTAACTGCCGAATGGCAGTCTCTTTTAGCGACAAGGCAACTCCCGATCCAGTATCACGAGGGAGGTCAAGGTATGGCCTAATGTCTACGATTAAAGGCCCGAGAGACACGTGATTTATTTTTGTCGAGTCCTGCGTGACAAAAGAAAATATAATTGAATTATATATGGAGAGCTTTATATTGATTAATCTCGGCAGAAATGAACGTGTAGAATAAGTATTAATAAATGATTTTTTCATATGGTGTCATATGTATTTAGCGAAACTTTGTTTTTACAGCCCAAAAGAAAATAATCTTTACCTTATAAATAGTAAAGTTACTTTTTTTTTCTTCTGAATACGTCGTTCGGTTATGTTGACTGTTGGTACTCTCAGGTTTTTGGTAAGACATTTTCAGAAGATTTGGGAAATCAGTTGAGATATTTTGATTTTGTCATGTTCGGTAAACAAAATGAAATGATTAGCCTCCACGCATAGCGGGCAGACATATTTTTTAAAGGGCTACCTGATAATACTAGGGAAATGACATGGTTACAGTGGTTTGGCTGATTGGAAATGCTTGGTAATGGTTTGCCTATGGAAATCATTGGTAATTTGGTTTGCCTATTGCGAAATGCATTGGAAAGGGGTTTAACTAGGAAATGCATTGGAAGGTTTAACTACTAAGAGAATCCAGTAAGAGAGTCTGAATGTTCAACATGATGGAATGCTCTCGCGCAAGGGTTAAACTATTGGAAGATGGAATTGGTAAGGGTTTGACTATGGGTAAATGAATTTGTAATAGGTTTTCGCACTATGGAACCATGCTATTTGTAAGGATATATAGAACATGGCAACAGATTTTTGCAACTTTTCGGTAAGGGTACTCGATTTATGGAAATCTCAGCGAGTAATCGTGCGTCTTGACTTATGGAAACAGCTCATATGTATTAAGCGGTTGTGGACATGACATTGCAATGGCTAAGGGACTTGACCATATAGGGAAATGCATTGGTAATGTATTTTTGACTATGGAGATTCATTTGGTAACATGGAGATTATTTGGACTATACGGAGAATCTTCATCTTGCGTTAGGATTCTAACTGACCTATGGAATCAATGCATTGGTAAGTGGTTTGGACTACTGCAGTGAAATGCCAATGGGTACGGGTTTAGGCTAGTGGAAATTGCTCGCGCGGGTTTGACATTACTGGATAACTTACATTGTAATAGCGGTTTGACTTTACATCGGCAAACTTGTCATTGCGCATAACGGGTTGACTAGGAAATCTCATTGGTAACGGGTTGACTATGAAATTCATTGGTTAAGCCGGCTTGACGTTATGGAAAGTTTCATTGGGTAAGGGTTGACTATTGGCAAATACATTGGTAAGGTTTGACTATGGAAATGTGCATTGGTAAGGGTTGACTCTGGAAATGCATTGGTAAGGCGTTTTACTCTGGAAATTCATTGGTATGGTTTGAATACTTAGTCACATTGAATTTTCATATACTTATATATATATATATATATATTATATATTCAAGCCAATCACATATGTATATATATTAGTATATGTAGATAGAAGGAAACGTGGTCAAAGAAATGATCAACTCAAAACAATGTCACAGGGTGTACGTTCGTCTGTATGCTGGTCACCCTGTGACTGTGTTTTGCAGTTGATCATTTTCTTGACCACTTTCCTTTCTATCTACAGCATATCGTCGGCATTCCTAAACCCATTCCACCCTTCCTTCATATTATATAATATATATATATATACTATAATGTTAATTATATGATGGAAATTAAAATTTTTTGGTTATACCTACACAGATAAACACACACAGGCACACACGAATATATATATAATATATATATATATATATATACTATTATATATATATTATAAGCACCCAACACATACATGTATGTGTACATAATGGCAAAATTTCAAATGTTATTGTCTACTGGCGTCAGGTGATGGTAGGGGAAACTGTTTTGAATTTTATTTATTTTTATGTGGCATTTTACAAGATATTAGTGCTATGATAAGTCGCACTTAGCTTCGTCCAGGATTCCGAACTCTGGTATTGCAGTGTCATTTCCCAAACAATAACCATTATATCATGAGCGTCCTTATATGGTTGTGTGTGGGTGTGTGCTGTTGTTGTGTGTTTGAGTGCGGCATGCGAGTCTGGTGATCTAAAGATACACATGTTGGTGTTAAGAAGATTAGTCTTTATATACGTATTATCTACGTAGAGTATTGGAATACGGCGAACTTTTCTATCCAAACTAAAACTCTATTATTGCAAAAGAGTACTAAATGCAGTTACTATATTATGAGTGGTGCCAAAAAACAATTGTTAGAAATTTATAGTGTCAGATAACCCTTGGCAAAAAACTGCTTGTCTCTGCCACCTAACCCCTACTTTGCACCCCCACCCCCTTTGATTACAACACTGATCGTTCCTTTGCAGAATTTATCCATGTTGCTTTATTACAAAATAAATACAGGCCTGACATGAAACTGTTTTTGTTTTGAGAGGTTAACATTAACGATGTCCCTCAGTAACCATTTGCTTGTAATACACATGTTAGTCATAACGTTGAATAATTACCCCACTTTGTCCATAATTCTGCATCCATTCTTACTTCTAACAGTTTCTTTCCTTTCAGCTTTCACATGGCATTTCAATAAAGATCAGCCCTGCTTAATTTCATTTTTTTGCCTAACATATTGGTTTGCTATACTTTCATACTCGTTTCAACAGTGATTTAGCGTTAATTTCTGATTATATGTACTAGCAATATTAGGCATCTCCGGGTTGACAAGTATTTAACGTTTTAAGCTAACAAAATATTGGTATTAAATTAAGAAGGGCTAATGAAACTAAATAAGGAATACAGATTAAAAAGATTTGAAACAGAGGAGTATGAATAAAATATTGAAACAAGGGAGTATAATAAAAAATGGAAACTGAAACTTACTTCTTCCATCACTCTCTTCTTTCCATTGTTTTTTTTCTAATTTAAGTATTTAGTTATAAGAGGAAGTAAATATATAAATGACACTATTTATCTTGTTAATGGGATTTCAGTAAGATCATTTGAAAGGGAGATTTTTGCTTATATTTCATTAAAATAAAACAAACAGTTAGGAAATCAATTAATGTACTAAGCACAAATTTATTTTAAATCACATTTTTAATATAATATGCAAATAGCCTTCCTGTTTACACTGTAAACGCTATTTTGTTGTATATATAAATATAATTGCATGTGTCAGTATGTATACATAGTTTAAACAGTATTTTAATAATGTAAGACAATCTTTATTAATAATGAGTAAAATAAAAAGTAAAATCATGGAGAATTGATGTCAAAAACTAAGAATTGTTGAGAGTGTGGAATATAGTTCGGTTAGACAGAAAAACACACAATCTCCATTATAAAGATATATATATATATATATTATATCATATTATATATATATATATAGTCGACGGCCAATACAAATTTTCACATTTCTTCATTTTACTATTTCTCTGATTTTTTAGATGAGGGACTAATTATTTTTTACTATTAAGATTATTTCGCAACTATTTTCTTATTTTATAGTTGTTCTGTACAACGTTTCGGCCCAATGTACTCTCCGGCCTTCTTCAGGTATTTCTTGTTCGGACCTGGAAATCTTCTCGAAATCGGGAATATTCTTTTTCGAGCTCGGGAACCTTTTTGTCGGAATCGGAAGGCATTCACGGAACTTTGAACTCAACCCTGAATAAAAACATATACCCCCGTGGATTGAATATTAAATCCCACGGTGGGTATACTGTTTTCACCCCTTTCAGCTAAACGATGGCTGCGTACCAAGTTGTTAGTTGTGTTAATTATGTTCGATGTGTACTTATCCGCCCTTGACCAGGATTGAATCTTCAGCCTCGATATTTATTGTCAGAACATATTTAAACCGGCACCTATATCCACTATTCCATTGTGTGTAATATTCGCGCAGTCACTAAATGGATATTAATGGAAGCCTCAACAAAAAATATATTGAAGGACTGGGACTGACGTAAAACACCAGTACTCTGCTTAGCTATCCTACTTTCTTCCGAGTATCTCCGTTCTCTAGGTTGTGTGCTGTTTCGAACATTTTTTCTCTGATTTGAATAGTATAATACTCCTCCAGTTCCCCAGTGCTCACAGAGGACCACCCAGCAAGGATAGCCTGTGAACAAATAAAGACCAGGCTTATAGATTGATTGAATAAGGAAAGTGTGTGACAGCAGATTTGAAAGTGGAGTTTGCTGGACATTAGATTCTAATGAAGGACGTAGAGGTCTCTGCCACTCGGGACTGAACGAAAGAGGCAAAAGAAATGGATTGGGGTCGAATCAAAAAGACAAGCCGAGTCGCACATGACATGATTCTTTAAACGTAAAATCATTCTATAATCCATCTATCACCGTGATGCATTAAAGGAAAATGCTTCTAGTCGCGATTAAGGACAAAAGACATTAAGACCAAACACGGGCACCCACCCAACATAAGACCAAAATCTACCACATCACAATGAAAACTTCGCCCTGTCGCTGCGGCAGATGAATACACCGATGTACCTCTGCAGAGGGATAAAATCCCCGTAATGGGGCCAACTGTTTGGCGATGGTTGGCGGCATGTGATCTTAAAAAAGAATCCTGCTGCAGAGTGGTCTAAATGCAACGCTTAAACTTTGGTCCTTACTTAGCCTAGACGGTCGGTTTTAGAGGCCCCTCTGATCAATCGGCTGCGCTCACGTTCCTAACACCAATAGGATTGTCTCGACCCTATTGTCCTTACAGTAACCCACCACTTTTTTATCAAATATGTTGCTAGAGGTATTGAAGTCAGTCAGTTAGACAGTCAACAATTGGTTTGACTGGCCAAGCCCTTAACATGGAAGTTACTAGTTCTAATGAACCCACTATAACAGCTTAAATAATTCCTGCCACTGCTGCCAGGAAGAAGTCCATAAGCTGAGGAGGTGTTTGACTGTTCCACTGTCCAATAGTTAACAATTCTGTAACAGTCATTTCCAGACTGCGTTCAACCTGGCTAAGGGTGAAAGTAACACAGTAATAACAATTATCAGTATTCTACAGAAGGTAATGGCTGAGAGACTTAGTCTCATGGATATGATGTTAAATTGGATCTAGGGGTGAAGTTTTTAATTTTAGACGCTCTGGGAGTGTTGAGTCCCTCTTCATTGCCATTATTCACAGGTCCACTCTGATCCGGAAAGGTAGTAATTGTCAGAGTACCATTATGAGTTAATAGATAAAATATGTTGAAAACATTTTGAGTTAAAAAAAAAATAATGAATACCCAACAAAAACGAATAAAACAAAATGTGATCAGCAAAATAACCACTGGGTTGACATGCCGTAAGGTCCAACAACCAACCAACCAACCACATTTTGCCGCCTAAGTAAACTCTTTTTCAATAAAAATATATTCATGAAAATTCGCCTTTATGTATCTCAATGATTTTGCACAATAAGAAGCTGACATTGGAATTATGTGTTCGAATCCAAACAATCAGCCTCTTAGAATCAGTCCAGTGATGAGTGTCCCAAAAATGCTTAAAAGCATAAAACTGGTATATATATATATATTATATATATATATTATATATATGAATAAAAGGATAAAAAAACACACAATGCTGTTAAGTGAAAAAATATTTTTATATTATATTCATAGTTAATAAAATTGAACAATATTTCGATTATAAAAAATTATCTTCAGAGCTTGTCTTTACTCCTGACTCATCAGCTCCTCTTCTGTTGAGTCCGGAGTAAAAAAGGCTCTTGAAGATAATTTTTTATAAGATGTTATATATTGTTCAATATTAGCTATGAATATGATATAAAAATATTTTCATTTTAACAGCATGGTGTTTTCATATTCATGTTCCTATACTATATATATAGTATATATATATATATATAGTGAATATATAATATACATATATAAGTGGTCAAAAAATTATCAAGATTTTTGTACTTTTTGACACAACCTTGTTTTCTGAAAAAAAATAACGTTCCAGTCATTTTCTTTTTAGTAAATACAAAGTTGTGTCAAAAAACAAACCAAGTTTAAGCTTGTATTTACAAAGATAGACTTGAAGAATGAATGCGATTTTTTTTTCAGATTTCAACGTTTGTCAAAAAGACAAAAGATCTCGATACTTTTTTGACATACTTATATATATATATATTATTATAATATATATATATATATATTATATATATACAATAATTATTATTTATTATTTTGCTGAAGCAATTATAATGCATGTATCGTCATAAAATTCGAAATTTTAGAATAATAATCTTGACAAATTGATCCCAACAAAGGATGGCTCGCTTTGCAGAACACCGTACAGAGTTGTTCCGACTTTATTAAGTCTCATCAGCGATGTATAACCAAAACGTCCCCTTACCTACTATGGAGAGGGCGTGTAAGTAAGTATCATGACAAGGTTAATTTCGCAGGATTGTTCGCTATGTACCGGCGGGCCGAAGCGATATCGTCTCTGACTATGTCTGCTGAGGTCCCGGTTCGATTCCTGGTCGGAGGGGGAGTCGTTTTAGTTATAGCATCGCTGATTGAGACTTAATAAAGTCAAACAAGTCTGTCACGCGTGTCTGCCATAGGAACCATCCTTTGCCGGGATTCACTTTGTCAAGATTATTTTTCTATAATTATCGAGATTTTATGCGATACATGCATATAATTGCCTTCAAGCAAGAAATATAAATAATAATTTATTCAAAAATGCTTTTCTAAAAAAACAAACATCCAAAATCTTATATACAATAATATATATATATAATTTATATATAATATTTATTTTTTATATAAAAATAATTATATTATATATTATAAGAGAGTTTCATAATTTGCTTGAAGCATTTGTGTATGGTATGGTTAGGAGGTAGATTTAGAAGGCCATCCACAATGCAGTTGGAATAAATAAAAAATAATAATACGGTAACAATGGTGCAGTGTGTTGACCTGTATTTTTTTTATTATTTTCTTGAATTTTCGAGGTAATACCTCTTTTATCAAAAAGAATTTAACTGAAGCAGTTACAGCTATGGCATTTCTTCCATATATATAGTATATATAATATATTATATATGATCTGAAAAGAGGACGCACCTAGTAAAACAAAATGAAAGTTGTCTGAAACCATTATGCAGACAACGAAACTATGAACTGCTTGATTGTCCCGATAACACACTTGCCTCGTAACTTTATTGTAGAGGGCCAGGGAAAAAAAAGGAAAAATAACGAAACAAAAAAAAACTACTGTCAAGCCTCCCAAAATTGATTGACGTGCAGAAGAACACTAGAGTTTTGATAATAAATAATTCAGCCAAATGGCTACAAGAATGATTGCACGACCAGAAAATCTGATTCTGTCAAAGGAAGAAATGACCAACTACTAAAAATGGCAAGATTTAATCAATAATCCAAGCATAATTATATATATGTGTGTGTGTGTGTTTTTGTAATATATTATATAATATATATATATGTGCATATGTATAGTGTATAAATTATATATATATATATATATTTAACGATGTGTGTAAAATCATCAGATGGACAGTGAGTAAATTACCACTCAATCGTAAATTATAGTGTACTGTAAATCATGTTTATATATATTTAAATATACTATATATGTGTGTGTGTGGCGTGTGTGTGTGTGTGTGTCAAACACAGGACACATAGATATATACACAACTTGTATATGATTCTCACCACACACACACACACACACAAACACCACACACCACTATATATATAATATATAATATATATTTATATATATATATATTATATATATGTAAGATAAGCATGATTTTTAAAAAACTTTCTCAAAACATAATCCATTTTTTGGCGACCTTTTTTAATAAAATATTGAATTTTATCCCGTTGGAACCAGAACAACACTTTCTATCTATAACCTATCTCTTCTCTCTCTCTCTCTCTCTCTCTCTCTTATATATATATATATATATATATATATATATATATAAATATATATATATCTGATATAATGGAGATTGTTTGGTTGTTCTGTCTGTAACCGAAACCTATATTAGTACTCAAGTCACAATTCCCTTAATTATTTACGTCAGATTCTCCATGATTTCATTCTTTAAACCTTTCAGTTATAATAAAAATTGTTTTACATTATTAATACTGTTGGACCATATCTAACGTACTAATAACATGCAATTGTATTCATTATATACAACAAAATAGCGGTTTACAATTTGAACGGGAAGGCTAATTTGCTATTGATATTTAAAATTTTTATTTAATAAATATGTGCTTGGTATTATTGATTTCTAATTCTTTGGTTTTATCTTTAATGAATATGATCAAAAATCTTCGTGGATAAATGTTAAAAAAATTTATTTACAAGAAAGAAATAACTGTAATATTATCGTTTACTTCCTATTTTAACTAAATAGTAACTTAGGAAAATTTACCAATGAAAGAGGGGAGTAATGGAACATGATGGAATAGTTAGTTTCAAAGTTGTTCTATTTTTCGATTATACCCCTCTGTTTGCAGGATCTTTTTATCTGCATTCTTAGTCAGGTTCATTAGCCTTCTCTAATTTAATATGATATATTTATTTTATCACAAACTTAAATACTTGCACCCGGAGGGTGCATATATTTCTAGTATATATAAAGATCTTTATAGATGATTCCTCGTTTAAAATTATATCTCTTTTTAGAAATGTCTTTGTCATTTCTTTACGTTGAGAATATCTACGCTAATAGCTTTTGTGTTAAATTCAGATTCATTGCTGACTTAACTTGTTATCAATTTGTATACAATCCGATAAGATCTATACTTTCTTCCCTGTGTAGATTGTTCTATACATTTAATTATAATCGCTCGAATAACTCATGTTTACAAAACATGTTCTATAAACTAACACGTTGCGTTCTTATTGGTATTGTCTCCAAAGAAAAGGGAAAAAATATTTGTTTTGATTCCTGAGAAAGGACTCAAGATCTAATGGATATCACTGTGTTATATTCCATCTTAAAGAGTGTTACTGAAATAGTGAGTCACTGTCTCCGCCGGATATTGGACCGAGCATACCACGTATGCGGGTCTGACACAAGCGTCAGTTAACTTACCTGACCCATTCCGGGGGGCTCCAGTGTTCCCGAACACTGGACCGCGTAAAGGATAAATAATAGCGTGGATCCAGAGAGGCTTCCCACCAGGCAATATCTGCCCCCTTGGGGGCAGTCTGGGTATATTGGCCCAGCGTCTGAGGCGCCCGCCTTGTGGGGAATGCCGAGGCGATCGACGCAATTTTTGTTCTTTTCCCACCTATGAGTTGCTTGTGGGTGCCCACATTAAAATGAGGCCGTGTGTTCCAGCCCATACAAGTGGGGGTATGAGGCAAATATCCCTGACACAAGGTATTTTTTTTTTAATGTGGGGGACACCCACAAGCCGAGGACTCATGAGATTTGGTAGGTGCAAATGCGTTGATCCCGTTTGCATTTTCTCCTCAAGGCGGAGCTTCAGTCGCTGCCAATAAACCCAGCCCTGTCCCTTTAAATTTATGGGGTATAGCCTTGGGGATATCTCCCACGATCAACGCTGTTAAATCTCTAACCAGTCCAGGGGGCTGAAGCGACTGGATACAGGCATAGAGCCCGAAAGCCAAAATTTAATCTAATTTTCAACGAACGTTTTCTCGCAAACCCCTGGAATGATACTTGCACCAAGTGGCTGTGAGCACCCCTGGTCGGTGAACCCCTGACCTGGGAGTATTTGCCAACTGCAGATAGAATTCCTTTCAATTTTGTCATTTCAAGAATATTTCTTTGAGCAATATATATATCCTCCCCATAACAGTATAGACGGGGCAGTCCATGAAGATGGGACACCACAGGGCACCCACACTTACCTCGGCTGAATGCGAGAGAGCTTTTCTTTGGACAGAGGTAAACACTCTTGGAGACCGCATACGAATTTTTATATTCCTTGATACACCTCGACAAATTCACCTAAAATCTCGAATACGACTACTGCTACACTTTCCACAGTGCTATGCGTCCACTGTCCCATAATTCTGAAGAAATAAGTATCCAATTACCGTCGAGCTGGGAAAACAAGGTAGCAAGCGATTGTAACCTCAAATACAACTCGAGTTGCTACAAAAGTCCACTGCCAAAATGACAAAGTATATATAAGACTCCACAATGTCATTCAAATCAGGCAGTCAAGCAGCCAATCAGAACCCAGGAATGGAATGGCCCAAATCACCCAGATTCATGGTGGATCCATTCTTGAGTCCTTTTATACCAACTGTCTTGGACACTGCTTAGGAGTTCTAACTAGTCTGCTGTTGGTTTTAATAACAGCAGCTAACTGACTGCAATTAATGGTTTGGAGGGATTTTTAACTACATATCAAACCTTGTTGGGTTATTTATTGCAGAAGACGTTTGCCTCTATTCATGCATGACGGGTATTCGCATTTTTATCTCAATTTTTTTTAACATTTTTAAACTCATTTTTGTATTTATAGATAAGGACCATAAACAGCAGCTAACTTGACTTCAATAAATTCCAAGTGTCAAATTAGGCAAGCTGGGATGAGAATTTATCATTTGCTATAGAATGTCCGAACATTAAAATTGAAAAAAACACAAGGTCTGACGATGCATCCCTTCATCAGCTATGGCATCGTGTTGCCTGCCTGTCAGAGGTTACAGTTACCAAATAGCGGCTGCCGAACCATTAAGATCCACACGGCTGATGTATCCAATCTCGAATTCCAAACGCTACACATGAACCCAAGAGTTGTCAGGTAGGGCCGTTGTGTAGAGATATAGCGATACATCAGCCTGTGTGATTTCTTAATGGTTTCGGCAGCGCTATTTGGTACTGTACTCTTGACAGGCAGCAACATCGATGCCATACTGATGAAGGGAGTGCATCGTCAGACCTTGTGTTTTTTTCAAGTTTTAATGTTCGGACATTCTAGTATGCAAAATGATGAAATTCTCATCAGCTTTGTAATTTTGACACTTTGAATTTATTGAAGTCAGTTAGCGTGTTTGGTCTATCTATTAAATACGGAAAAATGAGTTTTAAAAAAATTGTTAAAAATTGAGGGCATAAAAATGCGAATACCCGTCATGCATGAAATAGAGCAACGTCTTCTGCATAAAATAACCCAACAAGGTTTGATATGTAGTTAAAAATCTCCAAACCATTTTATTGAAGTCAGTTAGCTGCTTGTTATTAAAACCAACAGCAGAACTAAGTAGAACTCTAGCAGTGTCCAAGACAGTTGGTATAAATAGGAATCAAGGAATTGATCCATCCATGAATCTGGTGATTTGGGGTCATTCCATTCCTGGTTTCTGATTGGCTGCTTGACTGCCTGATTTGAATGACATTGTGGAGTCTTATATATATTTGTCATTTTGCAGTGGACTTTGTAGCGACTCGAGTTTGTATTTGAGTTACATCGCTTGCTACCTTGTTTCCCAGCTCGACGTAATTGGAACTTATTCTTCAGAATTAATGGACAGTGGACGCATCAGCACTGTGGAAGTGTAGCAGTAGTCGTATCGAGGATTTTAGGTGAATTTGTCAGGGTTTGTATCAAGGGAATATAAAATTCGTATGCGGTCTCCAAGGGAGTTTACCTCTGTCCAAAGAAAAAGCTCTCTCAATCAGCGAGTGTTGTGGGTGCCCCTGTGGTGCTCCACTTCATGGACTGCCCCGTCTATTACTGTTATGGGAGGATATATATCATGCTCAAAGAAATATTCTTGAAATGACAAAAATGAAGAATTCTCTCTGCAGTTGGAAATACTCCAGGTCAGGGGTTCCCGACCAGGGGTGCTCACAGCCACTTGGGTGCAAGTATCATTCCAGGGGTGCGAGAAACGTTCGTTTGAAATTTTTAGATTAAATTGCTTTCGGGCTCTATGCCTGGGTATCCAGTCGTCAGCCCTGACTGGTTTAAGAGATGTTAACAGCCGTGATCGTAGGGAGATATCCCAAGGGCTATACCTTGCCCCCATAATTTAAAGGACAGGGCTGGGGGTTTATTGGCAAGCGACTGAAAGCTCCGCCTTGAGGGAAATGCAAACGGGATATTTGCACCTACCATCTCATGAGTCTCGGCTGTGGGTGGTCCCACATTAAAAAAAAAATAACCTTGTTCAGGGATATTGCCTCATACCCCCACTTGTATGGGCTGGACACACGGCCTCATTTTAATGTGGGGCCACCCACAAGCCGAAGCTCATAGGTGGGAAAGAACACAAAAATTGCGTCGATCGCCTCGGCATTCCCCCACAAGGCGGGCGCCTCAGACGCTGGGCAATATTACCCAGACCTGCCCCCAAGGGGGCAGATATTGCCTGGTGGGAAAGCCTCCTGGGATCCACGCTATTATTTATTACTTTACCGGGTCCAGTGGTCGGGGAACACTGAGCCCCCCGGATGGGTCAGGTAAGTTAACTGACCTTGTGTCAGACCCGCATACGGGATGCTCGGTCAATATCCGGCGGAGACAGTGACTTCAACTATTTCAGTAAACACTCTTTTTAAGATGGAATATAACAGTGGAAAATATCCAATATTAGATCTTGAGTCTTTTCTCAGGGAAATCAAAACAAATATTTTTCTTTTCTTTGGAGACAATACCCAATAAGAATACGCCAACGTTGTTAGTTATAGAACATGTTTGTAAAACATGAGTTATTCGAGCGATTATAATTAAATGTATATAACAATCTACAGGGAAGAAAGTATAGATCTTATCGGGATTGTATCAAATTGATAACAAGTTAAATCAGCAATGAAATCTGAATTTACACAAAGCTATTAGCGTAGATATTCTCAACGTAAAGAAATGACAAAGACAATTTCTAAAAGAGATATAATTTTAACGAGGAATCATCTATAAAGATTCTTATATTATTATAGCAAATATATGCACCCCTCGGGTGCAAGTATTTAAGTTTTGATATAATAAAATATCATATTAAATTAGAAAGGCTAATGAAACTGACTAAGAATGCAGATAAAAAGATCTGCAACAGAGGGGGTATAATCGAAAAATAGAACAACTTTGAAACTAACTATTCCATCATGTTCCATTACTCCCCTCTTTCATTGGTAAATTTTCCTAAAGTTAACTATTTAGTTAAAATAGGAAGTAAACGATAATATTACAGTTATTTCTTCTTGTAAATAAATTTCTTTTAACATTTATCCACGAGATTTTTGATCATATTCATTAAGATAAAACCAAAAAGAATTTAGAAATCAATAATACCAAGCACATATTTATTAAATAAAATTTTAAATATCAATATGCAAATTAGCCTTCCCGTTCAAATGTTAAACCGCTATTTTGTTGTATATATGAATACAATTGCATGTTATTAGTACGTAGATATGGTCAACAGTATTAATAATGGTAAAACAATTTTTATTAAATAAACTGAAGGTTTAAAAGAATGAAATCATGGAGAATCTGACGTAAATAATTAAGGGAATTGTGACTTGAGTACTAATATAGTTTCGGTTTACAGACAGAAAAACACACAATCTCCATTATAATAAGATTATATAAGTATATATATTATATATATATATATATAATATATATATATATAGAGAGAGAGAGAACGAGAGAGAGAGAGAGATAGGTATATAGATAGAAAGTTTGTTCTGGTTCCAACGGGATAAAATTCAATATTTTATTAAAAAAAAAGGTCCGCAAAATGGATTATGTTTTGAGAAAGTTTTTTAAATTCATGCTTATCTTACATATATATATATATATATTATATATATATATATATATATATATATATATGTGTGTGTGTTGTGTGTGTGTGTGTGTGTGTGTGAGAGATCATATACAAAGTGTGGTGTATATATCTATTGTGTTTGTGTTTGACACACACACAACACCACACCCACACACACACATATATATATATTTAAATATATATAAACATGATTTTACAGTACACTATAATTACGATTGAGTGGTAATTTACTCACTGTCCATCTGATGATTTTACACACATCGTTAAATATATATATATATATATATATACACTAATACATATGCACATATATATATATATATATATATATATACAAAAACACACACACACACACATATATATAATTATGCTTGGATTATTGATTTAAATCTTTGCCATTTTAGTAGTTGGTCATTTCTTCCTTTGACAGAATCAGATTTCTCGTCGTGCAATCATTCTGTAGCCATTTGGCTGAATTTATTATTATTTTCAAAAACTCTAGTGTTCTTCTGCACGTCAATCAATTTTGGGGAGGCTTGACAGTAGTTTGTTTTTGTTTCGTTTTATTTTCCTTTTCCCTGCCCTCTCAATAAAGTTACGAGCAAGTGTGTTATCGGGACAATCAAGCAGTTATAGTTCGTTGTCTGCATTATGAATTCGACAACTTTCATTTTGTTTTACTAGGTGCGTCCTCTTTCAGATCATATATATATTATATATATATATATATATATATGGAAGAAATGCCATAGCTGTACTGCTTCAGTTTCATTCTTTTGATAAAAGAGGTATTACCTCGAAAATTCAAGAAATAATAAAAAAAAATACAGGTCAACACCACACCACCATTGTTACCGTATTATTATTTTTATTTATTCCAAACTGCATTGTGATGGCCTTCTAATCTACCTCCTAACCAATACATACACAATGCTTCAAGCAAATTATGAAACTCTCTATATATATATATATATATATATATATATATATATATATATATATATATATATTTATTGTATATAAGATTTTTGGATGTTTGTTTTTTAGAAGCATTTTTGAATAAATTATTATTTATATTTTGCTTGAAGGCAATTATAATGCATGTATCGCATAAAATTCGATAATTATAGAAAATAATCTTGACAAGTGAATCCCGGCAAAGGATGGTTCGCTATGCAGAACACCGTACAGACTGTTTTCGACTTTATTAAGTCTCATCAGCGATGTATACTAACGACTCCCCTCGACAGGAATCGAAACCGGACCTCAGCAGACATAGTCAGAGACGATATCGCTTCGGCCGCCGGTACATAGCGAACAATCCCTGCGAAATTAACCTTGTCAATGATACTTACTTACACGCCTCTACCATAGTAGGTAAGGGGACGTTGGTTATACATCGCTGATGAGACTTAATAAAGTCGGAACACTCTGTACGGTGTTCTGCATAGCGAGCCATCCTTTGTTGGGATTCACTTGTCAAGATTATATTCTAAAATTATCGAATTTTATGCGATACATGCATTATAATTGCCTTCAAGCAAAATATAAATTATATTATTGTATATATAATATATATATATATATATTATATATATATATATATATAAAGTATGTCAAAAAAGTATCGAGATCTTTGTACTTTTTGACAAACGTTGAAATCTGAAAAAAAAAATTCCATTCATTCTTCAAGTCTATCTTTGTAAATACAGCTTTAAACTTGGTGTTTTTGACACACTTTGTATTCTAAAAAGAAAATGACTGGAACGTTATTTTTTTTTCAGAATACAAGGTGTGTCAAAAAGTACAAAAATCTTGATAATTTTTTGACACACTTATATATATATATATATATATATATATATATATATATATATATATATAAGTATAGAGAACATGATATGAAAACACACAATGCTGTTAAAATGAAAATATTTTATATCATATTCATAGCTAATATTGAACAATATATAACATTTATAAAAATTATCTTCAGAGCCTTTTTTACTCCGGACTCAACAAGAGAGGAGCTGATGAGTCCGGAGTAAAGACAAGCTCTGAAGATAATTTTTATAAATCGAAATATTGTTCAATATTAACTATGAATATAATATAAAATATTTTCACTTTAACAGCATTGTGTGTTTTATATCCTTTTATTCATTATATTATATATATATATATATATATATATATACCAGTTTTATGCTTTTAAGCATTTTTGGGACACTCATCACTGACTGATTCTAGAGGCTGATTGTTGGATTCGAAACAACATAATTCCCAATGTCAGCTTCTTATTGTGACAAAATCATTGAAGATACATAAAGGCGAATTTCATGAATATTTTTATTGAAAAAGAGTTTACTTAGCGGCAATGTGGTTGGTTGGTTGGTTGTTGGACTTACGGCATGTCAACCCAGTGGTTATTTATGCTGATCACATTTTGTTTTATTCGTTTTTGTTGGGTATTCAATTATTTTTTTTTTAACTCAAAATGTTTTCAAACATATTTTATCTATTAAACTCATGAATGGTACTCTGACAATTACTACCTTTCCGGATCAGAGTGGACCTGTGAATAATGGCAATGAAGAGGGACTCAACACTCCCCAGAGCTCTAAAATTAAAACTTCACCCCTAGATCCAATTTAACATCATATCCATGAGACTAAGTCTCTCAGCCATTACCTTCTGTAGAATACTGATAATTGTTATTCTGTGTTACTTTCACCCTTAGCCAGGATTGAACCTGCAGTCTGGAAATGACTGTTACAGATTGTTAACTATTGGACAGTGGAACAGTCAAACACCTCCTCAGCTTAATGGACTCTTCCTGGCAGCAGTGGCAGGAATTATTTAAGCTGTTATAGTGGGTTCATTAGAGAACTAGTAACTTCATGTTAGGCTTGGCCAGTCAAACCAATTGTTGACTGTCTAACTGACTGACTTCAATACCTTCTAGCACATATTTGATAAAAGGTGGTGGGGTTACTGTAAGGACAATAGGGTCGAGACAATCCTATTGGTGTTAGGACGTGACCAGCCGATTGATCAGAGGGGACCTCTAAAACCGACCGTCTAGGCTAAGTAAGGACCAAAGTTAAGCGTTGCATTTTAGACCACTCTGCCAGCAGGATTCTGTTTTTAAGAATCACATGCGCCCACCCAACGCCAACAGTTGGCCCCATTACGGGATTTTATCCCTCTGCAGAGGTACAGTCGGTGTATTCATCTGCGCAGCCGACAGGGCGAGTTTTCATTGTGATGTGGTAGATTTTGGTCTTCAGGTGGGTGCCCGTGTTTGGTCTTAATGTCTTTTGTCCTTAATCCGACTAGAAGCATTTCTTTAATGCATCTACGGTGATAGATGGATTATAGAATGATTTTACGTTTAAGAATCCTGTCAGTCGACTCGGCTTGTCTTTTTGATTCGACCCCATCCATTTTCTTTTGCCTCTTTCGTTCAGTCCCGAGTGGCAGAGACTCTACGTCCTTCATTAGATCATAAATGTCCAGCAAACTCACTTTCAAATCTGCTGTCACACACTTTCCTTATTCAATCAATCTAAAGCCTGGTCCTTTTTGTTCACAGGCTATTTGCTGGTGTCCTCTTGTGAGCACTGGGGAACTGGAGGCAGTATTAATACTATTTCAATCAGAAAAAAATGTCGAAACACACACAACCTAGGAACGGAGATACTCAGGAAGAAGTAGATAGCTAACAGAGTACTGGTGTTTTACCAGTCCCAGTCCTTCAATATATTTTTTGTTGAGGCTACATTAATATCCATTTAGTGACTGCGCGAATATTACACACATGGAATAGTGGATATAGGTGCCGGTTTAATATAGTTCTGACAATAAATATCGAGGCTGAAGATTCAATCCTGGTCAAGGGCGAAAGTAACATCGAACAATAATTAACACAACTTAAAACTTGTACGCAGCCATCGTTAGCTGAATGAAAACAGTATACCCCCGTGGATTTATATTCAATCCACGGGGGTATACTGTTTTTATTCAGGGTTGAGTTCAAAGTTCCGTGAATGCTTCCGATTCCGACAAAAAGGTTCCCGAGCTCGAAAAGAATATTCCCGATTTCGAGAAGATTTCCAGGTCCGACAAGAAATACCTGAAGAAGGCCGGAGAGTACATTGGCCGAAACGTTGTACAGACAACTATAAAAATAAGAAAATAGTTCGAATAATCTTAATAGTATAAATAATTAGTCCTCATCTAAAAAATTCAGAGAAATAGTATGAAGAAATGTGAAAATTGTTATTGCCTCGACTATATATATATATATATATATATATATATATATATATATATATCTTATTATAATGGAGATTGTGTGTTTTTCTGTCTGTAACCGAAACTATATTCCTACTCAAGTCACAATTCTCTTAGTTATTGACATCACATTCTCCATGATTTTATTTTTATTTTACCTCAATTATTAATAAAATTGTCTTACATTATTAATACTGTTAACTATGTATACATACTGACAACATGCAATTATATTTATATATACAACAAAATAGCGGTTTACAGTGTAAACAGGAAGGCTAATTTGCATATTAATATTAAAAATGTGATTTTAATAAATATGTGCTTAGTATTATTGATTTCTAACTGTTTGGTTTTATTTTAATGAATATAAGCAAAAATCTCTTCAATGAATCTTAACTGAAATCCATTAACAAGATAAAATAAGTGTCATTTTATTATTTACTTCCTCTTATAACTAAATACTTAAATTAGAAAAAATAACAATGAAAGACGAGAGTGATGGAAGAGTAAGTTTCAGTTATTCCATTTTTTATTATACTCCCTCTGTTTCAAATATTTTATTATACTCCCTCTGTTTCAAATCTTTTTATCTGTATTCTTATTTAGTTTCATTAGCCTTTCTAATTTAATACAATATTTTGTTACATTAAAACTTAAATACTTGCACCCGGAGGATGCATATATTTGCTAGTACATATAATCAAAATTAACGGCTAAAATCATTTGAAACGAGTAGAAAGTATGCAAAACAATATGTTAGCAAAAAAATGAATTAAAGCAGGCTGATTCTTTATTGAAATGCATTGAAAGCTGAAAGGAAAGAAACTGTTAGAAGTCAAGAATGAATGCAAGAATTATGGACAAAGTGGGGTTATTATTACGTTATGCTAACATGTGTATTACAAGCAATGGTTACTGGGACATCGTTAATGTTAACCTCTCAACAAAAACAGTTTCATGTCAGGCCTGTATTTATTATTGTAATAAAAAGCAACATGGATAAATTCTGCAAAGAACGATCAGTGTTGTAATCAAAGGGGGTGGGGGTGACAAAGTAGGGTTAGGGTGGCAGAACAGCAGTTTTTGCAAGGGTTATCTGGACACTATAAATTCTAACATTGTTTTTGGCACCACTCATAATTAGTAACTGCATTTAGTACTCTTTTGCAATAATAGGTTTATTTGGATAGAAAAGTTCCCAGTATTCCAAATACTCTAGTAGATAATACGTAATAAAGACTAAATCTTCTTAACACAACATTGTGTATCTTTAGATCACCAGACTCGCATGCACGCACTCAAACACACACACACACACACACACACACACAACCATAATAGAGACGCTCATGATATAATGGTTATTGTTGTGGGAAATGGACACTGCAACCAGAGTTCGAATCCTGGACGAAGCTAGTAGCACTTATCATAGCACTAATATCTTGTAAAATCCAACAGTAAAATATAAAATTCAAAACAGTTTTCCCCTACCAATCACCTGACCAGTAGACAATAAACATTTGAATTTTGCATTATGTACACATACATGTATGTGTTTGGGTGCTTATATATATATATTATATATAATATATATATATATATATATATATATATATTTCGTGTGTGCCTGTGTGTGTTTATCTGTGTAGGTATAACCAAAAATTTTAATTTCCATCATATATTAACATTATATATATATATATATATATATATATATGAAGGAAGGGTGGATGGGTTTAGGATCCGACGATATGCTGTAGATAGAAGGAAAGTGGTCAAGAAATGATCAACTCAAAACAAGTCACAGGGTGACAGCATACAGACGAAACGTACCACCCTGTGACTTGTTTTGAGTTGATCATTTCTTGACCACTTTCCTTCTATCTACATATATATATATATATACATATGTGATTGCTTATATATATTATATATATATATATATATATATATATGAAAAATTCATGTGACTAAGTATTCAAAAACCATTACCAATGAATTTCCAGAGTCAAACCCTTACCAATGCATTTCCAGAGTCAAACCCTTACCAATGCATTTCCATAGTCAAACCTTACCAATTTACCAATGAATTTCCATAGTCAAACCCTTACCAATGAATTTCCATAGTCAAACCCTTACCAATGAATTTCCATAGTCAAACCCTTACCAATGAATTTCCATAGTCAACCCTTACCAATGAATTTCCATAGCCAAACCCTTACCAATGAATTTCCATAGCCAAACCCTTACCAATGCATTTCCATAGTCAAACCCTTACCAATGAATTTCCATAGCCAAACCATTACCAATGAATTTCCATAGTCAAAACATTACCAATGCATTTCCATAGTCAAACCCTTACCAATGCATTTCCATAGTCAAACCCTTACCAATGAATTTCCATAGTCAAACCCTTACCAATGAATTTCCATAGTCAAACCCTTACCAATGAATTTCCATAGTCAAACCCTTACCAATGCATTTCCATAGTCAAACCATTACCAATTCATTTCCATAGTCAAACCCTTACCAATTCATTTCCATAGTTAAACCCTTACCAATGCATTTCCATAGTTAAACCATTACCAATGCATTTCCATAGTTAAACCCTTACCAATGCATTTCCATAGTTAAACCCTTACCAATGCATTTCCATAGGCAAACCATTACCAATGAATTTCCATAGGCAAACCATTACCAATGCATTTCCATAGCCAAACCATTACCAATGCATTTCCCTAGTATTATCAGGTAGCCCTTTAAAAAATATGTCTGCCCTATTGCGTGGAGGCTAATCATTTCATTTTGTTTACCGAACATGAACAAAAATCATAATATCTCAACTGATTTCCAAATCTTCTGAAAATGTCTTACCAAAACCTGAGAGACAACAGTCAACATAAACGGAACGACGTATTCAGAAGAAAAAAAAAGTAACCTTTACTATTTATAAGGTAAAGATTATTTCTTTTGGGCTGTAAAACAAAGTTTCGCTAATAACATATGACACTACATATGAACAAAATCATTTATTAATACTTATTCATACACGTTCATTTCTGCCGAGATTAACAATATAAAGTCTCTCCATATATATCTCAATTATATTTTCTTTTGTCACGCAGGACTCGACAAAAATAAATCACGTGTCTCTCGGGGCTTTATCGTAGACATTAGGCCATAACCTTGACCTCCCTCGTGATACTGGATCGGGAGTTGCTGTCTAAAGAGACGCATTCGCAGTTACAAGGTCGATTAAATATCATATTTGTAAGACTTCTAAAGAAATATTTTTTTATAAATGAGATGTATGAGCTGATCGCTCTTGCAACTTAAAGGGGCATCTAAATATATACTGTAAAATGAAGTCGATCCGAGTTCAAATTCTGGACGAGGCTACATTTCACATAGCGCTAATAGCCTTGGGAAAGGTATGGATAAATAGTAGGACAGACTGATCTCATTAACCTTAGTTAGGCAATCAGTCTAGGAGAAGGAAAACTCTAAATTCAAACCGGTTAAATCCACTTGGGGTGGTCACTACTAAAATAGGCTAAGCCCTAATTAGTGATCTATTTTCACTAATTGTAATTCTTTTACCAGCAGCTTCAAGACTTTTATCTATTTTCCTAATAAGACATTTCACTTACACATATTTACCAACCCCTCCGCAGGATGTGACACAAGATCAATTAGTCTCAGATCACGACTCTGAGTTTCAAGTGTCCAGTCTTCGGATGAGTCGTTATTGACACGTCTCAGAAGAAAAGTCATTAACACAAATGTCTTATGCTGCCCTTTGAACAATATTACAGGTGAACTTTGCTCTGGACTAAATATTAAACATATTTAAATTGGATTCAAGGAAAATAGAAAAAAAAAACTATCATAATGGAGTTTGTGTGTTTTTCTATCTGTAACAGAAACTATATTTCTACTCAAGTCACAAATCCAGAAGTTATTAACGTCACATTCTCCATTAGTTTATCTTAATTTAAACCTCAATAAATTTGTTTTACATTATTAATACTATTGGCCCTATCTACATACCAATAACATGCAATTGTACTTATATATACAACAAAATAGCGGTGAATGCGAAGTCTAATTTGCATATTAATATAAAAATTTGATTTTGATAAATATGTGCTCAGTATTATTGATTTCTAATTGTTTGGTTTTATCATAATGAATGTGAGCAAAATTCTCGGGGATAAATACATCTTAAAAGAAATCCATTAACAAGAAGAAATAACTGTAATTTTCTCCTTTACTTCGCATTTTAACTAAATAGTTAAATTACGAAAATTTAGCAATGAAATACGGGAGTGAGGGAAGGGTACGTTTCAGTTGTTCTCTTTTTCGATTATAGCCCTCTGTTTCAAATCTTTTATCTACATCCTTATTAAGTTTCATTAGTGTTTCTTATTTAATATAATATTTTATTACATTAAAACTTAAATACTTGCACCAGGAGGGTGCATATATTTGCTAGTTAGTTAAAATGAAAAAAAGTTGAGTGTGCTGAGCATGACACTAAACTTCATCTAATGTTATGTTTCTAGTTCTGGAACTTTGGGGAGTGTGGATAACATCTTCATTGCCAATACGTCCAGGTCAACTATGGTCCGGAATAGTAATAGATGTTAGAGTCCCACCTATAGGTAAAATAAACCTGTTTAAGAAAAATGTGTATTTAATAGGGCTGAGTGCCAAAAAGTAAACCTCTTAAGACACAACTGCTCTAAAATCTATTAATAATGGAGATTCGCTTCCGGTTTTTGTCTGTAACAAAAATTACGTCACTGATTACCCAAAATCGTCATAACATAGAATAAAATGTATTCTATGATTTTTGGCATGTTCAAATGTTGAGTGTATTTATTCAATAAATACACTCAAAATTTGAACATGCAATATTAGACAGTCTTCATTGTTTTTTTTTAAACAAGTTTTAATAAATACATGACTGGTATTATATATCTGTATATAGTTTGTTTTATTTTAATACATATTTAAATTTTACATTTCAAATTGTTTTATTTTTTAATCCTTTAATGAATTTGATCATTTTACTTAGGGTACAAACTCGCTGACATTGAATTTTTTACTCAGGCAATATGTTTCAAAAAATTATGTTTACATCGCCCGGAGGGTGTTTATTATTTTGTAGTAGTATAAATAATGAACGAATGATAAACGCAATTCCGGTTTAGCTTAGTCGGTAGAGCGTTCGGCTAGGAATCACACAGTTCCTGGTTCGATACCGGCCCACGCCAACTCAGCGTATGAGTGCGGTAAAGTGAGGAGCTGATGGTAGTTTTGGTGAACCACCTCAGACGCTAAAATAATCTCCTTGGTCTAGCGCTAGTGAAAAGAGGATAGACTCCATCGCTGTCGGGCTGATACCGACTTTAGGCTGCCAAATAGTGTATTGACTTTTTCATGTGTAATATCCTGTAATTAGATCGACTAAGAACTTATGAAAATCACTTTAAAAGAATTTAAATGCTTTCCAAAAGATTTGTCATACAGTAGTACTTAGGAGTTTAATTCGTTCCGCTATTTACAGTGGGGTGAAACAAATATTCGTAGACATACACATTTTTAGTTTATTCTATTTCTAGCTAATGAATAATCATTGGTGGTCCCATTCTACTACTCTGCAGAGGTGCATTCGGTATATTGCTTTCAGGGCAGATATATAGATAGATATGATGACATAGATGAAATGAAAAAAGAAGAAATTAACCTTTCCCTGTTGCACCTTCAGTAAAAAAACAGAAAACTATTTAAAATATACTTCATTATATATTCACTACACATTTCGACCCTTCAATCAATAAGACTGCAAATTGAAGGTAACGAAATATATGGATACTTTTTTATTTGAGTAAAAGGTGCGACTCTTAAAAAAAGAAAAGATAAAAAGAAGGAAGATAAAAAGCATGTTTATAGTGCTAAAAATGATATGAGGTATAATTTGTTTTTTTCTCTACTTCTTAAGGCAAGGACCGACTGCTATATTTCTTCCAAATACACCCTTCGTATGTAGAGTTCTTATTATGGTCTCTTTGTCGCCTCAATCTTTGTGGTTTCTTTTTCTTTTTTTGTGAAGAGCTAGTTGATATCAAACGTTGTACAATTCCAGTAGAGGCCGATGTCTCCCACTGCTTCATCGCGATCGCCTCGAAATTACTTTCAAGTATTTCATGTTTTCCTTATATCTAGTTTATATTATTGATATAGATGTTAGTTTTCTTTACGTTTTACTTATGTATTCGTTTATCTATATATTTATTTTTGAGAAACTGATTGCTTCTGAAGATAACACGACTTGGACACTGGCACAATAATTACCGGGACTTCTTACGAAAGACGCATACTGAGGAAATATCAATCATACTCTTTGATTTTTCACAAACAAAGCGTAAAAAAATCAATACAAATCAATCAATAAAACTAATTATATTTGATTTATTTCCCTGTTTATTTGTATAATTATCTACAGGACGTGATTTGCCAGACGAAAGTTAATTTTTAAAACTTTCATTTCAATTCATAAATTATCTATAAACACGAAAATGCAGAGGATGGAGTTTGAAGGTGAAAAATTCCAATACGAAAATGTTTTTACCAAAACTCAATAAGAATTAAAATAATTATTCGCAGATTATTTATATATAACTGTTAAAATTATAAGTTTTATATTATTTAAATTTTAATCCATTTTCACAAAATACTAGCAGGAAACAAAATTACCTGGTTGGATATTATTGGTGTGAATTTTTAAAATGAGGCTTGATAATTTGTATCATTTAGAATTTTCAGACTGTTTTCCTCACCTTTAGTGTTACTAGCTAATATATGCATTCTCCTGGTGCAAATATTTAAGTTTCAATAAAATATTATACTAAATTAGAAAAGCTAATGAAACTAAATAAGAATGCAGATAAAAAGTTTTGAAAAATAGAACAACTGAAACTTACTCCTCCATCACTCCCGTCTTTCATTGCTAAATTTCCGTAATTTAAATATTTAATTAAATTAGGAAATAAGAATAAAATCACGGTTATTTCTTCTTATAAATTGATTTCTTTTAAGATTTATACTCGAGATTTTTGCTTATTTTCATTAAGATAGAACCAAACAATTGGAAATCAATAATACTAAGCATATATTAATTAAAATCAATTTTTTATATCAATATGCAAATTAATTATCCCGTTCACACTGTAAACCGCTATTTTGTTGTATATATAAATGCAATTGCATGTTATTAGTATGTAGATGATACCAACAGTATTAATAATATAAAACAATTTATCAATAATTAAGGTTTAAATAAAAAATAAAATCGTGGAAAATGTGACATATATAACTTAAGGAATAGTGATTTAAGTAGTCATATTGTTTCGGTTACAGACACAAAAACAAGCGCTCTCTATTATAATAAGAGATATATACAAAGTTCCGTTTGATGTGTCCTCCAGTCTTCAAGAGCTTCTTGTTGAAATAACTTATAATTCTTAACTACAAGCAAAAATAACAGAATACTTCACATAACATGAAACCGGTCATGGTTAACGCAATGTAAACAGTCGACCCCTGTGGATTGAATAAAGGGTTCGGTTTGAAGTTCCGTGAAGACTCCCGATTACGGCATGAAGGCTCCCGAGTTCGACCAGAATCACATGAAACGTTGTTAGCAATAAAAATGAAGACAACAGTCCAAAAAATCTAGATAATACAAAATTGCGAGTGTGATGCAATGAATACGGTAAAATGTTGACTAAGGAGCTGGCAGTAGAAGACATTGTTTGTTATTGCATATTTTTATGATGGATCATTTCTCATCCTAAAAAACCGATACGAATAACAGTGTAAATAATTCAGGGAATAATTAATGTTAAATAATCCATTCAGTTGCATAAGATTATTGTCAATCCCCTGTATTTCTAAAGGGATGGCCCTTTTCATATCACGGGCGGGACTTTCCATGGAATATTACAGAAAGCCCGCGAAATACGTGAAGTCACGTGGGACCTGGTTGGTTCTTGAGTTTCAGTTTGGACGTCGGGCAGAGAAGATGTACTGCCTTAACTGGAACTCACTGCATACGCGCGCTGTGTTAGTCAGATGAAAAATGTTTAGTTAAAAAATAAAAACTTACGAAAATAATATGGTTTTGTAAATAATGAATGTCTTGGTAACAAGACTGACCTAGAAGACCAAGACGAAGTCCAGACGCTAGAAGAGAGGCTAGAAGAAGAATAGAAGTAAGTAAGGAAAGAGGTATGCAACATTAACATTAGGACGGCCATTCAATACATATGATAAAATATTGCCAAAATAGTTGGTAATAGGCAGCATTGTTAACTGTTGCACATTATGTAAGAAAAGGAATAATCATATGGATCCTAGAAGACTGATATGGATAGGGATGTAAATAATTCAGGTAACTATAAAAAATATAGAAGGGAATTCAATTCATGAGGTAAATAAGCTATAATATTGCCTATTGAATTGTCAATGTACATCTCTGTTTCAATTGCAACTTTTTCAATAGTAATGTGTTGTTTTTTGTCCCAGAAGTCAACATAATATTATTTACTGTCCCCTATAATTTTACCTTCTTTTTCCGAATTATGCTAACGTATATAAAATAAAAGTAAAATGTAAAGTCGTCGAGGTGGCCTAAAGTCGGTATCAACCAATCATTGAGGGAGTCTATCCCCTTTTCACTAGCGCTAGATCAAGGACATTGTTTTTTGCGTCTGAGGTGAAGCGCCCCACCTACCATCAGCTCCTTACTTTACCACACAGACCCTTGTGCTACTCATACGCTGAGTTGGCGAGGGCCGGTATCGAACTAGGAACCTTGTGATTTCTAGCCGAACGCTCTACCGACTGAGCTATATATATTCTCAAAATTCCATATCCAATAAGTAACTTTTTAATTACCGGAGTCAGTGTATTTCTACTCAACGGACTGTCTCTACGATTCAAGTTATGGAATGCTCAGCAACCAGGATTCCATCATAAAGCATCACGGGTCGCCCCCTATGGCTAACTAGCAGCCCCAATTGGGGAGGAACCTTACTCTTCGACAGAGCTGCAGTCGGCTTATATTACAGCCGGAACTGACAAGTCGGTAGAGTGTTTGGTTGTTTCGATTTTGTGGCCATCAGTTAGGCTCCAAGCAAGAGCGCTTGTCCAGTGGAGATCCTTTATGTTAAGTAGAGAGCGACCCTTTGTGAAGGAACTGCAGTCTTGCAGGTCCTTCATCAATGATTGCAAATGGACGACTGTCAGTATCAGCTGATTAAGTAGTTAACCAACCACGTATTCGGGCAGTTGATTGGCGGAGGTTTAAACCAGGTGACCATGATTAATCCATAAATCTAAGTGGTGTATTGCAGCACACCTTATATTCCAACATTGGTTTGGTTTCATTCTTTAATGGCATATAGTGATATCAAAACCATCTTTGTAGAAGAACAGTTGTACTATTAACCCATAGCTGGGGGGGGGGCGAGGATGAGGAAGTTCATATATTTTTCAATGGAATCTGTAGAGTGTCTATATGATCTAAACACAATTTCATTGAAGTAACGTTAGAAGAGTAACAGACATTTTTCAGTGCTGAAAAGGCATCTACATCATAGACTAGAAATCTTGTGACTTGCTCGCATCAAAGGATTTATTTTTCAATTCAGAATTTTATCGCTTTGATATTTCAGATTTGAAACTTACCCTCAAGATAAAAGTATGATGAGTATTCAACAACGTACAGGCTGTGACAAAATAACCCCTATCTACATTTTAAACAGTCACCCGTATAGTGTACGTGTGTTGAATGTTGATAAGCAGCGTCGTCTTTTTGGACGGTTGGTGTAGAATTAGATTTTGAATTCAAAGTCGTTGAAATTCAAAATATGTAGGTTTAGATGATTGGCATGAAATAGCCTTTGGGTAACCTTCTTTCCGGTTACACAGACTGTGGGAAAGAAATCTCAGAACTCAGTCAGTTAAGCCGGAGACTTCCTAAGGTAAAGATGGGCGCGGATTACTCCACGCATGCGACTGAAGGATTCTAGGTCGAGATATTTCTGGTTTTGAATAAAAATGTGATCACACAAAATATATGCCTGGTGTTGTCTCTAAGGGAACTAATGGAAACCTTGGCGAACCAGCATCTTCAAAGGTAAAGATTCAGATCAGACCAGCATCTTAAAAACAGACTAGAGCAGTCAACCAGTTAGAAGAAATGAAGATAGCAAGAGATAACAGATTACAGAACACAAGAAACAGCAGTTTGGAAGGCCAGACATTAAGCCAGAGACTCAAGTAAGTAGAAAGGTTTATAGGAGTACTAGAAGCAGCTACTCGGCATCAACTTGGTAGTGTTGTTTTTTTAAAAGTTAGTCTCGTATATCAATAATTATTTATCGCGAGTTGGATCCTCGCTGGATGTCCCATAAAAATTCCCACGTAAAAAAGATCTGGTGGGACGTCATCAATTTTTTTTCGCCTGGGGAGAGGAAATGACACCCCATATAACCAATGCAGTAATATATTTTATTACCATTAGAGTACGTGGCCTACATTTTGAATGTAGCCTACGGAATCATGTCTCTCTTATAGTATGTGGCCTAACATAAAAAGCATATTATAAGGTTATAATAATAACTGCTAACCCTAACCCTATTTCGGAATTTTAGAATATTTTAGAATAAAATAAATCTCTGATTCATGTAAATTATGGATAAATTCTTTTTTAATTAATCTTAATTACTATATACAGCTATTATGACTGAATTACATTTCCTAAAATTGAATATATGTGAAAAATAATTAGTTTCAATGAATTGCCTACTACTAATATTTATAAATATACTCTTACTGAGGTAGGACACATTCAAACCCGGTAGGCCACATATTATAACAGAATCAAAGAGGTATGCACCGAAAATTTAATCCAATAAATTACATTTCATTTTAAAATAATAGATATAAATGAGGCGGCGATTAATTCCATCAATCAATATTTCAAAGCAAAAAAAAAAAAAAAAAAAAAAGCATGTAAAAAAAAAAAATGAAATAAAATAAAAACACGCTAATGACTTTCCCTTCTGTTACTATTCAAATTTTAATGTTTAAATATCTTCACTAATTTAAACAAAATCTTCATTATTTTTGCACAAAAAAAACAAGCTCTGATGATAGTGAATGTGTATATAGGTTTAATTTTTGTAGTTTCCTCCGGACATAGCAATAGCATAATCTTTACAGATCATTGCTGTCCCTCATAATCCCATAACTCCACTACCAGAACCCTTCCTTGCATGAGCCCTCAAATGACTCATCAAACCCACTGCAGATCCACAAGGTTTGATGCAAATATGACATAGAAAGGACGTCCTTCCCGTTGAATCAGATGATAAAATGTGGTGCTTATGCACCACCATATGTCTCTTAAGACCAGAAGGCGGACATACATACACACATACATACAACTGCCCTTTAAATATGTATAGATGATCATCTGCGAGATTAACTTTTGTTCCCCACTTCTATCCAGGCATTTACTGAACATTGCTCTATGGGAGGCGCCCAGAAAATGATATCATGTATAATTTTTACCTTCTTCCGAATTATGCTAAAGTATATAAAATAAAAGTAAAAAGTAAAGTCGTCAAGGTGGCCTAAAGTCGGTATCAGCCAATCAGCGAGGGAGTATATCCCCTTTTCATTATCGCTAGACCAAGGACATTGTTTTGTTTTTTGAGTCTGAGGTGGAGTACCCCACCTAACATCAGCTTCTTACTTTACCGCACAGACCCTTGTGCCACTCATACGCTGAGTTGGCGAGGGCACGTATCGAACTAGGAACCTTGTGGTTTCTAGCCGAACGCTCTACCGACTGAGCTAAGCCGGCCCTAAATATATTCTCAAAATTCCATATCCAATAAGTAACGAATCGAAATAGGACTAAAAAGAAAAAAATATCTATTGCATGATAGTTTCGAATTTATTCTACCATTTCTATTTTATTGTAAACTATTACAACGTTAAAAGATATGCATAGAATTCCAAATCTCCAGCGTTCGATTTTACTTAGAAATGAACGTGCAATCTCTGAACCCTTCAGCAATTATCTCAGAGAAAGCGACGTGATTTCCCATCGCGTACATAAAACTATTTCCAATAATGGAATATACATGCAAACCGATTATAAACTTTAAACGCAAAAGTCTATTTTGCATTATAAAAAGTCATAAACAACGAAGCAAATATTTTTCCGTTTCTCCGTGCAAAATATATTCAAACATTGATAACATCAGGCCATTATTCATGCAATTATTTATTTCAAACAATAATGGCGTATCATTATCTCAGAGAATGGCGTAATCTGTATAAATTATTTTGCATAAATCTACATTATTTTCTGTCTGATCAGCCAGGGTTCAATCCAAAGGCATTTATCAATCTATAGATATAATTGTATCAATCTGAGGTAAGAGTTTTATTTTTATTTAGCTTGTAAAATTAAAGACTAGATGAGTTACTTGTCTACGCTGGCCGCATTGTTCATTGGACTTACATTATTGCACCAATCCTAGAATAAGTTTATTTCATTTAACTTAGACAAACATTTTCAAACTAGCTGAGGTACCCCTCTACGCTGGCGGTATTTGCTGATTTGAGAGTGCTAATTCAAGGATAAATGAACTTTATTTAAATTGAATAAACAATTGCAAACTAGCTGAGGTACTCCTCTACGCTGACGGTATCTGCTGATTTGAGAGTGCTAATCCAAGGATAAATCTATTTCATTTAAATTGAATAAACAATTCACACTAGCTGAGGTACTCCTCTACGCTGGCGGTATTTGCTGATTTGAGAGTGCTAATCCAAGGATAAATCTATTTCATTTAAATTGAATAAACAATTCACACTAGCTGAGGTACTCCTCTACGCTGATGGTATTTGCTGATGTGGCAGTGCTAATCCAAGGATAAATCTATTTTATTGAAAAAACAATTAAAAACAAGCTGAGATACTCGTCCTCTGTATCTAGGACTGTGCCAATCTGTGCATATGTGCTTTTTCATTTAACTTGCTCAATTACAAACTAGTTGATTTACTCGTCTACGATTGCCACAAAGTTCACTGATATCCATGACAATCACTCACCAACTGTCCCTGTCATTAATTGCTTTCGGGAGGTCCACCGCGCAACATCGAGTATTCACACAGAACTGTTCAATGATGTTCTTTGCTGGATGGTACGCATTGGCGTGCCTATGTGCTGGTTTCCCCAAGAGAACGTCGCTGCCTAGTTCATCACTGCTTCTCTAGCAGTGTTCATCTCAGTTGGATGGTTTGTCTGATAAAGTGCAAATGGCCGTAGAGATGCTTCCTTGTTGGGTGTTGTTTCCACAATTTGCTTATGATCGCACGCAGCATTTTTGCTTAGCTTTCTAGGCTGTGAGATATTTTCCCTCTGTACTGATGTAAATGTGGAGTGTGCTAATTTCTTGCTAATTCACAACTTTTTTTTCCTACGCATAATATATCAAACATTGATTATACTGGTTTACAAAAAAATTGAGGCAAGCACAAAAATAGCTGTTTTAACCTAATTTGGGGGTGCTGAATTCAGATTTGAAATCCGTTTTTATTCATCACCTCTAGTTTTTTTTAAATATGCATACTGTACATTTTGTACACATACTGTACATAAAGGTATATATGCATTCAGGGTTAATTTCTAATATTGTGTGACTTATGTCTGCTTTTTTAATTATTATGCAATAAATGTAAGACATAGCATTACATTATATATATATATAGCTATATGTCAAGACGGATTTTGGCAGTTAAGCGTAGCCAACACGTCTCAATCAACAGCCAGTAGTGCACTGGCAGTCAGTGCAAGAGGTTGTCGTTCCTCGCAGTGCAGTAGGAAGGTGTCCCTCTACAATTGTATTACACAATCTTTTGGGTATATATTTGTATTACAATTTCCAGCGATGCACATTTTATTGCCTTGCAAATGATTTAATTTTACTTTGTTTTGTTTTTTTCATATTCTACAATGGCTTCAAGCTCGTCAAAACATCGTGGATGCCTCAACAAGGCCAATTCTGTCTGAATTGTGTACATTGTGTCACCCAAGCATATTTATTCCGTCAATGTTCTTTATCTATCCTGTTTTATCTGTAATAAGCAGCTGGAACTGTTGAAATAAGCACGTATATACTCTGTATATACTAAAATGAGACTATTTAAAAGACAGAAAACTAGAGGTGATAGAGCAAAACTGTTTATAAATTTGAATTTAGCACACCCAAATTAGTAAAAAAAACACCTATTCACATTCTTGCCTCAGACAAAAAATATTTTTTTGTAAACCAGTGTTGTTTGTAGCGGAGAAACAAAGTCATTCCGATTATCAAGATATAAATTAAATAGAAATATTAGATAAAAAGAAATAGTTTAAAATAGAGTACCCATCAAGAATGAATTAAACACAACATTTTCGGCATAAAATGACCCAATTGGTTGCTATGCCGTAGGATTCAACCAACCAACCAACTAACAGAGATGCCCAACAGAGTCTCCAGTAACCTCATTTATTTCAATAATTATGGGTGGCTTACTAGGCTACAAGGTATTATAACTGTATGCCGATGTAGATATTGAGTGAGCTAATTCTATACTAATTAACTATTTTTTGTTGCTACGCTTAATATATCGAAAGTTGATTATTTATAGCGGATGGACAAACTCTTTTTAATTATTAAGATATATATATAGCCATTTAGGAATAGGATATTTGATTTAGTAAATGTGTTAATTGCACACTTCTATGATCTAAGAGAGTGTCATGGTCTTTTGAGACTTTTTCACATAAATCTTGAACAGGTGGTAACCCACTTTGCTTAACACACACAGAGAGAGAGAGAGAGAGAGAGAGAGAGAGAGAGAGAGAGAGAGAGAGAGAGAGAGAGAGAGAGAGAGATTGAAAGGCATAGAGATGTAGGGTTGTTGGATGCGGTAGCTGGAAGCTCAAGAAACTTCTCATGGCTATATTGAGCCTTTTTCTCGTAAATCATAAATAGGTAGTAACCCACTTCTGCTCCACAAAGAGAGAAAGAAAGCCGAACAGAAAGGCAGAGACAGAGGAAAGAAAAGCGATAGATAGATAGATATTTGAAATAAAAGGAAATTAATCCGATAGTGTGAATTTGATATTTTGAAAAAACAAATGATGTTTACAAATGCTTGGGATCATCAGGAGAGAATGTGCACCGTTTCGGGGCCTTCCTCTCAACGGTTTTAACTGCACATCGGCCCCCTCCTCACTGTTGTGAGGTCCCTTGTAATATCTGTATCGACCGTATGTAATAGATCGGTCTTCAACAAGAACGGGATGAAATGACCGTTAGAAGAAGAATGCGCAAACAGAACGCTGTTAGTCAAAGTTGGAATTTTTCAAAAAATGCGTTATCTGTATTAAAAATAAAATGAATTTTATTTTTAATTCTTAAAAATCAGAAGCATTACAGTTTATAATAAGACTCAAAAGAGCCTGATGTAAAATTGTTTAAAAAAGTGTATAATTGTATAAAAAGTGTATACGATAGATAGATAGAGAGAGAGAGAGAGAAATTAGGAGGGCATAGAGATGTAGGGTTGCTGGATGAGGTAGCTGGAAGCTCAAAAAACTTCTCATGGCTATATTGAGCCTTTTTCTCGTAAATCACAAATAGGTGGTAACCCACTTCTGCTCCACAAAGAGAGAAAGAAAGACGAACAGAAAGGCAGAGACAGAGGAAAGAAAAACGATAGATAGATAGATAGATAGATAGAGAGAGAGAGAGAGAGAGAGAGAGAGAGAGAGAGAGAGAAATTAGGAGGGCATAGAGATGTAGGGTTGCTGGATTAGATAGACAGAAGCTCAGCAAACATGTCATGGCTTAAGTGTATTGAAGAGTGTATATCTGAAACAAAGACAAAACCAGTGTGACAATAACTCAGTAGAGACTGATGAATTTTTAATGAAACCTGTCATCAAGAATGGCCCAATTGTAGT
This sequence comes from Doryteuthis pealeii, assembly GCA_023376005.1. NCBI lineage: Eukaryota > Metazoa > Mollusca > Cephalopoda > Myopsida > Loliginidae > Doryteuthis > Doryteuthis pealeii. The sequence goes on from CM042165.1 coordinate 76,491,351, forward strand.
TTATATTAACTGACCTCTTAACCCAATTTATTCCCGTTATAAGAGCGGTCCACATTAATAATTGAACAGTCATCATTAGCTAAATATTAAGTAAATCATATAGCTAATTTTGAAGCATTCTCATATCCTTCTAGCATATTTCATGGGCCAAATATAGTGGTGTCTTGGGTATGATTTTAAACTGCATCTTGTAGTGATGTTCTACTTCTGGAGCTCTGGGGAGTGGGGAGTGCCCGGTTATCCTTATCACTCCAAGATGTACTCTGACGCAGAGTTGTAGTACCTGTTAGGGTCCTGTCTTTGGTTCAATAGAGAAAATGAGTTTCTATTCCCCTTATAGCAAATCTCCAACCCTTTTCAGCATATATTTTCTAAAAAGCGGTGGTTGAGAGTCATAATGTCTTGGGTATCATATTAAACTTCATCTAGTGGTGATGTTCCACTTCTCTAGCTGTAGGGAGTGGGAATTACCCCTTCATCAGCATTACTCCTAAATCCACCCGGACCCATAGTTGTAGTACCTGTTATGGTCCCTTTTATGGGTTAAATAGAAAAAATGTCTTTAAAAACATTTTGAATGTCCATCAAGCATGAACAGAACAAAACGTCTTCGGCATAAAATAACCCAACAAGGGTTGACATACCGTTAAATCCACCAAACCAAACATATAGTGTTACGTGTCCTCTACTTAAATTATTCTAATATCTTTTTCAGCTCTCTGGCAATATCCAAGTATTTGTCTATGTTTTTTGTTTTCTATTCACTCTGTATCACGGGAACCGAAAAATCGACTACATGGCAAATCATTTTCTCTTTGTCAATTAATATTAGATATGATCTTTTGACTGCAATTGGATGATCCGTTTGTTGAGAATGTTTGCTTATAAGGTGTGTGTCAAAAGTCCACTCCTATTTATAGACTCGGCGATAACCATGTGATCATACTCTTGTCCAATCACTGGCAGTACTCTGCTGCTGAGACAATACTTAAACTTGACCAGACGTGCTTGTTCATCACTGTTTCTCCCCACGCACAGACCGGTTAAAAATGTATTGGGAGAATCAAAAGCGTCCTTGTTTTCTCCAGGATAAAGAATAGAAAATCAACAGAACACAGAGAGAGAGAGAGAGAGAGAGAGAGAGAAGAGAGAGAGAGAGAGAGAGAGAGAGAGAGAGGAGAGACAGAGAGAGAGATAGAGAGAGAGAGATTTGAACCTGAGTCGCCTTGTCCATTAAGAAAACGAAAACTCTTTATGCCACACGCAGATTTGAACCTGAGTCGCCTTGTCCCTTAAAACGAAAACTCTTATGCCACACGCAGATTTGAACCTGAGTCGCCTGTCCATTTAGGAAAACGAAAACTCTTAATGCCACACGCAGATTTGAACTTGAGTCGCCCTTGTCCATTTAGGAAACGAAAACTCTTATGCCACACGCAGATTGAACCTGAGTCGCCTTGTCCATTTAGGAAAACGAAAACTCTTATGCCACACGCAGATTTTGAACTTGAGTCGCCTTGTCCATTTAGGAAAACGAAAACTCTTTTACGCAGATTTGAACCCTGAGTCGCTTGTCCATTTAGGGAAAACGAAAACTCTTATGCCACACGCAGATTTGAACTGAGTCGCCTTGTCCATTTAGGGAAAACGAAAACTCTTTATGCCACACGCAGATTTGAACCCGAGTCGCCTTGTATTAGGAAAACGAAAAACTCTTATGCCACACGCAGATTTGAACCCGAGTCGCCTTGTCCATTTAGGAAAACGAAAACTCTTATGCCACACGCAGATAAAATGCCACACGCAAGATTTGAACTTGGTCGCCTTGTCCATTTAGGAAAACGAAAACTCTTATGCCACACGCAGATTTGAACCCGAGTCGCCTTGTCCATTTAGGAAAACGAAAACTCTTATGCCACACGCAGATTTGAACCCGAGTCGCCTTGTCCATTTAGGAAAACGAAAACTCTAATCTCATACGCCTCACAGTGTTTAAAAAAAGTTCTAACGATATGTAATCTGTCTCTATGTTTTTTTTTAAAGCAGAGATCGATGCTACAGTAAGTGATGGGGAATTTTTTTTAAGTGCTCCTTAAAAGCACCTCTTTGAGACACCTCTTTCTCACTGGCACGTAGGTAGTTCACCAAACATTAAAGCCATTTGTTGACGGTAAACATCAACACTGGAGACGTGACCTACCGTGGATAGAAATAAAAGTATTTCTTTTACGCAATGAATATTTATTTTCTATACAATGTCACTCCCTGCCAATGCACACGACACAGCATTGCTCTGTGACTCAGAGGCATAACACTTTATACAGCAAAAATGTCTAATAAAATTATCGACTTTTGTTTATATATATATATATTTATATATATATATATATATATATAATTCTGAGTCAGAATTATCCTGATGATCCGTTAAATGAAACCTAGGTAGGTACTTTCTGACTCTAATGCATTATTATTATTATTATTATTGTTTGGCTCTACATAGTGTATTGAGCACTTTAGTATATTTAACTTACACAACTCTTTCGGTATCTTTTTTTTTGTCATTGCACTGGCACCGGATGATTATTTTCAAATGGTATGAATGTTTTGATATTTTCT
>CM042165.1:76498969-76538969 GCA_023376005.1 Doryteuthis pealeii
ATGTCCGTGTGTTGGCTTCCACAGGAGAACATCGCTTATGAGTTCGTCCTTGCTTCTCCAGCAGTGCCCTGCATGCCTAGTCCGTCTCACTCGGATAGTCTGTGAGATAGGGGGCAGGTGACCATACAGCTGCTCCCTTGTGGGATGCTGTTTCCACGATGTTTCAATACTGCTCGCAGCATTCTTGTGCAGCTCCCATCTAGCTTATTCTCGAGGCGCCCCGTTAGGGTCCAGGTGGTGCAGCCATACACCAGTACTGATATGACTACAGCCTGGAAGAGATGTCGCTTTAGCTTGTCAGTGAGATCAGATTTCCATATGACAGACAATTTGTTCGTGGCCATCCATGCCTTTCCTATTCGTGTATTAATATCGTTATCTGTGGATGAGATATTACTCCCTATGTATGTGAATTGTTCTACTGGCTTAAGGGGCTTACCGTCTAATGTGGAGATGTCTCCTTTCTTTTTGAAGCTCATGAACTCAGTTTTATCAGAGTTCACATGCAGGCCGATGTTTTTTGTTGCCTCTTCCAGGCTATGCAGTAGTGTCTCAGCCTGAGCCGGTGTTTGGATAATAAGTTTACTAATTGGACTGGAAGTTCTTTATTCTAAAACCAGAGCGTTAATTTTATCCCCACGATGTGATCAGTGTCCTTTATGGTTTGATCTGGCTAGTTTTTTCCAAAGATAAAATGAAGGCACGTATAGCGAAGACACGTCAACAAAAATTGAAGAGTGTAAGACAAGGAGAGTGATGGTTAGGGGACGTGTCTATCAAATATGACATGAATAATATTAATATAGAAGTGTTGTATTGTCCTCGGTCGGAAGACGAAGCTTCCGGCAAAAAGACAAAGAGAAATATAAAATATATATTTAAACAAAAGGGGGAAAACGGGAGCGAGGCTTTCTTGTCAAAGAACCAGGGAGAAGATAAAGAAATATATAACAAATGTCCGTTATCAGATCAAAAGATAAAGATGCGTAGGAGTATATATCAATATAAAGGCCTGGGGGTTCGAGCTGAAAGGTCAGAAGTGAGACAGTAGACGGCGGACGAAGAACAGTGAGCGACCGTCGCCATGGTCCATCGCAGGCAACGGGCTGTGAGGTTCGTCCGCCCATTTACCTCACCATCACCAGTCTTGATGCCGCTATATAACAGTAGGTTATAGGAAGCATCAGTTCGTGGAACAGTTATTGTCATAAAAAAGGGTCTAATATAGCGAGTTCAAATCCGTGAGGACACTGTGTTTGTTGGAGTTATTTTGTAATACAAGGTGTGCTGGAGCATACCACTTAAACTTATAGACTGTGCGTGGCCGCATGAATTCAATCAGCCAATCAACACTCTCGGGTACGTGGTTAGTTAACTATTTAATCGCCGATCTTGAAAGCCGTTCAGTTGCTCGTATTCGACACGGACGAATGGATCAACAACCAAGAACTCTGCTTAAAACAAGGACTCTGCTTAACACCGAGGAACAACCAAGGACTCTGTATAACACAAGGACTCTGCTTAACACCAAAGAAATACCAATGATTCTGCTTAAGACAATGATTCTCTGTAACACAAGGGATCTCCACTGTAAAGTGCTCTTGTCTGCAGGCTAAAAATAGCAACAAGACTCGTAACAGTGTTTCACATAAACCTTTCGAAAGAAGTTACTAATTGGACTGGAAGGTCTTTATTCTACAACCTGAACAATAATCCTATTCTCACGATGCAGTCAATGCCCAGTGGAATTTGATCTGCTAGCCTCATCAAATATAAAACGAAGGCACGTATACCGAAGACATGTCGACAAAAAATGAAAGAGGACAAGACAAAGAGAGCATAGGTTCTTGGACGTTTCTATCAAGTAAGACAATAATCAGTAATAGAGTCCCTTCTCCGATTCGGGTACATTAACCCCACATGGAACGGAGTAATACGGTGAGTCAGAATTCAACTCGGAAATACGGGAAATCAAATTTATTCTTACTTTGATTATTTAAACATTTCCCAGACTTAACGAAGATAACACGAGTAGTTTGGCTCGTATTTGCTAATCTAATTGATGTAAAAGTTAAATGAATTCTTCTTTCGTGTAACAGTTATCATCATAGCTTATAGACGGCGACGCGAGTTGAAATACGGAATGAGCTTGCTTGCATTTCACAGAGTACAAATACACTTGGAAAATAAGTTACCAATTGGACTGGAAGTTCTTTATTCTAAAACCCGTAGTATTAGAAGAGACGTAATACTCGCCAGATTGCGTATTGGACACACCCACATTACCCATTCGTACCTGTTAAAAGGGTAGGATGCCCCAGTGTGGCCAACATGCAAAGTACAACTTACAACCAAGCATATCCTTCTAAATTGTAACAGACTTAAACATATCCGCGTAAATTACTATCAAGCAAGAAGCCTGAAAGACATCTTTAAGAATACAAACCCTGAAAACATTTTAAATTTTATAAAAAACATAAAAAGCAACCTTTTCAACAAAATATAACAGAACATAACCAATTATCTCCATAGAACCACTACTTTAAAGTCTGAAATCCAAAATAACCTTTTTGGCATTAAATGACCCACAGAGGTTGATATGCCGTTAAACAAAACTCAAACAAACTAAAACCCCAGCAATAATCCTATCCTCAGGATACGATCACTGTCCAGTGGGATTTGTTCTAACCAGTTTGTTCAAAGATAAAATGAAGACATGTATACTGAAGACATGTCAACAGTAATTGAAAGAAGGCAAGAGAAAGAAAGCGTAGATTATGGGATGTATCTATCAAATATGACAATAGTAATATGGAAATTTATAGGAAGTGTCCGTTGTATAATGTTTATTGTGTTAAGAAATAGTTAGAATAGCGAGTTAGAAATAGAGGAAAATAAAACCAACTGACCCGGGAAAACATGACTAAGCATCGAACAACAGTGATTCGTTCCGGGATCATTTATATTACAATTCAAAAACAAAGTAATCGCCACTTTTCTCATCTTTCAATAGATTTTACAGGACATTGAGCTGACATCTATTATCTTTACTAGCAAATATATGCTCCCTCTGTGTGCAAGTATTTAAGTTTTAATGTAATTTTATATTAAGTTAGAAATGGCAATGAAAACTAAATAAGAATGCAGAAAAAGACTTGAAACAGAAGAGGGGTAATCGAAAAATGGAACAACTAAAACTCCCTCTTTCATTGCTAAATTTTCCTAATTTAATTATTACTTAAAATAGAAGTAAAGAATACAATTACAGTTTTTTTTTCTTTCTTATTAATGGATTTCTTTTAAGATTTATCCCCGAGATTTTGTTCAATTTCATTAAAATAAAACAAAACAATAGAAAACAATAATACTAAGCACATATTTATTTAAAATCAAATTTAGATATAGATATTCAAATGAGCCTTCCCGTTCACACTGTAAGCTGCAATTTATATATATATATATATATATATATATAATATAATATATATATTACAATTGTATATTATTTGAATGGTTTATTAATAATTGAGGATTAAATAAAAGATAAAATCATGGAGAATGTGTCATAAAAAAACAAAGGGGGTTGTGATTTGAATAGTGATATAGTTTTGGTTATAGACAGACAAATACACAATCTCCATTATAGTTAGATTGCAATGGGTCAGAAACCTCCTGCGGAAAGGGCCCACCTGATAATTTTCCCTATTAAAGTAGACGAGATTGTTTAGCTGTGTTAAAGAGTATGTTAAAATAAAACTAAAAATAAACAAATTGATTACTAGAACCAGTGCTAAATTATGATGTAGCCAATGGCGACTTAAGGAGCTGTCAATAAAAATTGAGAGAAGTAGAAATTAGTCTGTTTTTAAATTATTAAGATCATATTTCTCCCTTTGATGTTATCCTGGCTCCATTGAGTTTAATTTCTTTAGATTTCTCTTCTCTTTTGGGTGGATATTTTACAATTTGATTCTAAGTAAATTCTCGATTTAAATTGAATATTTGAATTTCTACATTGAAATGTAAACACATCTTGCATTATAAAGGCTTCGTTTTACTATTTAATTCTGAAAAATATCTTTGATAAGTCTGGGAAATGTTTAATAATCAAAATTAGAATAAATTTGAATGTCCCGTATTTCCGAGTTGAATTCTGACTCCCCGTATTACTCCGTTCCATGTGGGGTTAATGTACCCGAATCGGTGAAGAGAACTTAGAAATATTGTGATTTTTGTCGCCATTTTAAGTCAGCAGTTGAAAACACTTTACACTGGAAATCCCTTGTGTTACTTAGTGAAGAAACACTTGATTATTCCTTAGTGTTAGGTAGAGTCCTTGGTTGTTCCTCGGTGTTCCTTAGTGTTGGGTAGAATCCTTTGGTTGAGGTTCGTCCTTGTTGAATACGTGCAAATGAACGGCTTTCAAAATCGGCGATTAAATAGTTAACTAACCACGTATTCGAGCATGTTGATTGGCTGGCACCCACGCAGAGTCTATACATTTAAGTGGTAGGCTTAAGTTTAAGTGTACGCGAATCGGTGAAGAGGACTTAGAAATGTTACGATTTTTGTCGCCATTTTAAGTCAGCAGGTAAGAGCACTTTACAGTGGAAATCCATTGTGTTGCTTAGTGAAGAATCTTTGATTGTCCTTTAGTGTTAGGTAGAATCCTTTGGTTGTTCCTCGGTGTTTCTTAGTGCTGGGTAGAATCTTTTGGTTGAGCAGACTCCTTGGTTGCAGATCCGTTTGTACGTGTCGAATATATGCAAATGAACAGCTTTCAAGATCGGCGATTAAGTAATTAACTAACCACGTATACAAGCATGTTGATTGGCTGGCTTTAATCCACGCACCCGCGCAGAGTCTATTAATTTAAGTGGTGGACTTCAGCACACCTTATATATCGAAATAATGGTCACATTATATGTAGCCTAATGGTTAGCAAGCTAGCTTAGCAGACCATTGTTAGTGAGTTCGATTCTCACTGGGTGCCCATCTTTCTGGCCTTGTGCTACATCTAAAGCTAAGCTTAGTAAATAAATATATACCGAAATAATCCAACAAGAAAAGGCACACCGACTTTTTTCTGTAAGATGGATAAAAATGATTTTTCATATTTCGAAGAAGCAGCTGCATTGTAAAAATTTCGTTTGTCATTACTGAAAGGAAATAACATGAAAGCCTAAAGGAATGCAAGATGACATATTAATGGCAAAAAAATAACATTTAGCTGCATGTACAGGATTTCCATATGAAATGTTACTTGTAGTTTTTTGCATCTTTCACGACGATATTAGTTGACTGTGTTTATTTCATGTTGTTAATAAATAAGGAAGACTTTGTTTTTTTTCTTGATTATACCTACAAATGACCTTTACTAAGGAAAAACCAAAGGATTCTGCCTAATACTGAAGAACAACCAAGGATTCTTCACTAAAGAACAACAAATGAGTCTACTTAACACTACGGAACACAAGGGATCTCCACTGTAAAGTGCTCTCACATGCAGCGTAAAAATGGCCACAACAATCGTAACAGTTTCACCTGACGTCCTGGTTGTTATCGGCCAACTTTTCGTTCCCAATGATACCTGCATCGATAAATAAGGTATAAAATGGTAGGATTCCGGTTACCTTTAAACACTTTTTGAACACATTTTTTTACTAATAATGCAACATTAACTTATTTTAATTTTTTTTCAAACGCTTTGAAGAATAATTAAAGTTCCAATTACCGTCGAACTGGAAGACAAGGCAACAAACGGTGTAACTTCAATACAAACCCGAATGTCACAAAGTCTACTGCAGAATGACAGGATATATATAAGACTCCACAATGTCATTCAAATCAAGCAGTCAATCAGAACTCAAGGAATGGAATGACCCAAATCACCCAAATTCATGAATGGGTCATTCTGGATTTCTATATATACCAACTGTCTTGGACACTGCTTAAGTTGTACTTAGTTAGCTGCTGTTATTCAAACCATCAGTAGACTTACTGGCTTCAAATACGCTCTTATCTGTGATGTCCTAACATTCAGCCTAACGTTTACTTTCAAACTTTATTTAATTAAAATCACAATGCAAAATATATTCTAAATTAGTAATGGTATGAGCAGAAATAGCCATAACATCGTGCATTCTTAATAATAACATTATTTTAAAAGTATAAAATAATTAATTGATTTAACTGTCCTTAGAGGTATTTATGTCTGAGTGAGGCTATCTTTAGGGAACATCATAAATGAATTCAGTAAAAGAAAATTCATTGAACTACTAAAATGTCCATGTAATTAGATTTGCACAGTTCGTTTCCTGCATAAGTCACATATACTCTGATATTTAAAAATAAATGCCATCACTCACCCGACGATATAATTTATACAATACATGCATGTCACCCCGGGCTTATTACGCTGTCTCTATCCCTCGTAAAGGGGTAGGGCCCCAGCCAAAAAAAGGGATCCTTAATTGGTACACTGAATCTCTAATATTGGTACCTCCTGATTTTGTGGGCTGCTTTCCTCTGTTGGGATGGTCGTCTGTGCTTATTTCTTGCTTGTAATAAATAAGGAAGACATACTTTTTCTTATTCTTTATTAAAAATGCACAGCCAAAAGAGTTTTCTACCGCGGTGAGAAGTTGGCATCTAAAGAGAAACCATCATTACGTCTGTTTCCCTCAGTTAACAGCCAGAATCTGTTAACTATAACCAATTTCCAGTTCTCATGCCTTCCGTTGCGGAAGTCGGTGGGGGGGGGTCAAGTAAATGTCATAACCTATAACAGCTAACAGTAAATTTTGCCTGTTTATTTATTGACACTAGAGCCACGGTTATTTGCGTATTTCCGGTCACCTAAATAAAACTACCGGTCGATGTAAGGCATATTTTTGGCATTCCGAAGGATGCGAGTTCAATCCAGGCAGGGAGGACACAACAAATCTCTTATACTGAATACTACGGGTTCAGCGGTGTTTATTCTCGCTACATACATTAAACCGAATCTCATGGTGAGTGTAATAGTGTGGATATTTTAACAAACGGAAATATGAATTTCCGTTTAAATTAAACAAAGCGAAGAAAAACGACAAAGGACTTTTTCCCGGAAAGTGAACAAAAAAAGATTGTAACAATAATTTCGGGAATAGTTATCAGATCAAAAAGATAAAGATGCGTAGACGGTCGTCAATAAAAAAGCCAGAGGGTCGAGTCGTTAGTTGGACAGTCAGAGGGAGAACCATGACGGGAACGTGCGTGACCGGCCCGATCGCGCACCATCACTATCAGCGGGCAGTGAGGTTCGTCCCCCCCCTCCACTCACCAACGCATTGTCTACCTTTGGGCAGATTCCCATTGTCAAGCTCGCCACCCACACGCACCACGAGGAAATTAAAGAAATAAAGTTCAATCTCCTACATACAGCATGTCTTGTGTCTTCGTTAAGTGACCTACATATATTTGTCTAAGGGTAAGGAGAATACCCAGTATAACCAGCAACGTATACGATTCAGAGTAGCGAAAAAGGCGCTACGCAACAATAGAACTGCGCTACACAACAGAATTGCTTACTGTTTAGCGTTATCCAATTCTACTGAGGGTAGAGGTATGGCGAATTTTTATTCCTCTGGAGCAGGGTCCCAAAGGGGTCGATGAGAGCTCTCTGGGGTCGATTAATATAGTAAGGATCTAATGGAGGTCCACTTATGCTAAGGAAAAATTGAACCATATATAAAATAAACTAGAATATTTATTTATATCTGTTATGAATTAATATTTTAACTAATAATTTTTAACTAATATTTTTAGAATATTTGTTTTAATTACATGAAACTTTAATTGATTGTGTCAATAAATTTATTTTCAATCCCTAATATCAATAGATAAAATAATAATAAATAAGATAAGATTTATTGTATATACTAATGATTTTGACTATATTAATCAATTACACATTGAATAAATTACGCATTGAAATTACGCAAATGCTGATGGTATTATGACGTCAGTAGTGACGTAATTCGGTTAGAAACAGACAAACGATGTCGAATCTCCATTATAATAATATATGCGTTTTAAGCATTAGGGTATGTAAACACCTTCACCCGACCAAACAGGTTCGAGTGAGACAAGCAGACTAACGGAGGGTTAAAGAGGACATTTTACACGAAAGTTAAACACGGCGTTGGTTTTATTAGTCCTTTTATTTTATCCTGAAATCTCATCTTAATTCCATCTACCCAACAGTCCATTTCAAAATTCTTCCAGTATTGCAGCAATTACACTTTACGCACAAATGCACTCAAACTATTTAGAAGCCATTTTAAAGTACACCGTCTTCACAATGAGATTACCGATGATTCCGCGCGCAATCTATCTATCTATCACTTTTTCAGTGAATTTATCGATGGTTTTCAAGAATAGCAAAAACTAAAGAGATCTCCCGGTCAGCCAACCAAAATACACACTCGACGCTAGAGATAGAAGAACTTGGCATTGAAACAATACTATATACTATTGATATTAGTGAATATCAAGTTCGGTGCATCCGCAAGTACATTTTACACTTTGAAAAAAAAATCATGTTTAAGAAATATCCTACATAATCTTATATAATGGAGATTGTGTGTTTTCGCTGTCTGTAACCGAAAGTATTTACTACTTCATTCACAATTCCCTTTGTTATTTACGTCACATTCTCCATGATTTTATTTTTTTATTTAAATCTCAATTATTAATAAAATATTTTTACATTATTAATGCTGTTGACCATATCTATAACATGTAATTTATTTATATATACATAAAATAACGGTTTACAGTGGTGAAAAGGGAAGGCTAATTTGCATATTGATATTTAAAATTTGAATTTTAATAAATATGTGTTTAGTACTATTGATTTCTAATTGTTTGGTTTTATTTTAATGAATATAAGCAAAAATCTCTTCATAAATCTTAAATGAAATCCATTAACAAGAAAGAAAATAACTGTAATGTTATTCTTTACTTCCTCTTTTAACTAAATACTTAAATTAGAAAAAAAAAAACAACAATGAAAGACGAGAGTGATGGAAGTGGTAAGTTTCAGTTGTTCTATTTTCGATTATACCCACCTGTGTTTCAAATCTTTTATCTTCATTCTTATTTAGTTTCATTAGCCTTTCTAATTTTAATACAATATCTATTACTTTAAAAACTTAAAAATACTGCACCGCGGAGGGTGCATATATTTGCTAGTATATTAATAAGTAGCTGATTCCTTATATATAGTGAAAAAAAGATAAAATCGGTGGGGTGGCCTACTGTCGGTATCAGCCAGGCATAATGAAGTTATCCCATTTTCACTTGTCAACAAGCGTCCAACCCGATATTAAGAAGCTAGCCATTTAGTATTAAGACCAGCTATTTCCCTCATTCCCTCTCCCCTACACACACCCACAAATATATATATATATATTATATATATTGTTAAATAATGCAGCATTTTTTGTCTCCAAGTTTTGTCCTTTGATTTTTCGTATTGCTGGATATTTTTGTAATATCTGGCGATAGGGCGGAAAGTACTTGGTCATGACATTATGGCAAATACATCAGTCAATTTCGCCAGATATTACAAAAATAATCCGGCAATACGAAAAACAAAGGACAAAACTTGGAGACAAAAAATAGCTGCATTATTTAACAATATATACCTATAAAAAAAGAAGAGAAAATGCCAGCCTAATACACACACACACAGATATATATATATATATATATATATATATATATATATATTATATATCTTTTAAAAGAAAAAAACCTTAACAACCGTCATCCTGTTATATTTTATTTTTCAAAGCAGCACCCACCCCATAAGATGATTTCACAAAATACAGGGTATAAAAAAAATTATATCACAGAAAAATGTTTTATTATTCACGAAAATGTATGACAGATAACAAAGAGCATACAGTATGGTTTACATGAGATTCCCAAGATTCACAAATAGAATCATCCCGTAAAACTAGTCATTTGGATTACCTTACAGCTTATACATATATATAATTTTTGTGTGTGTGCTGTGTGTGTGTGTGTTGTGGATGAGGTGGGGTGTCTGTTTTTGTCTTCGATGTATGTGGTGGCGCGATTATCTTAGCTTATGAGAACAAGTATGCCAATGAAAATCTAGGTAGTATTGCAGTAATTACCGCTAATATTATATATTCAAGATTGTGGGTTCTGCTTGAGTAGCAGTTCTATTTTTTTGTATTTTGCGAAATCATGTACTTTTTGTTTAAAGGAAAACATTTTTGTGTTTATTATAATTATTTTCGTCGATTATTAATTTATGAATCTAACTAACCCCTCTCTCTCTCTTTCATCTTTTTTCTGTCAGTAACTTATTTCGGAATTCCCTTTGGAACAGTTTAGACTAATCAATCTTTTGTAAAATATTTATATATTTTACCAAACCTCTTCCGCACGAGCAGGATGCGACAACACAAAGTTTCAATCTATGGTATATGTTATTTCCTCAAAATACGGAGACTATCCTCCATGTTGCAAGTTTTTCACACGTCTGATCTTTTCCAATATGTTTGCTTTAAATAACGGTTTTCTGATGTGGAGCGAAAAACTCTGCATTCCTGATGAGTGTTAACTGTAAAGGTGTTTGACCATGTTCCACATTGTGGTTGTTGTTTCTTGTTTTGAGTATATTCGAGTGCGTTAGTATTGTATAACCAATGCCGTAATCGGACAACAATGACTTGTTTTGGCCAAGGGAATGTAGATTACCAAATTTCCTATACATCTTATTAAAAATGTGTATTTTCTCTGTCTGTAACGAACTATATCACCGCTTCAATGTAATTCTCCAGAAGTTATTTTGATTTTAAACCTCAACTTATTTATAAAAAAATTGTTTTACATTTTATACTGTTGACAATATCTACATACTGAACAAGCCCTGTCGGTGTGGCGTTTAGAATGCAATCGATGCACCTCTGCAGAGGGGTTAAACTCCCCAAACGGGCAGTGTTAGCCGTGGTGGCAACCCGTGATGCTAGGGACGATGTCTTGGTGGATGACCTTGCAACACTCCACTTGGAACCTTACTTAGGCTAGACGGGCCGGTCGGAGAGCCCCCCTCCGATCAAATCGGCTGGGTCCACGTGAAGCTCAGCGCCCTATACAACCCTATTCTCCCTTATAGCAAGCCCCACCCTTTTTAAATCATATGGGTATCTAGAAAGGTGGTGGCTGAGGGTTACATGTCCTGGGAAATGACGTTAAAACTGCTATCTAAATGGTGAGGGTTCCAGTTTTTGGATGTTTGGGAATGCTGGAGCACCCTTCAAACCATTGCTTCATGGTCCACTCTGACCCGGAGTGGTAGTACCTGTTAGGGTCTCATCTATGACAGAGTTAATAGAAACATGAGTTTATAAAACAAATTGATTAATCCATCTAAGAATGAATATTTCAAAACTTGTCGGCATTGAATGATCACGAGGGTTGATATGCTGTAAAACCCTAACCAACAAACATGAGAATAGCGGCATAACTGTGAACGGAAGCTAATTGCAATATTGTATTTAAGATTTGCTTTTAATGAAATATGTGCTTAGTATTCGATTTCTAATTGTCTGGTTTCATCTAGGAGGCAAATCTTAGAAAAATGCAATTGACAAGAAGAATATACTGGAATGTATTATTCTTTTATTCCAATTTAAACTAAATAGTTAAATAGGAAAAATATCACAAAATGAAGTCGGGAGTGACTGGAGTAGTTATAATATATATATATATATATATAATTATATAGCAATATATCACCCTCTGGGTGCAAGGTTTTTAATGTTTTAATATAATAAATAATCATGTTATTAGATGAAGGCTAATGAAACTGAAAAGAATTAAAAGATAAAAAGATATTTGGAACAGAGGGGGTATAAATCGGAAAATATACAACTTTGAACTAACTGTTCCAACCATTTCANGAATTGCTTAACTGTTTTAGCGTATCCAATTCTACTGAGGGTAGAGGTAATGGCGAATTTTTTATTCCTCTGGAGCAGGGGTCCCCAATGGGGGTCGATGAGAGCTCTCTGGGGGTCGATTAATATAGAAGGATCTAATGGAGGTCCACTTATCTAGGAAAAATTGAACATATATAAAATAAACTAGAATATTTTATTTATATTCTGTTATGAATTAAGTATTTTAACTAATATTTTAACTACATATTTTAGATATTTGTTTAATTACATGAAACTTAAATGATTGTTGTCAATAAATTTTATTTTCAACCTAATATAATAGTAAAATAAATAATAAATAAGATAAGATTTATTGTAATTCTAATGAATTTGACTATATTAATCAATTACACATTGAATAAATTACGCCCCATTGATAAATTACGCAAATGCCATGGTAATTATGACGTCAGTAGTGACGTACTTTCGGTAGAAACAGAAAACCGATGTCGAATCTCCATTATAATAATATATGCGTTTTAGCATTAGGGTATGTAGAACACCTTCACCCGACCAAACAGGTTCGAGTGAGACAGCAGACTAACGGAGGGTTAAGAGGACATTTTTACACGAAAGTTAAACACGGCGTTTGGTTTTAATTAGTCCTTTTATTTTCCTGAAATCTCATCTTAATCCATCTACAACAGTCATTTCAAATTCTTCCAGTATTGCAGCCATTCACTTTACGCACAATGCACTCAACTATTTAGAAGCCATTTTAGAAAGTTACACCGTCTTCACAATGAGATTACCATGATTCGCGCGAATCTATTACTATCACTTTCAGTGAATGTTATCGATGTTTTTTCAAGAATAGCAAAACTAAAGAGATCTCCCGGTCAGCCAACAAAATACACACTGTACCTAGAGAATAGAAGACTGGCATTGAAACAATACTATATACCTATTGATATTATGAATATCAAGTTCGGTGGCATCGCCAATGTACATTTTTTACACTTTGAAAAAAAATATGTTAAGAATATCTACATAATCTTATTTATAATGGAGATTGTTGTGTTTCTTTGTCTGTAACCGAAAGTATATTACTACTTCATTCACAATTCCTTTGTTATTTAACGTAGCATTCGTCCATGATTTTTATTTTATTTCATCTAATTATTAATAAAATATTGTTTACATTATTAATGCTGTTGACCTATCTAAATAAATGTAATTATATTTATATATACATAAATAACGTTTCAGTTGTGAAAGGGAAGGCTAATTTGCATATTGATAATTAATTTGATTTTAATAAATGTGTTTAGTATATTGATTTCTATTGTTTGGTTTTAATTTAATGAATATAAGCAAAAATCTCTTCAATAAATCTAATGAAATCCATTAACAAGAAGAAATAACTGTATGTTATTCTTACTTCCTCTTTTAACTAATATTAAATTAGAAAAAAAAAACACAATGAAGACGAAGTGATGAAGTGTAACAGTTAGTTGTTCTATTTTCGATTATAACTCCACCTGTGTTTTCAAATCTTTTTATCTACATTCTTATTTAGTTTCATTAGCTCTTTCTAATTAATACATATTCTATTACTTTAAAAACTTAAATGACTTGCAACCCGGAGGGGTGCATATATTTGCATAGTATATAAAGTACTGATTCCTTACTATATCAGTGAAAAAAAGATAAAAAATCGGTGGGTGGCCTACTGTCGGTATTCAGCCAGGCAATAATGAAGCTTTCCCATTTTCACTTGTCCAACAGCGTCCACCCGATATTAAAGAAAGCTAGCCATTAGTATTAGAAGCTATTCCCTATTCCTCCCCTACACACACCCACACCAATATATATATATATATATATATATTGTTAAATAATGCAGCCACTTTTTTGTCTCCAAGTTTTGTTCCCTTTGATTTTCGATATTGCTGATTATTTTTGTAATATCTGGCGATAGGGCGGGAAAGTACTTGGATCTAAGACATATGCAAATACATCAGTCAATTTTCGCCAGATATTACAAACTATCGGCAATGACGAAAAAACAAAGGACAAAACTTGGAGACAAAAACTAAGCTGAATTATTTACAATATATTACCTATAAAAAAAGAAGAGAAAATGCAGCCTAATTACACACACACACATATATATATATATTATATATATATTATATATATATATATATATTCTTTTTAAAGAACGAAAACCTTAACAAACCGTCATCCTGTTATATTTTATTTCAGCAGAACCCACCCATAAGATGGATTCACAAAATACAGGGTTCATAAAAAAAAATTAATATAAACCAGAAAAATGTTCTTATTATTCACGAAAATGTATGACAGATACAAGAGCATACAGTATGGTTGTACAGTGAGATTTCCAAGATTCCAGATAGAATCATCCGTAAAACTGTTCATTTGGTTACCATTACACTTATAACAATATATATATATATTTGTTGTGTTGTGTGTTGTGTGTGTGTGTGTGTATGAGATGGGTGTCTGTTTTTGTTTCGATGTATGCTGCTCGGTCGATTTATCTTAGCTTATGAGAATCAGTAGGCCAATGAAAATCTAGATGTATTTGCAAGTATTACCGCTAATATTATATATTCAAGATTGGGGTTTACTGCTTGAGTAGCAGTTCTATTTCTTTGTATTTGCGAAATATGTTTTTGTTTATAACGAAAACATTTTTTGTTGTTTTATTATCATTATTTCGTCGATTTAATTTATGAATCTACTACCCTCTCTCTCTCTTTCCATCATTATTTTTCTGTCAGTAAACTATTCGGAAATTTCCTTTGAAGTTAGACCTAATCAATCTTTTGTAAATATTTATATATTTACCAACCTCTCCGCACGAGCACGGATGCGACACAAGTTCAATTTTTTCTATGGTATAAATTGTTATTTCCTCAAAAACGAGACTATCTCCATGTTTGAAAGTTTTCAAACAGATCTTTCATATTGTTTGCTTTAAAATACGGTTTCTGAGTGAGCGAAAAACCTGCATTCCATGAATGAGTGTTTAACTGTCAAAGGTGTTTGACATGTCCACATTGTTTGGTTGTTGTTCTTGTTTTGAGTATATTCGAGTGCGTTAGTATTGTATAACCAATGCGTAATGGGACACAATGACTTGTTTTGCCAGGGAATGTAGATTACCAAATTTCCTATACATCTTTATTAAAAATTGTGTATTGTCTCTGTCCTGTAACCGAAACTATATCACTGCTCAAGTCACATTCTCCATGAGTTATTTTGATTTAAACCTCAATTATTTTAAAATTGTTTACACTTATTAAACTGTTGACAATATCTCATACCTAAACAACGCCCTGTCGTGTGGCGTTAGATGCATCGACTGCACCTCTGCAGAGGGGTAAAACCTCCCCAAACGGGCCACGTGTTAGCCGTGGGTGGCAACCCGTGCTGCCTAGGGACGATGTCTTGGTGGATGACCTGCACACTCCACTTGGAACCTTACTTAGGCTAGACTGGGCCGGTCGGAGAGCCCTCCGATCAATCGGCTGGTCACGTGAAGCCCCAGCCTCTATACAACCTATTTCCCTTATGCAAGACCACTTTAATCATTGGGTATAGAAGGTGGGGCTGAGGGTCTACTGTCCTGGAAATGAGTTAAACTCTAATTAATGGGTTGAGGTTCCAGTTTTGGATGTTTGGGAAATTTGGGCACCCTTCAACACCATTTGCTTCATGGTCCACTTCTGACCGGAGTGGTCTACCTGTTAGGGTCTCATCTATGAGTTAAATAGAAAAACACTGAGTTTATAAAAAAATTGATTTCGCATTAAAGAATGATTTATTTCAAACTTTGTCGCATTGAATGACGTCACCCGAGGTGATATGCTGTAAAACCTAACCAAACATGTACGAATAGCGGCATACACTGTGAAGCAGGAAGGCTAATTTGCATATTGATATTTAAGTTTGCTTTTAAATAAATACTGTGCTTAGTATTGATTTCCTAATTGTCCTGGTTTCATCTAGGAGGCAATCTAGAAGAAATCAATTGACAAGAAGAAATAACTGGAATGTTATTCTTTACTTCCCAATTTTAATCCTAAATAGTTAAATTAGGAAAATATAAATGAAAGTCGGGAGTGACTTGAGTAGTAACTTATAATATATATATATTATATTATATACTAGCAATATATGACCCTCTGGGTGAAGTTTTTAAGTTTAATTAATAAAATATCATGTTAAATAATTACGAAGGCTAAGAAACTGAATAAGATTCAGGATAAATATTTTGGAACAGGGGGGTATAATCGGGAAAATAGAACAACTTTGAAACTACTGTTCATCATTTTTCCCTTACTCCCGTCTTTCAGAGGTAAATTTCCCTAATTTAACTATTAGTTAAATAGGAAGAAAAGAATAAAATTACCAGTTATTTCTTTATGTTTAAAAGATTTCTGTTTAAGATTATCCCCGAGAATTTTTATCATATTATTAATGATAAAACCAAACAATGTAGAAATCAATAATACTAAGCATATATTTATTAAATCAAATTTTTTAAGATCAGATATGCAAATTAGCCTTCCGGGGATTCACACTGTAAACCGCTATTTCGTTTGTATATATAAATACAATTGCATGTTATTAGTCAGTGATATGGTCAACAGATATAATAATTATAAAACAATTTTTATTTAATTAACTGAAGGTTTAAAAGAATGAAATCATGGAGAATTTGACGTAAATAATTAAGTGAATTGTGCTGAGTAGTAATCTGGTTTGCGGTTACAGACAGAAAAACACACATCTCCTTATATATAAGATTGTCGTGTGTGTGTGTGTGCTGACCGTGTGTGTTTGTTATAAACTTTTCTGACCATCACTAACCGAATTGGAAATTAGTTAAAAACAATCAAAGAAGACATAGCAAAAATTAATAATCCTATTTGTCTTAACACTTTACTTCAATCGCATACACACCACATATATATATATTTATTATATATATATATATATATATACATATGGGGGAACTTGACAAATACGATTTATTTCAAGATAAATATTTATTCTTGTGGAATACACTGTGTTTTTGTTTATATTTTCGCACAACACGCGGATTGTTTTGACCATTTTCTCCCATATTTACTATGATCATCAATCTCTCTCTTCTCTCTCGTTATATATACAACAAATATAATGCCCCTCCGGGTGAAGTATTAAGTTTTAATGTAATATATATATTAAATTAAGAAGTCTAATAAGAATGCCAGATAAAAAGATTTGAAACGAGTGGGATTATATATAGAAAAAATAGAAATGAAACTTACTCTTCTCACTGCCGTCTTTATTGCTGAATTTTACTTATTTAACTACTTTAGTTAAATTAGAAATAAGAATAAATTACACTTATTTTTCTTGTTTAATGGATTTATTTAAGATTGCATTGGAGATATTTTGCTTATATTCATTAAATAAACCAAACGGTTAGAAAAATATAATACTAAGCAGATATTTACTAACATCCATTTTTAATATAAAATATGCAATTAGGCCTTCCCAATTCCACTGCAAACGCTATTTTTTGTATCTATAAATACAATATCATGTTATTTGTATGTAGATCATGGACATACGCTAATAAAAGGTGAAGCATTTTATTCATAATTGAGGTTTAAATATAAATAAAATCATGAGAATGTGATGAATAATTATGTTAATGTGATCGATTAGTAATATAGTTTCGGTTAACAGAACAGAAAAACACTATCTCCATATAATAAGATATTATTAAGTAAAGGTCGACGGCGGCCTATCTGTTGTGTTTAGCGCAGTTCTATTGTTGCGTAGGCGCCTTTTTCGCTACTCTGAATCGTATACGTGCTGCGTATACTGCGGCGTATCTCTCTTACCCTTAGACAATATATGTAGGGGTCATAACAAGACACAAGACACTGCTGTATGTAGGGAGATGAACTTTTATTTCTTTATTTTTCCTCGTGGTGCGTGTGGGTGTCGAGCTTGCACAATGGGAATCTGCCCAAAAGGTAGACAATGCGTGGTGAAGGTGGAGGGGGGGGACGAACCTCACTGCCCGCTGATAGTGATGCGTGCGCGATCGGGCCGGTCACGCACGTTCCCGTCTGGCCTGTCTCCCTCTGACTGTCCAACTAACGACTCGGACCCTCTGGCTTTTTTATTGGACGGACCCGTCTACGCATCTTATCTTTTGATACTGATTAACTATTCCCGAAATTATTGTTACCAATCCTTTGTTCACTTTACCGGAAAAAATTCCTTTTTTGTCGTTTTCTTCGCTGTTTAATTTAAACGGAAATTCAATTCCGTTTGTAATATATCCAACACTAATTACACTCACCATGAGATTCGGTAATGTATGTAGCGAGAATAACACGCTGGAAACCCCGTAGATACAGTATAAGAGATTATTGTGGTCCTCCCTGCTGGATATGAACTTCGCATCCTTCGGAATGCCAAAAAATATGGCCTTACATCGACCGGTAGTTTTATTTAGGTGACCGGAAAATACGCAAATAGACCGTGGGCTCTAGTGTCAATAAATAAACAGGCCAAATTTTTACTGTTAAGCTGTTATAGGTTATGACATTTACTTGACCCCCCCCCCACCGACTTCCGCCAACGGGAAGGCATGAGAACTGAAATTGGTTATAGTTAACAGATTCTGGCTGGTTAACTGAGGAAACAGACGTAAATGATGGTTGCTCTTAGATGCCAACTTCTCACCGCGGTAGAAAAATCTTTGGCTGTGCATTTTTTAATAAAGAATAAGAAAAAGTATGTCTTCCTATATTTATTACAGCAAGAAATAAGGCACAGACGACCATCCCAACAGAGGAAAGCAGCCCACAAAATCAGGATGGTACCAATATTAGAGATTCAGTGTACCAATTAAGGATCCCCTTTTTTTGGCTGGGGCCCTACCCCTTTTACGAGGCGATTAGAGACAGCGTATTATAAGCCCCGGGGTGACATGCATGTATTGTATAAAATTTATATCGTCGGCGTGAGTGATTGGCATCTTTATTTTTTAAATATCAAGCAGTATATGTGACTTAATGCAGGAAAGAAACTTGTGAAATCTAATTACATGAGACATTTTAGTAGTCAATGAATTTTCTTTTTAAACTGAACATTTATGGATGTTTCCCTAAAGATAGCCTCAAACTCAGACATAAATACCTCTAAGGACAGTTAAATCAAATTAATTATTTTTATACTTTAAATAATGTTATTATAAAGGAATGCACGATGTTAATGGCTATTCTGCTCATACATTACTAATTTAGAATATATTTTGCATTGTGATTTTATTAAATTAAAAGTTTTGAAAGTAAACGTTTAGGCTGAATGTTAGGACATCACAGATAAAGAGCGTATTGAAGCCAGTAAGTCATACTGATGGTTTGAATAACAAGCAGCTTAACTAAGTACAACTAAAGCAGTGGCCAAGGACAGCTTGGTATATATAGAAATCCAGAATGCACCCATTCATGAATTTGGGTGATTGGCGTCATTCCGATTCCTGAGTATCTGATTGACTTGCTTTGATTTGAATGACATTGTGGAGTCTATATTATATCCTGTCATCTGCAGTAGACTTTGCTGACATTCGGGTTTGTGTATTGAAGTTACAACCGTTTGTTTGCCTTGTCTTCCCAGTTCGACGGTAATTGGAACTAATTATTCTTTCAAAGCGTTGAAAAAAAAATTTAAAATAAGTTAATGTTGCATTATTAGTAAAAAAATGTGTTTCAAAAAGTGTTTAAAGTAACCGGAATCCTACCATTTTAGAACCTTATTTATCCGATGCAGGTTATCATTGGGGAACGAAAATGTTGGCCCGATAGACAACCAGTACGTCAGGTGAAAACTGTTACGATTGTTGTGGCCATTTTTTACGCCTGGCAATGTGAGAGCACTTTAACAGTGGAGATTCCCTTGTTTTTTCCGTAGTTGTAATTAGACTCATTTTGTTGTTCTTTAGTGAAAGAAATCCTTGGTTGTTCTTCAGTATTAGGCAGAATCCTTGGTTTTCCTTAGTATTAAGATCATTTGCTTTGGTATAATCAAAGAAAAACAAAGTCTTCCTATTTTATTACAAACATTGAAATAAAACCACAGTCAACTAATATCGTCGTGAAAGATGCAAAAACTACAAGTAACATTTCATATGGAAATCTGTACATGCAGCTAAATGTTATTTTTTTGCCATAATATGTCATTCTTGCATTCCTTTAGGCTTTCATGTTATTTTCCTTCAGTAATGACAAACGAAATTTTTACAATCGCAGCTGCTTCTTCGAACTTTATGAAAAATCATTTTTATCCATCCTTACAGAAAAAAAGTCGGTGTGCCTTTTCTTTTGGATTATTCGGTATATATTTATTTACTAAGCTTAGCTTAGATTAGCACAAGGCCAGAAAAGATGGGGCACCCAGTGAGAATCGAACTCACTAACAATGGGTCTGCTAAGGCTAGCTTGCTAACCATTAGGCTACATATAATGTGGACCATTATTTCGATATATAAGGTGTCTGAAGTCCACCACTTAAAATTAATAGACTCTGCGCGGGTGCGTGGATTAAAAGCCAGCCCAATCAACATGCTTGTATACGTTGGTTAGTTAACTTACTTAATCGCCGATCTTAGAAAAGCTGTTTCATTTGCATTATATTCGACACAGTAAAAACTGATCTGCAACCAAGGAGTCTGCTCAACCAAAAGATTCTACCCAGACTAAGAAACACGCAGGAAACAACAAAGGATTCTTAACCTAACACTAAAGGGACAATCAAAGATTCTTTCCACTAGCACACAATGGGATTTCCACTGTTTAAAGTGCTCTTACCTGCTGACTTTAAAATGGCGACAAAAAAATTCGTAAACATTTCTAAGTCCTCTTCACCGATTCCGTACACTTAAACTTTTAAGCCTACCACTTAAATGTATAGACCTGCTGGGTGCCACCAATCAACATTGCTCGAAATACGGTAGTTAACTATTTTAATCGCCGATTTTGAAAGCCGATTTCAATTTGCACGTATTCACAAGGACGAAACCTCAAACCAAAGGATTCTACCCAACACTAAGGAACACCGAGGAACAACAAGGACTCTACCTAACACTTAAGGAAGTTAATCAAGTGTTTCTTCCACTAAGTAACACAAGGGGATTTCCAGTGTAATAGTGTTTTCAACTGCTGACTTAAAAATGGCGACAAAAATCACAATATCTAAGCTCTCTTCACCGTTTCGGGTACATTAACCCCACATTGGAACGGAGTAATACGGGGAGTCAGAATTCAACTCGGAAATACGGGACATTCAAATTTATTCTAATTTTGATTATTTAAAATTTCCCAGAACATACAAGATATTTTTTTCAGAATTAATAGTAAAACGAGCCTTTATAATGCCAAGATGTGTTTACATTTCAATGTAGAAATTCAAATTATTCAATTTAATCGAGAATTAACTTAGAATCAATTGTAAAATATCACAAAAAGAGAAAGAGAAAATCTAAGAAATTTAAACTCCAATGGAGCCAGGATAACATCAAAAGGAGAAATATGATTCTCCCTCTCCCCGCCCCCCCTAATAATTTTAAAAACAGACTAATTCTACTTCTCTCAATTTTTATTGACAGCTCCTTACAGTCGCCATTGGCTTACATCATTAATAGCACTGGTTCTAGTAATCAAAAATTTGTTTATTTTTTAGTTTATATTTTGAACATTACTTCTTTAACACAGCTAAACAATCTCGTCTACTTAATAGGGAAAATTATCAGGCCGCTTCTCACGGGCCCTTCCGCAGGAGCGTTTCTGACCCATTGCAATTCTAACTATAATGGGAGATTGTGTATTTGTCTGTCTATAACCAAAACTATATCACTATTCAAATTCACAACCCCCTTTTTTTTTATGACACAATCTCCATGATTTTATCTATTTTAATCTCAATTATTAATAACCATTCAAATTAATAACCAATTGTATATATATAATATATATAATATATAATATATATATATATATATAAATTTGCAGCTTACAGTGTGAAACGGGAAGGCATTTGAATATCTATATCTAAAAATTGATTAATAAATATGTGCTTAGTATTATTGTTTCTAATTGTTTGTTTTATTTAATGAATATGAACAAAAAATCTCGGGGATAAATCTTTAAAACAAGAAATCCATTAATAAGAAAGAAAAAACAACTGAATGTATTCTACTCCTATTTTAAGTAAATAAATAAATTAGGAAAATAGCCAATGAAAGAGGGGAGTTTTACGTTGTTTCCCAATTTTTCGATTACCCCTCCTCTGTTTCAAGTCTTTTATCTGCATCTTTTAGTTCATTGCCATTCTAACTTAAATAATAAAATACATTAAAACTTAAAATTACTTGCCACACAGAGGGAGCATAATTTGCTAGTAAAGATTAATAGAGTCAGCTCAATGTCCTGTAAAAATCTATTGAAAGATGGAGAAAAGTGTCGATTACTTTTTTTGAATTGTAATATAAAATTGATCCCGGAAACGAATCCTGGTATGTTTCGATGCTTAGTCATGTTTCCCGGGTCAGTTGGTTTTTATTTTTCCTTCTATTTCTAACTCGCTATTCTATTTTAACCACAATAAACATTATACAACTGACACTTCCTATAAATTCCATATTACTATTGTCATATTTGATAGATACATCCCATCAAAATCTACGCTTTCTTTCTCTTGCCTTCTTTCAATTACTGTTGACATGTCTTCAGATACATTGTCTTCATTATTAATCTTTGAACAAAACTGGTTAGACAAATCCCCACTGGACAGTGATCGTATTCCTGAGGATGGATAATTGCTGGGTTTTTAGTTTTTGAGTTTTGTTTAACGGCATATCAACCTCTGTGGGTCATTTTAATGCCAAAAAGGTTATTTTGGATTTCAGACTTTAAGTAGTGCGTTCTATGGAGATAATGGTTATGTTCTGTATATTGTTGAAAAGGTTGCTTTTATGTTTTTTTATAAAAATTAAAATGTTTTCAGGGTTTGTATCTTAAAGATGTCTTTCAGGCCTCTTGCTTGATATTAATTTACGGCGGGATATGTTTTAAGTCTGTTACAATTTAGAAGGAATATGCTTTGGTTGTAAGTTTGACTTTGCATGTTGGCCACACTGGGGCATCCTTACCCTTTTAACAGGTACGAATGGGTAATGTGGGTGTGTCCAATTACGCAATTCTGGCGATTATTACGTCTCTTCTAATACTACGGGTTTAGAATAAAGAACTTCCAGTCAATTTTGTTAAACTTATTTTTCCAAGTGTATTTGTACTCTGTGAAATGCAAGCAAGCTCATTTCCCGTATTTCAACTCGCGTCGCCCGTCTATAAGCTATGATGATAACTGTTACACGAAGAAGAATTCATTTAACTTTTACATTCAATTAGATTAGCAAAATACGAGCCAAACTACTCGTGTTTATCTTGCGTAAGTCTGGAAATTTAAATAATCAAAGTAAGAATAAATTTGGATTTCCCGTATTCCGCAGTAATTCTGGACTCACCGTATTACTCCGTTTCCATGTGGGGATTAATGTTACCCCGAATCGGAGAAGAGGACTCTATTACTGATTATTGTCTTACCTTGATAGAAACGTCCAGAACCTATGCTCTCTTTGTCTTGTTCCTCTTTCATTTTTTGTCGAACATGTCTTCGGTATACGTGCCTTCGTTTTATATTTGATGAGCGCTAGCAGACAAATTCCATGGGCATTGACTGCATCGTGAGAATAGGATATTGTTCAGGTTGTAATATATAAAGGCCTGGGGTTCGAGCTGAAAAGGTCAGAAAGTGAGGACAGTAGACGGCGGGACGAAGAACAGTGAGCGACCGTCGCCATGGTCCATCGCAGGCAACCGGGCTGTGAGGTTCGTCCGCCCATTATCCCTCACCATCACCAGTTCTCTGTGAGATTGCCGCTATATAACAGATAGGATAGAAGCATCAGTTCGTGGAACAGTTATGTCATTAAAAAAGGGTTCTAATATAGCGGAGTTTTCAAATCCGTGAGGACACTTGTGTTTGTTGGAGTTATTTTGTCAATACAAGGTGTTGCTGGAGCCATACACTTAAACTTTATAGACTGTGGTGGCCGCATGAATTCAAATCAGCCAATCAACACTCTCGGGGTACCGTGGTTAGTTAACTATTTAATCGCCGATTCTGAAAGCCGTTCAGTTGCTCGTATTCGACAACGGACGAAGGATCAACAACCAAGAACTCTGCTTAAAACAAGGACTTCTGCCTTAAACACCGAGGAACAACCAAGGACTCTGTATAACACAAGGCTTCTGCTTAACACCAAAGAAATACCAATGATTCTGCTTAAGACAATGATTCTCTTGTAACACAAGGATTCTCCACGTAAAGTGCTCTTAGTCTGCAGGCTAAAAAATAGCCAACAAGACTCTAACAGTGTTTCAACCATAAAACCTTCGAAAGAAGTTACTAATTGGACTGGAAGCGTCTTTTATTCTACAACCTGAACAATTTAATCCTATTCTCACGATTGCAGTCAATGAGCCCAGTGGAATTGATCTTGCTTAGCCTCATCAAATATAAAACGAAGGCACGTATACCGAAGAATGTCGACAAAAAATGAAAGAGGGACAAGACAAAGAGAGCATAGGTTTCTTGGACGTTTCTATCAAGTAAGACAATAATCAGTAATAGAGTCCTCTTCTCCGATTCGGGTACATTAACCCCAATGGAACGGAGTAATACGGTGAGTCAGAATTCAACTCGGAAATACGGGAAATCCAAATTTATTCTTACTTTGATATTTAAACATTTCCCAGACTTACCGAAGATTAAACACGAGTAGTTTGGCTCGTATTTGCTAATCTAATTGATGTAAAAGTTAAATGAATTCTTCTTTCGTGTAAAACAGTTATCATCATAGCTTATAGACGGCGACGCGAGTTGAAATACGGAATTGAGCTTGCTTGCATTTCACAGAGTACAAATACACTTGGAAAATAAGTTACCAATTGGACTGGAAGTTCTTTATTCTAAACCCGTAAGTATTAGAAGAGACGTAATACTCGCCAGATTGCGTATTGGACACACCCACATTTTACCCATTCGTACCGTTAAAAGGGTAGGATGCCCCAGTGTGGCCAACATGCAAAGTACAACTTACAACCAAGCATATCCTTCTAAATTGAACAGACTTAAAACATATCCGCGTAAAATTACTATCAAGCAAGGAAGCCTGAAAAGGACATCTTTAAGAATACAAACCCTGAAAAAACATTTTAAATTTTATAAAAACATTAAAAAGCAACCTTTTCAACAAAAATAACAGAACATAACCAATTATCTCCATAGAACCACTACTTTAAAGTCTGAAATCCAAAATAACCTTTTGGCATTAAATGACCCACAGAGGTTGATATGCCGTTAAACAAAACTCAAACAAACTAAAACCCCAGCAATAATCCTATCCTCAGGATACGATCACTGTCCAGTGGGATTTGTTCTAACCAGTTTGTTCAAAGATAAAATGAAGACATGTATACTGAAGACATGTCAACAGTAATTGGAAAGAAGGCAAGAGAAAGAAAGCGTAGATTATGGGGATGTATCTATCAAATATGACAATAGTAAATATGGAAATTATAGGAAGTGTCCGTTGATTATAATGTTTATTGTGTTAAGAAATAGTTAGAATAGCGAGTTAGAAATAGAGGAAAATAAAACCAACTGACCCGGGAAAACATGACTAAGCATCGAACAACAGTATTCGTTCCGGGATCATTTAATATTACAATTCTCTCAAAGTAATCGCCACTTTTCTCATCTTTCAATAGATTTACAGGACATTGAGCTGACATCTATTATCTTTACTAGCAAATATATGCTCCCTCTGTGTGCACAGTATTTAAGTTTTAATGTAATTTTATATTAATAGAAATGGCAATGAAACTAAATAAGAATGCAGATAAAAAGACTTGAAACAGAGGAGGGGTAATCGAAAAATGGAACCAACTAAAACTCCCCTCTTTCATTGCTAAATTTTCCTAATTAATTATTTACTTAAAATAGGAAGTAAAGAATACAATTACAGTTGTTTTTTCTTTCTTTATTAATGATTTCTTTTAAGATTTATCCCCGAGATTTTTGTTCATATTCATTAAAAAACCAAAACAATTAGAAAACAATAATACTAAGCACATATTTATTAAAATCAAAATTTTAGATATAGATATTCAATGAGCCTTCCCGTTCACACTGTAAGCTGCAATTATATTATATAGTATATATATATATATATATATATATATATATATACATGTATATTATTTTGAATGGTTTATTAATAATTGAGGATTAAATAAAAGATAAAATCATGGAGAATGTGTCATAAAAAAACAAAGGGTTGTGATTTGAATAGTGATATAGAGTTTTGGTTATAGACAGACAAATACACAATCTCCCATTATAGTTAGATTGCAATGGGTCAGAAACCTCCTGCGGAAAGGCCCACCTTGATAATTTTCCCTATTAAAGTAGACGAGATTGTTTAGCTGTGTAAAGAGTATGTTAAAAAAAAAAAAACTAAAAATAAACAAATTGATTACTAGAACCAGTGTAAATTATGATGTAGCCAATGGCGACTTAAGAGCTGTCAATAAAAATTGAGAGAGAAGTAGAAATTAGTCTGTTTTTAAATTATTAAGATCATATCTCCTTGATGTTATCCTGGCTCCATGAGTTTAATTTTCTTAGATTTTCTCTTCTCTTTTGTGGAATTTTACAATTTGATTCTAAGTAATTCTCGATTAATTGAATATTTGAATTTCTACATTGAAATGTAAACACATCTTGGCATTAAAAGGCTTCGTTTTACTATTTAATTCTTGAAAAATATATCTCTTGATAAGTCTGGGAAATGTTTAATAATCAAAATTAGAATAAATTTGAATGTCCCGTATTTCCGAGTTGAATTCTGACTCCCCGTATTACTCCGTTCCAGTGGGGTTAATGTACCCGAATCGGTGAAAGAGAACTTAGAAAATATTGTGATTTTGTCCCATTTAAGTCAGCAGTTGAAAAACACTTTACACTGGAAATCCCTTGTGTTACTTAGTGAGAGAAACACTTGATTATTCCTTAGTGTTAGTAGAGTCCTTGGTTGTTCCTCGGTGTTCCTTAGTGTTGGTAGAATCCCTTTGGTGAGGTTCGTCCTTGTTGAATAGTGCAAATGAACGGCTTTTCAAAATCGGCGATTAAATAGTTAACTAACCACGTATTCGAGCATGTTGATTGGCTGGCACCACGCAGAGTCTATACATTTAAGTGGTAGGCTTAAGTTAAGTTGTACGCGAATCGGTGAAGAGGACTTAGAAATGTTACGATTTTTTGTCGCCATTTTTTAAGTCAGCAGGGTAGAGCACTTTTACAGTGGAATCCATTGTGTTGCTTAGTGAAGAATCTTTGATTGTCCTTTAGTGTTAGGTAGAATCCTTTGGTATGTTCCTCGGTTGTTTCTTAGTGCTGGGTTTAGAATCTTTTGGTGAGCAGACTCCTTGGTTGCAGATCCGTTTGTACGTGTCGAATATATTGCAAATGAACAGCTTTCAAAGATCGGCGATTAAGTAATTAACTAACCACGTATACAAGCATGTTGATTGGCTGGCTTTAATCCACGCACCCGCGCAGAGTCTATTAATTTAAGTGGTGGACTTCAGCACACCTTATATATCGAAATAATGGTCACATTATATGTAGCCTAATGGTTAGCAAGCTAGCTTAGCAGACCATTGTTAGTGAGTTCGATTCTCACTGGGTGCCCCATCTTTCTGGCCTTGTGCTACATCTAAGCTAAGCTTAGTAAATAAATATATACCGAAATAATCCAACAAGAAAAGGCACACCGACTTTTTTCTGTAAGATGGATAAAAATGATTTTTCATATTCGAAGAAGCAGCTGCATTGTAAAAATTTCGTTTGTCATTACTGAAAGGAAAATAACATGAAAGCCTAAAGGAATGCAAGAATGACATATTAATGGCAAAAAAATAACATTTAGCTGCATGTACAGGATTTCCATATGAAATGTTACTTGTAGTTTTGCATCTTTCACGACGATATTAGTTGACTGTGTTTATTTCATGTTTGTAATAAATAAGGAAGACTTTGTTTTTTCTTGATTATACCTAACAAATGATCCTTTACTAAGGAAAAACCAAAGGATTCTGCCTAATACTGAAGAACAACCAAGGATTCTTCACTAAAGAACAACAAAATGAGTCTACTTAACACTACGGAACACAAGGGATCTCCACTGTAAAGTGCTCTCACATGCAGCGTAAAAATGGCCACAACAATCGTAACAGTTTCACCTGACGTCCTGGTTGTTATCGGGCCAACATTTTCGTTCCCCAATGATACCTGCATCGGATAAATAAGGTATAAAATGGTAGGATTCCGGTTACCTTTAAACACTTTTTGAACACATTTTTTTTTATAATATGCAACATTAACTTATTTTAATTTTTTTTCAAACGCTTTGAAGAATAATTAAAGTTCCAATTACCGTCGAACTGGGAAGACAAGGCAACAAACGGTTGTAACTTCAATACAAACCCGAATGTCACAAAGTCTACTGCAGAATGACAGGATATATATAAGACTCCACAATGTCATTCAAATCAAGCAGTCAATCAGAACTCAAGGAATGGAATGACCCAAATCACCCAAATTCATGAATGGGTCATTCTGGATTTCTATATATACCAACTGTCTTGGACACTGCTTAAGTTGTACTTAGTTAGCTGCTGTTATTCAAACCATCAGTAGACTTACTGGCTTCAATACGCTCTTTATCTGTGATGTCCTAACATTCAGCCTAACGTTTACTTTCAAAACTTTTATTTAATTAAAATCACAATGCAAAATATATTCTAAATTAGTAATGTATGAGCAGAATAGCCATAAACATCGTGCATTCTTTAATAATAACATTATTTTAAAAGTATAAAAATAATTAATTGATTTAACTGTCCTTAGAGGTATTTATGTCTGAGTGAGGCTATCTTTAGGGAAACATCATAAATGAATTCAGTAAAAGAAAATTCATTGACTACTAAAATGTCTCATGTAATTAGATTTGCACAGTTCGTTTCCTGCATAAGTCACATATACTCTGATATTTAAAAATAAAAATGCCATCACTCACCCGACGATATAAATTTTATACAATACATGCATGTCACCCGGGGCTTATAATACGCTGTCTCTATCCCTCGTAAAGGGGTAGGGCCCCAGCCAAAAAAAGGGGATCCTTAATTGGTACACTGAATCTCTAATATTGGTACCTCCTGATTTTTGTGGGCTTCCTCTGTTGGGATGGTCGTCTGTGCTTATTTCTTGCTTGTAATAAATAAGGAAGACATACTTTTTCTTATTCTTTATTAAAAATGCACAGCCCAAAAGATTTTCTACGCGGGTGAGAAGTTGGCATCTAAAGAGCAACCATCATTACGTCTGTTTCCCTCAGTTAACAGCCAGAATCTGTTAACTATAACCAATTTCAGTTCTCATGCCTTCCCGTTGGCGGAAGTCGGTGGGGGGGGGGTCAAGTAAATGTCATAACCTATAACAGCTAACAGTAAATTTTGGCCTGTTTATTTATTGACACTAGAGCCCACGGTTATTTGCGTATTTCCGGTCACCTAAATAAAACTACCGGTCGATGTAAGGCATATTTTTGGCATTCCGAAGGATGCGAGTTCAATCCAGGCAGGGAGGACACAACAAAATCTCTTATACTGATCTACGGGTTCAGCGGTGTTATTCTCGCTACATACATTAAACCGAATCTCATGGTGAGTGTAATAGTGTTGGATATTTTACAAACGGAAATATGAATTTCCGTTTAAATTAAACAAAGCGAAGAAAAAACGACAAAGGACTTTTTCCCGGTAAAGTGAACAAAAAAAGGATTGGTAACAATAATTTCGGGAATAGTTATCAGATCAAAAAGATAAAGATGCGTAGACGGTCGTCAATAAAAAAGCCAGAGGGTCGAGTCGTTAGTTGGACAGTCAGAGGGAGACAGCCGACGGGAACGTGCGTGACCGGCCCGATCGCGCACCATCACTATCAGCGGGCAGTGAGGTTCGTCCCCCCCCTCCACCTCACCAACGCATTGTCTACCTTTGGGCAGATTCCCATTGTCAAGCTCGCCACCCACACGCACCACGAGGAAATTAAAGAAATAAAAGTTCAATCTCCTACATACAGCATGTCTTGTGTCTTCGTTAAGTGACCCCTACATATATTGTCTAAGGGTAAGAGAGAATACCCGCAGTATACCAGCAACGTATACGATTCAGAGTAGCGAAAAAGGCGCTACGCAACAATAGAACTGCGCTACACAACAGAATTGCTTAACTGTTTAGCGTTATCCAATTCTACTGAGGGTAGAGGTATGGCGAATTTTTATTCCTCTGGAGCAGGGGTCCCCAAAGGGGTCGATGAGAGCTCTCTGGGGGTCGATTAAATATAGAAGGATCTAATGGAGGTCCACTTATGCTAAGGAAAAATTGAACCATATATAAAATAACTAGAATATTTATTTATATTCTGTTATGAATTAATATTTTAACTAATATTTTTAACTAATATTTTAGAATATTTGTTTTAATTACATGAAACTTTAAATTGATTGTTGTCAATAAATTTATTTTCAACCTAATATCAATAGATAAAATAAATAATAAATAAGATAAGATTTATTGTATATACTAATGATTTTGACTATATTAATCAATTACACATTGAATAAATTACGCATTGAATAAATTACGCAAATGCTGATGGTATTATGACGTCAGTAGTGACGTAATTTCGGTTAGAAACAGACAAACCGATGTCGAATCTCCATTATAATAATATATGCGTTTTAGCATTAGGGTATGTAAACACCTTCACCCGACCAAACAGGTTCGAGTGAGACAGCAGACTAACGGAGGGTTAAAGAGGACATTTTACACGAAAGTTAAACACGGCGTTGGTTTTATTAGTCCTTTTATTTTATCCTGAAATCTCATCTTAATTCCATCTACCAACAGTCCATTTCAAATTCTTCCAGTATTGCAGCATTACACTTTACGCACAATGCACTCAACTATTTAGAAGCCATTTTAGAAGTACCACCGTCTTCACAATGAGATTACCGATGATTCCCGCGCGAATCTATCTATCTATCACTTTTCAGTGAATTTATCGATGGTTTTCAAGAATAGCAAAACTAAAGAGATCTCCCGGTCAGCCAACCAAAATACACACTCGACCTAGAGATAGAAGACTTGGCATTGAAACAATACTATATACTATTGATATTAGTGAATATCAAGTTCGGTGCATCCGCAAGTACATTTTACACTTTGAAAAAAAAATCATGTTAAGAAATATCTACATAATCTTATTATAATGGAGATTGTGTGTTTTTCTGTCTGTAACCGAAAGTATATTACTACTTCATTCACAATTCCCTTTGTTATTTACGTCACATTCTCCATGATTTTATTTTTATTTAAATCTCAATTATTAATAAAATAGTTTTACATTATTAATGCTGTTGACCATATCTAATAACATGTAATTATATTTATATATACATAAAATAACGGTTTACAGTGTGAAAGGGAAGGCTAATTTGCATATTGATATTTAAAATTTGATTTTTAATAAATATGTGTTTAGTACTATTGATTTCTAATTGTTTGGTTTTATTTTAATGAATATAAGCAAAAATCTCTTCAATAAATCTTAAATGAAATCCATTAACAAGAAGAAATAACTGTAATGTTATTCTTTACTTCCTCTTTTAACTAAATACTTAAATTAGAAAAAAAAAACAACAATGAAAGACGAGAGTGATGGAAGTGTAAGTTTCAGTTGTTCTATTTTTCGATTATACCCACCTGTGTTTCAAATCTTTTTATCTACATTCTTATTTAGTTTCATTAGCCTTTCTAATTTAATACAATATTCTATTACTTTAAAACTTAAATACTTGCACCCGGAGGGTGCATATATTTGCTAGTATATATAAAGTAGCTGATTCCTTATATATAAGTGAAAAAAAAGATAAAATCGGTGGGGTGGCCTACTGTCGGTATCAGCCAGGCAATAATGAAGTTTATCCCATTTTCACTTGTCAACAGCGTCCAACCCGATATTAAGAAGCTAGCCATTAGTATTAAGAAGCTATTCCCTCATTCCCTCCCCCTACACACACCCACACAAATATATATATATATATATATATATTGTTAAATAATGCAGCCATTTTTTGTCTCCAAGTTTTGTCCTTTGATTTTTCGTATTGCTGGATTATTTTTGTAATATCTGGCGATAGGGCGGAAAGTACTTGGTCTATGACATATGGCAAATACATCAGTCAATTTTCGCCAGATATTACAAAAATAATCCGGCAATACGAAAAAACAAAGGACAAAACTTGGAGACAAAAAATA
Organism: Doryteuthis pealeii; assembly: GCA_023376005.1. Classification (NCBI taxonomy): domain Eukaryota; kingdom Metazoa; phylum Mollusca; class Cephalopoda; order Myopsida; family Loliginidae; genus Doryteuthis; species Doryteuthis pealeii. Next base: position 76,531,542 of record CM042165.1, read on the forward strand.
GCTGCATTATTTAACAATATATACCTATAAAAAAAGAAGAGAAAATGCAGCCTAAATACACACACACACATATATATATATATATATATATATATATATATATATATATATATATCTTTTTAAAGAAAGAAAACCTTAACAAACCGTCATCCTGTTATATTTTATTTCAAGCAGAACCCACCCATAAGATGGATTTCACAAAATACAGGGTTCATAAAAAAAAATTATATCACCAGAAAAATGTTCTTATTATTCACGAAAATGTATGACAGATAACAAGAGCATACAGTATGGTTGTACAGTGAGATTTCCAAGATTCCAAATAGAATCATCCCGTAAAACTAGTCATTTGGATTACCTTACACTTATACATATATATATATATATTTGTGTGTGTGTGTGTGTGTGTGTGTGTGTGTGTATGAGAGTGGGTGTCTGTTTTTGTTTCGATGTATGTGTCGGTCGATTTATCTTAGCTTATGAGAATCAGTAGCCAATGAAAATCTAGTATGTATTGCAAGTAATTACCGCTAATATTATATATTCAAGATTGGGGTTACTGCTTGAGTAGCAGTTCTATTTTCTTTGTATTTGCGAAATATGTTTTTGTTTATAACGGAAAACATTTTTGTGTTTATTATCAATTATTTCGTCGATTTAATTTATGAATCTACTACCCCCCTCTCTCTCTCTTTCATCTTTTTTTCTGTCACGTAACTTATTCGGAATTTCCCTTTGGAAGTTTAGACTAATCAATCTTTTGTAAATATTTATATATTTACCAACCTCTCCGCACGAGCAGGATGCGACACAAGTTCAATTCTATGGTATAATGTTATTTCCCTCAAAAACGGAGACTATCCTCCATGTTGAAGTTTTCAAACAGATCTTTCATATTGTTTGCTTTAAAATAACGGTTTCTGATGTGAGCGAAAAACCTGCATTCCATGAATGAGTGTTTAACTGTCAAAGGTGTTTGACATGTTCCACATTGTGGTTGTTGTTCTTGTTTGAGTATATTCGAGTGCGTTAGTATTGTATAACCAATGCGTAATCGGGACACAATGACTTGTTTTTGCCAGGGAATGTAGATTTACCAAATTTCCTATACATCTTATTAAAAATTGTGTATTTCTCTGTCTGTAACCGAAACTATATCACTGCTCAAGTCACATTCTCCATGAAGTTATTTTGATTTAAACCTCAATTATTTATAAAATTGTTTTACATTATTAATACTGTTGACAATATCTACATACTAACAACGCCCTGTCGGTGTGGCGTTAGAATGCATCGACTGCACCTCTGCAGAGGGGTAAAACTCCCCCAAACGGGGCCACGTGTTAGCCGTGGGTGGCAACCCGTGATGCCTAGGGACGATGTCTTGGTGGATGACCTGCAACACTCCACTTGGAACCTTACTTAGGCTAGACGGGCGGTCGGAGAGCCCCCCTCCGATCAATCGGCTGGTCACGTGAAGCCCAGCGCCTATACAACCCTATTTCCCTTATAGCAAGCCCCAACCCTTTTTAATCATATGGGTATTAGAAGGTGGTGGCTGAGGGTCTACATGTCCTGGAAATGACGTTAAACTCTATCTAATGGTGAGGTTCCAGTTTTGGATGTTTGGGAAATGTGGAGCACCCCTTCAACACCATTGCTTCATGGTCCACTCTGACCCGGAGTGGTAGTACCTGTTAGGGTCTCATCTATGAGTTAAATAGAAAAACATGAGTTTATAAACAAAATTTGATTATCCATTAAGAATGAATTTATTTCAAAACTTTGTCGGCATTGAATGACTCACCGAGGTTGATATGCTGTAAAACCCTAACCAAACATGTAGAATAGCGGCATACACTGTGAACAGGAAGGCTAATTTGCATATTGATATTTAAGATTTGCTTTTAATAAATATGTGCTTAGTATTGATTTCTAATTGTCTGGTTTCATCTAGGAGGCAAATCTTAGAAGAAATCAATTGACAAGAAGAAATAACTGGAATGTTATTCTTTACTTCCAATTTTAACTAAATAGTTAAATTAGGAAAATATCACAATGAAAGTCGGGAGTGACTGAGTAGTATATATATATATATATATATATATATATATACTAGCAAATATATGCACCCTCTGGGTGCAAGTTTTTAAGTTTTAATATAATAAAATATCATGTTAAATTAGAAAGGCTAATGAAACTGAATAAGAATTCAGATAAAAATATTTGGAACAGAGGGGTATAATCGGAAAATAGAACAACTTTGAAACTAACTGTTCCACCATTTTCCCTTACTCCCGTCTTTCAGTGGTAAATTTCCCTAATTTAACTATTTAGTTAAAATAGGAAGAAAAGAATAAAATTACAGTTATTTCTTTATGTTAAAAGATTTCTGTTAAGATTTATCCCCGAGATTTTTTATCATATTTATTAAGATAAAACCAAACAATTAGAAATCAATAATACTAAGCATATATTTATTAAAATCAAATTTTTTAAGATCAATATGCAAATTAGCCTTCCCATTCACACTGTAAACCGCTATTTCGTTGTATATATAAATACAATTGCATGTTATTAGTACGTAGATATGGTCAACAGTATTAATAATATAAAACAATTTTTATTAATAACTGAAGGTTTAAAAGAATGAAATCATGGAGAATTTGACGTAAATAATTAAGTGAATTGTGACTTGAGTAGTAATATAGTTTCGGTTACAGACAGAAAAACACACAATCTCCATTATAATAAGATATGTGTGTGTGTGTGTGTGTCTGACTCGGTGTGTGTTTGTTATAAACTTTTCTGACATCACTAACCGAATTGGGAAATTAGTTAAAAACAATCAAAAGAGACATAGCAAAAACTTAATAATCCTATTTGTCTTAACACTTTACTTCATATCGCATACACACACATATATATATATATATATATATATATATATATATATATATACATATGGGGGAACATTGACAAATACGAATTATTTCCAAGATAAATATTTATTCTTGATGGAATACACTGTGTTTTGTTTATATTTTCCACACACTGCCGGATTGTTTGACCCATTTTACTCCCATATTTACTATATCAATCAATCTCTCTCTCTCTCTCTCGTTATATATACAAGCAAATATATGCACCCTCCGGGTGCAAGTATTTAAGTTTTAATGTAATGAAATATTATATTAAATTAGAAAGTCTAATAAGAATGCAGATAAAAAGATTTGAAACGGAGTGGGATTATAATAGAAAAATAGAAATGAAACTTACTCTTCCATCACTGCCGTCTTTTATTGCTGAATTTTACTTATTTAACTATTTAGTTAAATTAGGAAATAAAGAATAAAATTACACTTATTTTTTCTTGTTAATGGATTTCATTTAAGATTCATTGGAGATATTTTGCTTATATTCATTAAAATAAAACCAAACGGTTAGAAATCAATAATACTAAGCACATATTTAATAAAATCACATTTTTAATATCAATATGCAAATTAGCCTTCCCATTCACACTGCAAACCGCTATTTTTTGTATATATAAATACAATATCATGTTATTTGTATGTAGATATGGACAACGCTAATAAAAAGGTGAAGCAATTTTATTCATAATTGAGGTTTAAATATAAATAAAATCATGAAGAATGTGATGAAAATAACTATGTTAATTGTGACTCGATTAGTAATATAGTTTCGGTTACAGACAGAAAAACACTCAATCTCCATTATAATAAGATATATATATAAGTAAAAGGTCGACGGGGCGGCCTAAAGTCGGTATCAGCCAGTCAGCGAGGGAGTATATCCCCTTTTCAATAGCGCTTGACCAAGGAGATTGTTTTAGCATCGGAGGTGGAGCGCCACACCTACAATCAGCTCGCTCCTTACTTTACCGCACAGATCCCTGTGCTACTCATACGCCGAGTTGGCGAGGGCTGGTATCGAACTAGGAACCTTGTGGTTTCTAGCCGAACACTCTACCGACTGAGCTAACCCGACCCCTATATAGGATTCGAACCTATGCAGGGAGACCCCAGTAGATTTCTAGTCTATCGCCTTAACCACTCGGCCACGACGACTACTATATATATTAATAAGTCATCCACAGACACGTGTTTCGGCATATCATGCCTCTTCAGTGTGGCTAGACACAACTATCCTTGGGTAGGGTTCGAACTCAGACTGACCGCATGGTAGTCCGATATCTTATCCCCTCGCCCACTGACAGTTGATGCGGGGACTTGTGTTTTTTTAAACTATTAAATACATACGAATGTATGTATCATTCGGTCACTAAGAGATCAAATTTCCGGAGAAATGATCATTGCTTATATATATATATATATATAATAATATTATATTATATATATATATATATATATATATATATATATATGCACGTGTGTGTCTGTGAGTATAAAATCAAATATACTTATGAATAGAGAAAACTCGAACAATCTTATATGGGCAAATAAAAATAGATTTGTAAATATTTGGCTAATCTTATTTACAATAATACATAATTTGTGTCTCTGGACATTTTAGGTAGGTGGAGAAAATTTTAATTGTAATGGGTATGGGAAGAATCAATTAAATTAGAATAATTGCATTCCTAAATTGCATGTTTTTTTTTTTTTGGGGGGGGGTCTTCTTTTTTTTTTCTTTTTTTGCACGCCTACATATTCAGACATTAAATTCCGTTTTGAATTATGTTTTCGTGTTCTTCATTACTTTGCAAAATCAATTTCCACCGAAAATTATGAATCTTTGGAAATTATTTCACATAATTTGATTATTTGAAATCGAAGAATAAAGCTTGACAATGTTATTGTCTCGCGCCAAATTGTTCTGTCAGTTTTTGGGAAATTTCACATTTGTTTCGTTAATTACTTTTATGTTGTTTTTTTTTTTGTTTTCAGATTATCAGATTACCATATTGTGAAAGCGTTCCGTTTGATTTCGTCATCTTGTATCTCTTCAAGGTGCTTCACCTCTGTCGCTTCAAACTCTGTCACTTGCAGTACCTTCTCCCCACCAGGCCCGTCTTGAAAAAATAACAGCTGACGGATAAAGATTACTTCAGCCTTTTAAAATAATTAGATTCAGTCAAATCTTATTATAGTGGTCATTCGTTGTCAGTCTGTCTGTAACCGAGACTACTTAACTGATTATATCACAATACCCTCAGGAATTGCGTAAGGTTATCAAAGAGTATTTAATCTATAGTCAAAATCAGTAATACGTAGAATAAATCTGAATTTATTAACGATGTTTCAATGAAAACTTTTGTTAGATTTGTCTCAAAACAGTCCATGTTATTTGTGCGTTTAAAATCCTGTAATGTGTCTTATATATCACTAAGAAATGAGGTTGACTTTATATATACTAGCAAATATATGCACCCTCCGGGTGCAAGTATTTAAGTTTTAATATAATAAAATATCATGTTAAATTAGAAAAGCCAAAGAACTGAATAAGAATTCAGATAAAAATATTTGAACAGAGGGGTATGATTGAAAAATAGAACAACTTTGAAACTAAGTCTTCCATCATTTTCCCTTACTCCCGTCTTTCATTGGTAAATTTTCCTAAATTAACTATTTAGTTAAAATAAGAAGTAAAGAATGAAATTACAGTTATTTCTTCTTTTTAATGAATTTTTTAAAAGATTTATCCCCGAGATTTTTGCTCATATTCATTGATATAAAACCAAACAATTAGAAATCAATAATACTAAGCATATATTTATTAAAATCAAATTTTTAAGATCAATATGCAAATTAGCCTTCCTATTCACACTGTAAACAGCTATTTTCTTGTATATATAAATACAATGCATGTTATTAGTATGTAGATATGGTCAACAGTCTTAATGATGTCAAAGAATTTTGTTAATAATTGAAGTTTAAATAAAAATAAAATCATGGAGAATCTGATATAAATAACTAAGGAAATTGTGACTTGAATAGTAATGTAGTTTCGGTTACAGACATAAAAACCCACAATCTCCATTATAATAAGATTGTGGTTAATTTGTATTTTGATTTTTTAAAACTCGGGTTTAATAATTAATTGGTGATTTGGTCTCTGATATTATTGTTTTATTCTCCAACGTATTAAAATCTATCCTATAAATGATTTTTATATCGAAATCAATTACAATATAATTAGAATGAATGTTATCTATTTATATGCATTCTTATTTATTTTCGTTAGTCTTTCTAATTTGATATATTTCATTACATTAAAACTTAAATACTGGTTTCTATCTCGTCGGCTATTTTCTCTGGGATGATTTGTCAAGGATTGGTTTTCATCTTCTTCGTTGATTCTTCTTTGTGATGGACTGGACATTGCTTGTTTTGATAATTAATTAGGAAAACAAGACTTGTATGCTTCTTGATCAAGCTTTTATTTTCAACCCTGACCATTTGACTCCGCCGCGGGGAGAAATGACATAAGAGCCAACAATCGCAGCTGTACTCCTTGAAAACAGGGTCGAATCTAATCTAAAACTAATCCCCACGTCTAAACTGTCTACCGGAAGGTAAGTTTCAATGTCACTCATCGGTCCCAGTAACTTTCCACGGACCCCGTCTTTTTAAGTTAACAGACCCTATTCAAAATTTTAACTACAGGTACGTTCATAATTTATTACTGCTCATAACTTATGTAGCACTGATATGAAAGTTTTGCTATATACTGTTTGATCTATGTTATTAGGTTCCTCCAGATTAAATCGAAATTAACGGACCTAAATTCCACCATCGTATGTCCCCCCGCCGAAAGAATAAAAATACCAAAAATCAGGCAATTAACCGAATTTAATGAAATTTTCAGTGTTGATATATTAATAAATAAAAGATATAAGGCATGAGTTATTTTATTCAAAAACTTCTACATTTTTTACGATCAGTTAAATTTGAACCACGTATCTTTGAGAATTTGTGTTACGCCTTGTTGAGAGCGAATGTATGAATACTTTTTTATTTTTTAAATCCATCTGTTCTCATGGTTTCCGATTACAGATTTAATGTGGGCTTCTTTTTTGGATTATTTCGATAATGGTGAATTTCGCATCTCTGTTGAAATCATTATCATGTGAACAGGAATTTTGTTTCACTGGGATAAGCATGCTGGGATCCATGGATTTTATGTGATGCCTATAATTCTTAAACCGAAAATAGAAAGGTCATTTAGATTTACCGACGTATTGTTTGTTGCGTTTCGTGCAATTACATGAATAATTTACAGTTTTGCTTCTTCATTTTGATTCGTGGTACATTTTGAAGGTCTTTTTATTTCTTGAGCTGGTGAATGTGTCAGTTGTCTTTATTTGTTTGCTGCATAAGGTGTTTTTGATACTACAAGGTCGGCAAAATTATGTGCAATTAATCGCGGGTTGCATGTTGATTA
>CM042165.1:76551469-76588969 GCA_023376005.1 Doryteuthis pealeii
AACCTAACATTGAATAACACTGAAATACCAATAACAGATGAACATAAATTCCTTGTCTTATCTTTGACCCCAAATTATCCTTCATCCCACATATAAAAAAGTTAAGAATAAAATGCAATCAAGCCATCCAACTATTGAGAGCCATAGCCCACACAGACTGGGGTGCTGATAGAAAGACCCTCATCAAAATATATAGAACCTTAATAAGATCAAAACTTGATTATGGCTGCTTCATATATGGAGCAGCCAGAAAATCCTACCTACAGCGACTGGAAACCATACACCATCAAGGACTCCGCCTCACATTAGGAGCCTTTACTACTTCTCCAAAGGAAAGTCTGTACACTGAAGCAAATGAACCCCCTCTCTATTTAAGAAGACAAAAATTAGCACTACAATACTACATCAAACTCATCTCCTGTCCCCAAAATCCTGCTTATGACTGCACCACCAAAACAAAATACAAAGACTTGTACCAAAATAACTCAAAAAAAATCAGACCCTTTAACTTAAGAATAAGTGATCTCCTCAATGAAATCAAAATCAACACCAATATAGTACACCATACCATACTCTCCAAACACGCACCATGGACCATAAAGCAACCAGCTATAAACTTAGAACTGACTAAATTACCTAAAACAAAAACACACCCTATCACTTACCAAGAGAAATTCATTAAAATACAAAATAAGTACCCAGATCATCATCACATCTATACAGATGGATCCAAACAAGGAAAAAAAGTTGGTTGTGCCGCTATTTTCTCAAAAACAAGAATCCTTAAAACGCCTACCAAATGAAGCCTCAATCTACAGTGCAGAAACTACAGCCATTGATCTAGCTATGAATATCATAGCAAATCACAAAGCTTCCAAATTTATTATATGCACGGACTCTAAATCAGTCCTATTAGCACTACATAACAAAAACACATCATCTCCTCTGATCACGAAGCTCCTAAACAAACTAAACACCCTCTCTGAAAATAATAACATTATATTCTTCTGGATACCAAGTCACATTGGGAATCCAAGGAAATGAAAAGGCAGACAAAGCCGCAAGAAAGGCACTTCAGACACATATGAGCAAATCTAAAAATCCCATATACAGATCTGAAACCAACCATAAACAAATTTATATTAGACAAATGGCAGAAATCATGGGACAATCTGACTCAAACAAGCTCCACGAAATACAAGAAGTTATTGGAGAGTGGCCGACGGGCCACAGAAGTATTAGAAGAGAAGAAGTAATACTCGCCAGATTGCGTATTGGCACACCCACATTACCCATTCGTACCTGTTAAAAGGGGAGGGTGCCCCAGTGTGCCCAACATGCAAAGTACAACTTACAACCAAGCATATCCTTCTAAATTGTAACAGACTTAAACATATCCGCGCAAATTACTATCAAGCTAGAAACCTGAAAGACATCTTCAGAATACAAACCCTGAAAACATTTTAAATTTTATTAAAAAAAGCAACCTTTTCAACAAAATATAATAGAACATAACCAATTATCTCCATAGAACCACTACCTTAAAGTCTGAAATCCAAAATAACCTTTTTGGCATTAAATGACCCACAGGGGTTGATATGCCGTTAAACAAAACTCAAACTCAAACTCTAAATCTATTTCTTCCAATTCTTCCAATTCTTCTTCTTCTTATTATTATTATATTATTATTCTGGCTGCTGCTGCTGCTTTCGCTTATTACATGATTTATTGTCTCTACATTTGCTGTTCTGTTGTTTCTTATCAATCTTTGCTTTGATACAATTTGTTTTTATGGCATTATTATTATTTTTGAGTTTTCACATCAGTATTAGCTGATGGTATTTCACTAGAGTCTGAGTGACAGCAAGTCTCCTCAGGTATCCAGGACTTTCCAAACCCATTTCCAATCCTTTTGGACCATTCCCAGTGCCCCAACTACAATTGGTATCAATTTGACTTTCATATTCCATAACTTTTTCAGTTTCTGGCAAGGTCTAGATATTTGTCCATTTTTTCATTTTCCTTCAGCTTCACCCTGTGATGTGTTGGAACTGGAAAATCTACCAGTTGACAAGTTCTTTCTTTTTGGTTAATCAACACTAGGTCTGGTCTTCTTGCTGGGATAGGGTGATCCGTTTTTATTCCAAAGTCCCAGAGAATTTTCTGCGTTTCGTTCTCAAGAACAGATTTTGGTTTATACATATACCTTTTTGTTGCATAGTCAAAATTTAATTTTTTGCATAATTCTCAGTGGATCACCTTCCCAACCCAGTCGTGTTAGTTTTGTACTCCCGTTGTGCTAGTTTGCTACATTCGCATAGTACATTGTTTACTGCCTAATCTCTATTACCACATAGTCTACATTTACTATTTTGTTGGGTCTTATAAATTTTTGCTTTTATATGGTTTGTCCTTATGGAATTATTCTGTGCAGCAATTATTTGTGATTCAGTTTCTCTTTTAAGGTTTCCATTTCTTAACCACGTCCAGGTTTTTTTCATGTGCAACCTCTCCTATTTGTCGTTTGAAGTGTCCATACAATTGTTTTTCTTCCCATTTTTGTTTTCATTATTATTATTATTATTATTATTGTAGTAGTAGTAGTAGTAGTAGTAGTAGTAATAAGATATCTATTGAAGCCTTGCAGGGTTCCACACGAATGAATTGGTTGGTTGATTGGATATTTTGTTTAATGGAATATCAACCCCCGTGGGATATTCAATGCTAACCCCTTTCTTTTTTTTTTTATTGTTTTTTTTATACGATTTGCAAATAAATTGTTGGTTGGAATTTCTTTCTTTTATAAACTCGAAAAATATTTTCATTAACCCAATGCGTATCAATCGTGATAGTCCAAGTTACAAGGGATAGACTCTACTGCCTGGGTATACTGACTTCACTCACACCAACCCAAAGAATCAGGCCAGATGTCAGCACTTGAGTCTAATGAACTTTACTGACAACAGGCCAAGTGGAACCATTACTTGATTAATGTGCCTTTTGATGTTCTGACAAAACAGAGAGAACGAAACCCACATAAAAGCATCAAGCCTTTCATCTCGCAGTATCCCGACGGTCAATAAAAGAGTCCAAGTTTGCCAGAGTCAATGCTTAGGAAATTTTACGGCATTTATCTACCTTAAGTTTGTATTAAATCGGAACTGTTAATACAATAAAATTATATTCCCTGTAATTTGTCGTCTGATATCTTTACTTCCCACCTGTGCTTTCAATACAAAGTCGGCCATTTTAACTGATTCTGTGTCCAGCCTAAGGCGATGATCTAATAATCTACAAACCAACCAGATGAAGGTCTAAGCCACAGCGCTACAGGGGTTCCACAACGTTACACTAATTGTAGTTAACAAGAAGGAAAGTTAATTTACTTGATTTTGCAATTCCAGGAGACCTGAGTGAAAAAAAAAGGAAAACGAAAAAAGGGGATAGATTTCTACATTTTGTCAGAGAGCTGAAGAAGTTGTTGAACATGGATGTGATGGTGATACCAGTAGTAATTGGAGCCCTTGGAAGAGTCATCAAGCATATAGTTGTTGAACATGGAGGTGATGGTGATACCAGTAGTAGTTGTTGCCCTTGGAAGAGTCATCAAGCATATAGAAAAGCGATTGGGTAAGATGGTTGATTGGTTTGTTCGTTTTACGGAATATCAACCGTTTTTGGGTCATTTTCTTGTGTAAAAAGAAATCTGGTCACTTACTTTATCGGGTGTTGCTTAAATGGTCACCCATGTAAATACTGGACAGGATCATCGTTACTTAACTTCGGCGATTTAGCAGGAACCGCTGATTTCAGCGTGACTTTACCATAATAGTGTAAGCTTGGTATCAGAAGAAGAATCCAGACCATCTATTTGATAATTGATAGGTTGCCTATAAATTATGTGTGGTAGTGTAGAAATTAAAAATGACGGTAATTCTGAATCATTGAAAAAGCGTAATTTAATTGACAAGGGTTAATATTTCCTTGATCTTATATCTGTTCTCTGATTGGTCATTCAATAATGAGAAAATAATGGAAAAATTAGAGTTTTAAGTTTTAGCTAAGCAATGGAACAGATGCAAACATGAGGTATGTCGTCTGCAGGCTAATTCTCCATGCGTGTTGGTTTTACTTGGGTTAAATTAAGACGTATGAAAAATATTTTAAGCCATGTGTTCGTTGATAAGTACATGGATAAACACCGAGATGAAGTTGTCACAATAAGGAAGATAGAGGAACACAAAATAAGTCCAGCATATAATAATAGAACAGGCAACATAACAGTATAGCCAATTAAGAAGACAATATTTGAATAGAAGATATGTTTGTTAGATATCAAGGTTCTAAAGGATGCCAACACAGAGCATTGATAGCCTTATTATCAAACACTGACTTTGGGGGATAAACATGTTATCAAAAGATAAAACGGTCACCAAACTATAGATTCTATACATTAGAATAAACATAATACTAAAGTTTACAGGAAGGATGTGACTAGCGTCCAGTCACCAGACAAAAAAAGAACACAGAGCGTAACCGAATATGCCCCATAAAAACTGCCTAAACACAGTCAAATGTTCAGTGTATATATATTTACCAACCCCTCTGCACGAGCAGGATGCGACACAAGGTCAATTTCTTAAGCGGAGTTCAACAGGTTTGAATTCAGAGTTTTCCTTCTAGACCGGTTGCCTAACCAAGGTTAAAGAGGCCATCTGCCCTACTATTTACCCATAGTTGGAGGGAGAGTAGGATTCATACCTTTCCCAAGGTATTAGCGCTAAGTGAAATTCAATTAGCACGTCCAGGATTTGAACTCGGGCGACGAGTCAATTTCCCATGACTTTAACCATTACACCACGCGCTTCCCTAGTTCAATGTTCAGTGTATATGGATGAAAGTGTCCACCTTAAAATCAGCAGCCAATGCGATTCCTAGAAGTAAATTTGGCCCAGTTGGAACTGGTGGTTTGAACGTGGCTTGGCCGTAAGCCACTGAATATCTGAGGAGATTGCACTCACTCAGAATAGTAAAAAGCAACCAGTTAGATCTGACGGGAAAAAAACTCGCAAGCAGCAAAATAATGAACTATGCCAATCTTTAGGAAAAAATATAGAAATAAAATTTTGGAATTAAAATATATAGAATATTGATGACAACTGCTAATACTGATAATGAGTAAGGTCCTGGAGATTAAAGGTGATATTCCACCGCTTATTCCCTAGGCAACAAGCACAAGAAAACTATTGTTAATATGAAAGAGACAGAGAAATAAATAATATGATCTCATTATTATGAACGAGGCTTTGGATTTTTTTCTCTTTCAGAGGACACTCTTGAAAATTAATGTTTTGTATGCATTGCGAAAACAAAAAATAACAACAAAAAATACAAGAAGTAATAACTAAAGTAATAACTAAAGAAATGTTTTGTATGCATTGAAGAAAAGGAAATAAACGAAGCAATAACCAAAGAAATGTTTAATGATACTCGAACTATTTCTGATGCAAAGAGACTTGACGTACTCACTTTTCTTAAAGCCTTTTTATTTGATTATTTATTTTAGATATTAAAAATTAGTTCGAAAAATCAGAATAGCAATAATAATAATAATAATAATAATAACAAAATAATAATAATAAACAAAAAAAAAAAAAAACTAATTAATAATAATCATGGATAGTATTTATTTTCTTCCTTGCTCCTCGGATAAAATATTTGGAAAATAAAGAAACCCACGACCACAAAAAACAAAAAGTCATGATTAATTTTTTCTCTGATTAAATTGAAGAGATATTACTGCAAAGGAAAAAAAAAGAGGAAAGAGAAGAGAAATGTTTAAAGAAATTACGAGGGGGGAGAGAGAAGGACGTATATGAATTAGGATGAGTGCAAACGCTGTGGCTAATATGAGAGCGACTGACGCCATTATTGGAAAATACGTCAGAGGTTATCTAGGCGGTCAAAGTTTGCGACGAAGAGGATGAAGAATTCAGACGGGGTCAACTCGTTCACAATGGGAGTTATCCATTTTGAAGAATAAATGCATTATGGTTAGCCAGTCGGAGGATTTTCCGACCAATCATGATTAAGCCGATGAGTAAATCAAATTGTTTGCTGTTGATGAGTAAATGCAGGTATGCACGCAAAAATGTTCACATGTTCCGAGATGCCGCACACACATGCAAAACATTTTTGTGCTAACTTAAAAGCTGCATTCTCAGGCGGCAGTTAAGCTACCTCCTGTATGAACAATTATTTCTCTTTCATGGGGAACTTTCGCTGGATTTTGCACTTAATTTCGATTATTGCAAAATTATCAATACATATATGCACTAATTTAAAAGCCATATTTTTAGGTGACACTTAAGCTACATCCTGTATGAACAATAATTTGTATTTCATAAGGGTCATTCGCTGGATGTTGCAATTAATTTCGATGATTCGTAAATTTTTTTCCAAGTAATAAAAATTCTTAGTGTACCTAAAAAAATCACATGAAAACCGGAGAAAAAAATCGCAGTAATTAAAAGTTGGGAAGCCAAAATTTAAGGTTTGAGAGTCCGGATTCGGTGTGAAATGGAATTTTAATTTACCCAAGGAGTCGACCTAATTCAAGAATGGTATGCTATGTTAGGCTGCGAATAAAGTTGAGCCCTTATGACAAGCCCCAACCCCTCTTTATCATATGGGTGCTAGAAGGCTGTGACTGAGGATCTACATATCCTGGGAATGACGTTAAACTCTATCTGATGGTGAGGTTCCAGTTTTGGAGGTATGTGGAGCACCCCTTCATCACCATTGCTCCCAGGTCCACTATATATATATATATAATATATATATATATATATATATATATAACATTGGTTTGCCAACCAGTCTAGTAGGAGGAATACTCTGATTTTAAACCGGTAAAACGCCACGTACAAATATCCTTGACTTGCATTCTGTTCGTATGGCATATATATATATATATATATATATATATATATATTATATATATATACACACACAAATATATATATATAATACTATATATATACATACATACATACACACACACAAATATATATATACGAAGAAAAGACATAAAACAGACACTAACTACTATTATATAATGTATGTATATATATGTGTGTATATATATACATATATACACACACACATATATATATATATATATATAATATATATATACATATATATATATATATATATATATATATATATATATATAAATACATTATGTATGTAGATAGATAAATAGATAGGTAGATAAAACGTGCATGATGTATAAGTAGATGATTCCGTAATAACATCTTTCTTTTCGATTAAAAACGTCCATTCTGTTCTGTTCTTCTAAAATGGTTTCTAGTTCCCACCATTTTCCCGCACGTGCATGGAACAGTGCAGATGTTCTCGCAACAGAGAACGTTAAGGGCTCATGAGCAGGTGCATTCATTTATTTCCCCTCCTGTTGACACAAAGCTTGTTATTAGCATAGGGCGCCATATTGGATTATCGAAGGAAGAGAAGAAAAAAAAGGAGGCGGCTTGGAAAAACAGAAATGAATCATGAAAAGTATCTTCAAAAACGAGAGAGAAAAAGAAGCAATGAGATTCAGAGAAAGAGAGGTGGAGGGAGACGAAGAGAGAGGAGGGAGAGAGAGAACGAGATAGAGATAGAGAAAGCGAGAGAGAGAGAGAGGGGCGAACGAGAGAGAGAGAGAGAGTGAATGAGGAGAGAGTGAGAGAGGGGGGAATTAGGAGCGCAAGGATGAAAACTGTTAGACAAAAGGGAGCTTGACAGAGAGCGAAATAGATAGAAAAAGGGAGGTGAGGTAGGGCAGCGGTAGTGTCGCAGGAGTTGCTGGGTAGCACTGGATTTCAGCATCACACCACCTTAGGGACTCCGGCTCCTGATTTGTTTCCGGTTTTGCTCCCCTAGCCTTTCCATGGGATGAGTTAAAGCCGCTAGGAAGCGGTGGTTTTGTATAAAACTTTTTCTTGTCTTAGATGGATTCCTGACCAAGACTAACGAGCCCCTTCTAATACATTTGGAATCTTACTACTGCCAGTGTGTCTAAGCAGTGGGATATCTGCAACTTTCTATCTCTATTCTTCACTTAATCTACAACGTCATTTCCTTCAGGAGATATTTCTAAAAGAAGCCCATTTCTGGTAACAAAAGAAGGGTTTAAATTTCTCTTGAATATACAAGGTGTGAAAAAAAAAGTATCGATATTTTTGTACTTTTTGACACACCTTGTATTCTGAAAAAAAAAAGTAATGTTCTATTCATTCTTCGTTTCTATCTTGGTAAATACAACTTTAAACTTGGTAGTTTTGTCACACCTTGTATTCTGAAAAAATATTAATGAATGGAATGTTATGTTTTTCAGAATATATTTCAGGAAAAAACACTTTTTTACAATAACAGAAGAACTCAATTTTCCTCTTAATATATTTCTGGAAAAAGGAACTTTTTGACGGCGACATAAGAATTTAACTTTCTCCTGAAGATATTTCTGGGAGAAGCACTTTTTTGAAAGCATCAGAATACGAATTCAGTTTTCGCCCGAAGAAAATTTCCAAAAAATGTCCTGCAGGATCTGAAGAAAAAAACCTTTTCAACTACTTCTGGTTCTGGGGGCTTTACAAGATATTAACTGTTCAAAATATTTTACTTGGTTGTTTTCAGTTTCTCAACTATGTGATTTTCAATGTTGCAAAATGTCTGTAATTTTCAGATAAGTTCATTCTACATTGATAATGCTGTGATGATTCTTGAACATTTTTTTGGGTTTTCTCCCTGGGATTGTTTGAGACTTTTTAAATTATATTGTTAAAAAGTTTGACATATATATGGGTAATTCCATAACAAATCATCAGGACCATGTCACCCACCCCCTTCAATTTTTCAAATTTTGTCCAGGTGTAGACTATGTTAAAGTTAGACAATCCCCCAAATTTGAGCTTCCAATTCGAAAAATTCACCGAGTTATGTCGATTTTAAACTCGAAAAAATTGAGGGAGGAGGAAATGGCGACATTTTGTAATTTATAAAATCTGTTATAGAGCCCCTCCTAAAAATTGGTTTCTAGAAGTTTTTACGACTGATGAATCCAAAAATGTTATCAAAATAGACATGAATTTAACCCTTTTCAAGTTATTAATGATTTCTGATTTTTTCAATGCAAGATCAATAAGTGAAAGAAATCACAATGTGGTACTACATATAATTTTATTTTTCCTTTAAATTATTATTCTACATATATTGAACATTATTTGTACCAAAAATGGAGTTTGGTTTTTGCTCACAAGCGAAATTACAACATCAGTTAAGATTTGGCACTTTTACGTACAGCCATTAAATAAGCACTATATGGAGCAAAATAACTGTCAGAGTTCGATAGAAATTATCAGGATTATGTTGGTGATTGGATATATTTAAAATAATATACAAACAATATATTCCCCATGTATTAATTGTATTGCCTGCAAAATTCTGAAAATATACAAACGTCAATATCGGCACCACATTTCAATTTAGAATTGAAAACTGGAAGGTAACAAAAATGATTACAATATCCTAGCTACCACCAATTTTCCCTGTCAAATTTGGGGGATAGTCTAACTTTAACTTAGTCTACACCTATACAAAATTTCAGAAAAATTGAAGGGGATGGGTGACAATTTTATTTTTTTCCTGATGATTTCACATGGAATTGCCCATATATAGTTTGCTATTTAGAATTATATTGTTAAAAAGTTTTTTATAATATATATATATATATATATATATATATATTATATATATATGGGGAATAAAAAGGCCTTAAATACCATGGGTATCGTGGTTATGGACCATTTCCACTCGCGAGTATGCTCACGAGCTTCTTCAGACCACTGATATATTTTATATATAAAGGCTAAATAAAATATATCAGTGGTCTGAAGAAGCTCGTGAGCATACTCGCGAGTGGAAATGGTCCATAACCACGATACCCATGGTATTTAAGGCCTTTTTATTCCCAAATAACTTTGCTCTGTTTACAATAATTAAACATCGAGCTCTCATACGGAACCTGAACTCTACAACAAACTACGGGTAGAGAATTAGGACTCACCTTGAATCACCTTGTACCAAGAAACTTGGTACCGCACCAAAGTATATATATATATATATATATATATATATATATATATATATATATATATATAGTTTGCTATATTCCTGAATAAAGACTGCTGAACATCAGTGATAGAGCATATATATCTAATTTAGGATAGTGTAGGAATAGGGTCAATGACACTTGGAAACGATCACTCTCTAAGCTATGCGATCTTACGACTTAGTCAAGATCGCATACGGGATAAACTTTTAGCTACAAAACCCCGTTGACACTATGTCTACGATATCCACACACACACACACATGATGGGTCGTAGGGGGTGTTTTCTTTGTGGGTTTTGGGGAGTCTATATAGGGTAGGGATTGTGGGGTGGTGTTCTATGAGGGCGGTCCATGTTTTGTTGTTTTTGACGAGTTTGTTGTATAGTTTTTGGAAGTTGTCAATGTCCTTATTGATGATAATATATATATAATATATATATATATATATATATATATATATATATGATCTAAAGATTGAATGCAGAAGTCTCCCTTACGACGTAGCAATTTACAATAGTCGTAATTTACAGAGCTCAATGTTTACTCGAATCACACAGCAAAAATATATTAGGAAAAATAACGAAGATTAGAGACCTAGAGTAATGGTTATTTCTCTGGCCAACATAATTAGACCGATACGTCTAATGATGGTGTCATGAGGAGTGACCATTCTTCTAGATCTACTGAAATAATCTATTATGCTTTCACTCTAAATCGTATTCGGAATACTTCATATATAGATATATATATATATATTATATATATATATATATATATATATATAAAGTGTTGTTATGGGTCAAACTGGAGAAAAATAGATATTTTATAAAAAAGAAGGTTGCAAAAAGGATGTTTTTTGGTTTTTTTTAATTTTATTAACTTACATATGAATGCGACACGTGTTTCTGATCTGTTGTCTTCTTCAGGCATTGAATTATTATTTTGGCAGAATATGTCCGATATTTGTTAGGTTGTGTGTGTTTTTGTAACTTTTTTATTATAATAGTTGTGTAATAACGGTTGAACGCTACGTTTTTTTTTTCAATCTTTGCGTGCGATTTGCGCGTGGCTTGCGCAAAAATTGAGAAAAAAAATCCTTTTTGCAAACCTTCTTTTTTATAATATATATATATATATATAT
This sequence comes from Doryteuthis pealeii, assembly GCA_023376005.1. Classification (NCBI taxonomy): domain Eukaryota; kingdom Metazoa; phylum Mollusca; class Cephalopoda; order Myopsida; family Loliginidae; genus Doryteuthis; species Doryteuthis pealeii. The sequence goes on from CM042165.1 coordinate 76,562,787, forward strand.
ATATATATATATATATATATATATATATATATATATATATTTGTATCTGTATCCGTTTCATGGAAGTACATATACCAGGTTTGGGCATTGGTGTGAAGCATATAAATGCTATATTATGATAATGTTGTTACTGTAATATGTTAATGTAGGAATAAATATCAGAAAACTCGGTAGTTTTCTTTTTAGTTTCTTTTATTTAGGCGTAGTGATAAATTTTCAGGATAGTGACATCCCTTCTTCATGACCCTGAACATTTACCACTACGTCTAAATAAAAGAAAGTAAAACTAAAAGAAAAATACCGAATTTTCTGATATTTATTCCTAGATTAACATATTAGGGTAACAACATTATCATAATATAGCACTTTAATGCTTCACACCAATGCCCAAACTTGGTATATGTACTTGCAAAAAACTTTCTTTGAAATTGAAATATTGTTCTGTATATTATTTAATTTATTGATTATTGTACGTTGAACGCTTTCTAGGGATTTATAAAAATCCTTGTATAAGTATATATGTTTGCACCCACAAGAACATTCATTAAGTTTGTACGGATATCGATGATCCCAAATAGAACCATCCCTTACTTACTAGTCATTTGGATTACCTTACACACACACACATATATATATATATATATATATATATATATATATATATATACAAGAGAGAGAGAGAGAGAGAGAGAGAAGAGAGAGAGAGAGAAATAGAGAGAATAGTTATTGGATGATAATTCTGTTATATTTCTTTTCTTCTAATTCTAGTTGCATTTTATCGCAAGTCGTCACTTCTCTGACATTGATGAATAGCGCGCTTGCGAACAATATTAAACAATATTCTCCCTCTGATATTCGAACACCCGTCCACTTCTTGTTAGATAGATAGATAGGTAGATTCAGAGATAAAAATTAAAAATCAAGAGGATACTTAAAACTACTACTAAAATCGGAATAATGATAAACAATATGCTCCCTGTGATACTCGAACTCCCGTCCAACATTTCGTAGATAGATAGATAGATAGATAGATTTGGTTAGGCTGAAATAGAGTTAGCTGAAAATAGATAGATAGATAGATTTGGTTAGACTGAAATAGATAGATAGATAGATAGATTTGGTTAGACTGAAATAGATAGATAGATAGATAGATAGATTTGGTTAGACTGAAATAGATAGATAGATAGATAGATAGATAGATAGATAGATTTGGTTAGACTGAAATAGATAGATAGATAGATGAAAAAGTCAATCGGATAGGTTCATTAAAAATCGGAACAGCAAGATAGACAGACAGTCAGATCAGAAAAAGAGATAGAGAGGTGCGAACAGTTGGAGAAAATAGAGATTGTAAAAATGATAGAGAGAAGATTTAGAGAAGAGAAAAAGTGTGAAACTATAAAAGAAGAAGAATAGTGATATAGATTGACTATCAAAATATATACAGAGAGGGAACTGAAAGGGGAGATAAGAAAATACCGGGAAGCTGATAAGAGGCAGATTGAAAATGAGGCTCAAGAAAATTTAAAGAAAAAGAAATGAAAAGAACAATACGCCGAACAAAGATAAGGTTTGAGTGATAAACTTCCAAAACAAAGGCAGATAAAAAGGATTTAAAAAAAAACCTTGAAATTGAAGCATCAAAAATAGATAAATAAATGAATACAGCAAATTTTAAAAGAAATTAAATTTAACAAAAAACAAAAAAAAACCCAACAAAAACCAGAAATAAATATATAGAAAAAAAAGGATTATAAGAGTTTCTGTTTTTTTACAAGAGAAAGATTAAAAATAATAAAACCAAAAGTTGGATAAAAATTTAAAAAAATTATTTTTGTGTTTTTTTACAAGAGAAAGATTAAAAATAATAAAAACCAAAAGTTGGATAAAAATAAAAAAATAAAAAATACGAATTTGAAAGAATAATTCTATAGTAAAAGACTGATATAAACAAAATAGCATTTTCCCTTTGCAGCGTCTTCCATGCCAGAGGATTATTTCTTTTCGTATTAGTGTTTTCTGTACTAGATGCGTGACAAACTGAGATGAAAATGACGTCAATTGCGTCGTTTCAGATTCGGAATCAAAAACATCAAAGAATTATGGCCGCTCACTTTAATCCATCTCTACGCACACGACTCACTTGATTTTCCTCTTTTAATTATCATTGTTTTTACTTGCATATCGCTGCTTAAAAAAGGACGAGATTAGTTAGGTATGGATCGGTACTTCTATGGATGTCTGTTGTGTAGGAGGTGCGTGTTGTAATGGTTAGAGTCGTAGGAAATGGACTCGTCGACATGATTTCAAATCCTGAACGAGGCTGTTTACATTTCACATAGCGCTAACACTCTCGGAAAAGTTATGTATCCAGTTACTCTTCCTCCAGCTATGGGTAAATAGTAGGGCAGACTGGACCCTTTAACCTTGGTTAGGCAATCCATCTATGAGAAGGAAAACTCTGAATTCAAACCTGTTAAACTCTGCTTGGGGTGGTCACTACTAAAATAGGCCCAGTCCTAATTAGTGATCTATTTCACTATGAAAAGACAATATTTTGGAGACATTGTGTAAGCTGAAAGTGTGACGACCAACATGTGGCTCTGGAGTCTCCCTGGTGTAGTAGTTAACGTCCTGGACTCCAAGATCGTAGTAAGCGAGTTCGTATTCCAGTACCGGTATATGTATTTAATAAACCCTCCGCACAAGAAGGATGTGACACAAGGTCAATTTCTTAAGCGGAGTTTAACAGGTTTGAATTCAGTGTTTTCATTCTCCTAGACCGGTTGACTAAGCAAGGGTAAAGAGCCCAGTCTGCCCTACTATTCATCGATAGCTGGAGGGAAAATAGGATCCTTACCTTTCCCAATGGTATTAGCGCTCCAGTAGCGGTATAACGTTCACTTTCGAACACTTGGGAAAGATATAAACCCATTTATCACCCTGGTGTGTGTTGAATATAACCGCTTCTGTTTTCCTTTAAGGATGGCTTTAGAATTAGATAACCTACGAAGGTTGATATGGCGTTACAAAGAAACCAAACTAAGTGAGGCAAACGCTAAAAGAATTTTCAACGGGTTTTGCCTCTTACTCGCGCTAACATACTTGTACACTTATACAAAGAGAACGTTTGTTTGTACCTTATGACTAACGGTTTATTTATTCCGTCTTTCCTCACAAATATAGTTGCTTTGAAAAAGACCACTTTATTAAAATGTCGAAACAGATCTGTCAGCAAACTAATAACATTTTTTGTTTCTTCTAAAAGAATGTCTATTCACACTTATATAAGTAAAAAGGTGAAATAGGCAGAGTGACCTATTGTCGGTATCAGCCGGATAACGATGAAGTCTAACTCCTTTACAATAGCAATAGACCCGAGAGATTGTTTTTTTGTGTGTGAGTTTGAGGATGAGCATCCCATCTACCATCAGCACTCCACTTTACCACAGAGGTCCATGATATACTACTCATGCTCTAAGTTAGGGAGGGCCTGTATTGTGCCCAGACCCTCGTGGCCCCGTGGTGGATGCTCTACCGACAGAGCTAAACTGCACCCCGATATATATATATATCAGTCTGCCATAGACACCGTGTTTCGACGTTTGCGTCTCATCAGTGTGGATAGACTTTGCAACTACTTCTAGCCGAGGGCGAAATCTGACTGACTGTTGAGCAATCCGACATCAATATATATATATATATAATATATATATATATATATATATATATATATATATGTGTGTTGTGTGTGTGTGTGTATGTGTGTGTGTGTGTGTGAAGAAAATGTTTTCAAAAATATAACAGACACAGAATGTTAGGATCAAAGGAAAAGTATTTCGGTTTATGATAAACTATCATCAGGGCAATTCAAAAGAAAGTGTGTAAGAGTGAAAAATGAAAAATGTTAAGTGTATGCTGAATGTTATTTACCGTTATTTTTTATATGTGCGTTTATATACGAAAGCTGATGACGTGATCATTGCATGTGAAAAAACGGAAAATGAAGATCATAAGATGACGCATGTAGAACGTGAATAGGCCGAGAGGAAATGTTAACATTGATATGACGTATTTCAATTGGATATTAATGTTTAGAAAATAAGAAAATTGTTAATAGATATAACATATATGATAAAATGAAATGATAAATAAATTAACTAAAAATAACTAAAAGAAAATATTCTATTAATTGAACTAGTAAAAAATAAAAAAACACCTTCCGGGCGATGTAAAAATAGATTTTTGAAACATAATGCCTGAGGGGTGGAAGTAAAAAATTCAATGTCAGCGAGTTTGTACCCTAAGTAAGTAAAATCATCAAATTCATTAAAGGATTAAAAAATAAAACAATTTGAAATGTAAACATTAAATATGTATTAAAATAAAACAAACTATATATAGATATATAATACCAGTTATGTATTTATTAAAACTTGTTTCAAAAAACAATGAGGACTGTCTAATGTCACATGTTCAAATTTTGAGTATTGAATAAATACACTCAAAATTTGAACCTGCCAAAAATCGTAGAATAAATTTTATTCTATGTTATGACGATTTTGGGTAATGTGACGTAATTTTTGTTACAGACACAAACCGGAAGCGAATCTCCATTATTAATAGATTTGTTTAACACTTTCTTTTATTTTATCTACTCATATATAATGCCGGTGATTACCGTTACTCAAGTTCCATGTGCATAACACAATGCTCATGTTAGAGATTCGTATAATGTGATTTGTCAAGTGTTTGTATAGCGTCATGTGTATTCACGGGGTCATATCTTTTTACCCGAGACATCTACTCGAGAAAATAACGTGATTATTTAGTATCACACCTTTATATCAGATCTGATGAAAGATAATATAATGAAAATGACATGAAATATTAAATATAATATCAAAAGTATTAAAGAATAAAAACAGATTAATATCAATAAAATAAAATGAAAACAATATAGAATATACATATAAATAAATTAAAATATTTTTCCTTTTGATTCTCTTGCAATGAAAATTGAGGGGTCTAAAACTTTGGATAAATTGTCAGTAGTTGATGACACAAGAGAAATTGATTGATATATATATATATATATAATATATATATATATATATATATATATATATATATTAATATGAAGAAAAGTTTATAGAAAAGAAACAACAAAATGTTATATGTTTTGCTGACAAACGTTTGTTTCGACCCTATGAAGAGGTCTTTTTCAAAAGAACAAAATGAAATGAAATAATAATAATAGAAAAAAATGTAGAAATGTTCCGCACACAGAGAAATATCGACCTTCACTCAGAGTGCATCCTTACTTTTTTAAATAAAATTCGTTGGAACGCGGAGAATTTTTGAAATGTTCCAAAAATAACTTTTTTTTAAAAATCACGTGAGGAGAGTGTTCAAACGCGTTCGAGAAAGACAGTTATAATGACGTCATGTTGACGGATGCGACGGATTTTGAAACGGAGAAAAGATGGCTGGAACAAAGTTTTGTGGAATTTTAATTTTCAAAGCACGAGGGATTTTTTTCTTTTTAAATAGAAATTATATATATGTGTGATTTGTTGGTGGTTCATTTATTAATTTGTTATTAATGCCATTATGGTTATTTTCTAATTAAAAATTGTTGTTTTATTAAAATCAAAGTGAGTTATTAAAATATGTTAGGGAACATAAACAAACTTGCTGTTTCATGTTATTAGGAGGTGAGTAGAAACTATTATTATGGTGGGGTAAAGCCGATGATAACGACAGTGGCAAGATAAATAAAGGAAATAGACCAAAGAAATTTAATATAGACAGGAGAAGGTTTTAAGTTTTAGTGAAAAGGAAATAGGAAGAGTTTAAGTATATGGAAAATAATTCAATTTTTTTAAATAGATGGAAAATTATATATATATATATATATATATATATATATATATATATATATTTATTTGAGATATGAAAAATGATATCGTCGGTGATATCATTTCCTTATCTTATAACTTATCTTACATTACATATTTTACATAATAACTTTGAACATTCCTGTTCAAATGAACGTACATTTTAACGCCATTCATAGCAATATCTCCAAATTCTACATTTAATTTTTAAACGTCTCTTTCCCTAGTGAATGTCATTTCTATACGTAAAAAGAACAAAAATAAAATATCCATCATATAATTTACAGTTATTCGTACACATGCTGTCAAAATTAGAGATCTTTTGGACGATAGTTAATCAAGTTATTAGATTACAAAATGTTATCGTTTTTATGAAACACCCTGTACATCTCAAATGTTATAAACATTTTGAAATATCTAGTTTAATCGAATTTGACAGAACATTTCTTTTCTTCTCTTCTTCACTTTATTTCTTTGAGGATATGCAAATTTATTCACCACAGTATTTGAGACTGAACTCTCACGTTTCCAATGGTATAATTTACTATATATTAAACTGTAGATAAAAGGGGGAGTATAATGAGGAAATTAATCCTACAGTATGTGGAGAAATGTAGAACAAACACGGGATGTTACAATGGATGGAAATTTATTAGTCGTACTGTCAATTTTCAAACATTTCGGTTCATAAGGAAACCTTCTTCGGGACCATTTAGTAACTAGTCAAGGAGAAAAAAGCTCTATGTAGTTAAAATATGGTGGATGTTTTGAATACGTTGCGTTTGGATAATGTGTCGAAAAGGTTCGTAACTGTTCGTTGATTAGCGTACATAAATAAAGGCAGAGTGGCCTATTGTCAGTATTAGCAAGGGAGTATTTGTCTCATACCCCACTTATATAGACTGGGCACAAGGCCTCGTTTTAACGTGGGCCCACCCACAAGCCGAAGCTCATGGGTGGGAAAGAACAAAAATTGCGTCGATCCCTTCGGCCTTTCCCCTTCAAGGGGGGCGCCTCAGGCGCTGTGCAATAAACCCAGCCCTGCCCCTTTAAGTCAAGGGGGCAGGTAATGCCTGGGGGAAAGCCCCCTGGGATCGACGCTAATAATTGTACTTTAACCCGTCCAGTGGCCGAAGCGCACTGGACCCCCCCCGAGGGTAAGGGAAGTATAGACAGACAGCAAGGGAGTCTATCCCTTTTTCATTAGCGCTAAACCATGGAGATTGTTTTGTATAGTTCCACACCTACCATTGTCTCCCCACTTAACCGCACGGATGCAAGCTGTACTACTCATGTGCCGATGTTGTGGCTCCTAGTCGGATACTCTACAAAGTATGAAGTAAAATCGGCAGGGAGGACTAACGTCTGTATCAACCGGACAGCAAAGGAGTCTATACCCTTTTCCCTTGCACTAGACCAAGGAGATTATTTTGTGGGTAGTCACGTTTATTACCAGCTTCTCACTTAAGCACACAAATCCAAGCTGCACTGTGTTGTCCTTTCTATACGGATGCTCTACTGTGCATAAAGTAAAATCGGCAGAGTGGACTATTGTCTGTATCAACCGGACAGCAAGGGAGTCTATACCCTTTTCCTTACACTAGACCAAGGAGATTATTTGTGGGTAGTCACGTTTTATTTACCAGCTTCCCATTAGGCACACAAATCCAAGCTGCACTGTGTTTGTCCTTTCTATGCAGAATGCTCCACTGTGCATAAAGTAAAATCGGCAGGGAGGACTATTGTCTGTTATCAACCGGACAGCAAAGGAGTCTGTACCCTTTTCCCTTGCACTAGACCAAGGAGATTATTTTGTGGGTAGTCACATTTCTTACTAGCTTCCCAGTTAACCACACAAATCCAAGTGTACTACTTATGTGCCAGTATTTCCTTTCTAGGCGGATGCTCTACTGTGCATAATGTAAAATCGGAAGAATGGACTATTGTCGGTATCAACCGGACAGCAAAGGAGTCTATACCTTTTTCCCTTGCGGATGCTCTACTTTGCATAAAGTAAATTGATCTATCGTTGGTATCAGCCGGAGAACAAGCGAGCATATCCTCTTTTCACTAGCGCTAGACCGAGATTAGTTTTGTAGCGCGCCACACCTACCATTAGCTCCCCACTTAACCGCACCGATTCAAGCTGTACATCTCATGTGTCGGTAATTATAAATGATTAATCATATAAAATGAAAAATGTCGACAAGCAAAAGCTTGTAAGCTTTTGTTTATGATGTGTAAATGTGTTTGTTGATATTCGAAATGTAAGAAAAGAAGCAAATCAAAACACTAAGTAATGATAGCGTTCCCATTCAAATTGTGTGACGAAATATCAATTCCAGAAATCATTGGTTTATTAATAGACCGCCAGGTTTGTGTATTTTTACTAGTCCGAAAATTGTTTAATAAATAATTATTGTGTCATTAGTTAAAGTAATTTATCTTCACTATAGATCACCAAAAGCTATGAAAACAATGTTTTAGGACAAACCATTTTTATATTGACGGATTTATATCCATTTTTTTCTTAGATTTTAGTTTATAAAATTCTCTCATTTTAATGACTCTAAAACAAATAATTTCATATCTGATTTTTAAAGTCCATCGTCTTCATAATACAGTAGAAATTACGTCATATTTTTTCCCAAGTTTAGTTGAATATTAATTAAATCATAGAGGATTAGAATATTTTTGAAATGTTGTCCATACATATACACAAGCAATAATGCTATGTAATCATGTGACATCTCCAGACTGTTAGTCCTAACTAACGAATAATGATATGTAATTATCTTATATATCCAGAATGAATAACAACCTATTTAATTAATTATTTATGTTTAATTAAATCTGAAGAATTATTTTAATAAGTCACCCATTAATATTTTCTCTTGTGAAATGTTAAGATTCAACTGCTGTACGATTAATTACACTGTATCCTCGTGATTATACCGCAGTATGATAATTTAACTATTGCAACGTTTGATATGTATACTAAAGAGCTATTGCTAAATAGTTCGATATGGGAAAAGGGCCGGTTAGCTCAGACGGCTGAGAATCCGCCCAAATAAGTACAAGGTTCATCAAAGGTATCCTCACAGAAGAAAAATTTGGAACCATTTAACTTATAGCTGGGAGTAAGGCGGCTCATACCTTTCCCAAGCGTATTAGTCCAAAGTGAACGTAATAGCTCAATTGTATTTCGATATCACTGATATAAAGACTTTTGAAAGACGAAAAAGAGACATTCAAAGAAAGAAAGAAAAAATAAAGACGCAGGATGAACAATAAGGGAAGCGAAAAGTAGAGGAGAGGGAAATGAAAGAAACCACAAAGAAGAAAAAAGGAATAATAAAAAGGAAAATAAAATAAAATTGAAGTAGACAAAAACATAGGTACAAAAAGGAAGAAAAAATGAGAAAGGTTGAAGAAAAAAGATAGAAAGAGAAAAAAGAAGAAAGTTAAGAGAGAGAAAGAAAAGTTTTTTTAAATAAAACTCTCGTGTCGTAAGGAAGATTTCTTCTCTGGACTTTTGGATTATATATATATATATATATATATATATTATATATATATATGTATGTATATTATTTATTTATATATAGTCAACAATACATTTAAAAGTCTGTTTTACCAATGGTTTCGGAACATCACTTTTAGGTGATAATCCGTCATCAGAAACGTTCACTTTCCTAAATAAATACAGCTCTTACATAAGTAATTGAGCACTTTATAATCATTTCTCCTATAATAATAAATTATCTACTAATATATATATATATATATATATATATATATATATATATATATATATGTGTGTGTGTGTGTGTAAGTATATATTAATAAAATATAATAGGCAGACCCGTATAAAATGATCAAATATATATATATATATATATATATATATATATATATATATATAATTGATATAGTATAAATACCATATATGTATTAATAATACATCTTATGTATGTGTGTGTATATGCATATATGTATCAAATATAAATAAATTTAGACATATATATATATTAAATACATATATGTGTGAATATATTAAATGTATGTAATAGCACAATTGTAGTTCGATATCATTGTCAAGCATGTTAGCCACTAAAAATTGACTCTCTCGTCGATTTTTGATGCATGAGGGTCCATCCAATGAACAACACCCACAGATTTTTTGTTTATAGTGGAGACGGCTTGAGTTGAACCATCCGCAATTTTTGGCACAGTCGATAGGAATGAATTGGTACAGAAGGAATGCCACAAACCCAATCAACAACTGACCTCAAGATTTTCAAATTCAGAGTTTTTCTTCTCCTTGACTGGTTACCTATCCAAGGTTAAAGAGTCCAGGCTGTCCTATTTTACCCATAGCTGGAGGGAGTATATACGGATTCATACCTTTTCCAGGGCTATGTGAAATGCAAACAGCCTTGTCTAGGATTTGCACTCGGATCAACGACTCCATTTCCTACGAAGCTAACCATTACACCATATACCTCCATAGGACATCATCTAACAACCTGTATCCAAATTTGGAGATTCTCAAATTTTCTGATATGGTCCACTGTGAAAATATTTTGTTCTTACATAAACTATTCCACAATAAAATGCCTGTTTCTGTTCAGAATGCTTTTGCAGTTGACTTCACCCATGCTCATGTCACTCGTGCTGACCAATCATCAACACTGTTAGTTTTGGGCATAATTCGATTCGTTTTAATGCAATTAATTCTTGGAATACTGTTCAGTTGTTATTTTTTGATAAAGAAAAGATGAAGCTTGTTTTAGTTAATTATTTTGTCCTTAAAACACTTTCTGAAAAATTATTTTATTGCCTCTATAAACAACAGATTTGCATTTAGATTCTCACACGGCTAATTTGTCTCATGATATATATGTATATGTTTACGTTGTGTTTCATGTATTGTTTCCTGTGAGCGTCCAAGGGTAGTCATGTCCATGGGATTAGCTTCACGCTATTAGGCATGGCCTCCCTTCAATAGTAGTTTAAACCAATAAAGTTTTTCTTTTACTTATATTTTTTTTTAATAATTTGTACTACTATTGATTAATAAATTTCTTATTATTATTATTATTATGTTAGCCAGTATGCCACCAGGACTCTCCTCCTCTTGATTGAGAAGCAGAAGATGGTAAAAACTTTATGGATTCTGAAGACACTAAGTCACATGATAAAAAATAGTTGAATAGCGTATATTTGAACTTGGTGACCTCAAAAAAAAAAAAATTAAAAAAAGACATCAATCAACTTATGGCGTCGTCAAGTTCGAAAATACATTGAGCAATTTCCGTGGGCCTTGTTCATAATGAGGAATACAATTTTAAGACGGGGGTTCGTTTCAAAGAAAATTAACTGAGCTGTAAGCGTACGTGATTTAATGCTTAGATAATGCCGACCCTCATGATCTGTCCTTTTTTCGCATCTAATCAGAAACGACAAGATGACGTTAGTTCTACATCAGTTCTTTTAGGGTAATAAAACAAAACTGTACCTAAAAAAATAATAGAATGAAATAAAATACCGGCACGAGCAGAAAATAAGAGACATGAGTGAAGTATGTTTTCTATTCCTGTTTTATTTTTAATCTATAAAAACTATAGAGGCAATTCTAAAAAGAAAACGGTAAAATACACACACACAGACGTGTGTATATATATATATATATATATATATATATATATATATATATAGGGGTAACTATAGACACGTGTTTCGAGGTATCACCTCTCATCAGTATAGTTATACGGTTTTAGCAGCTATATATATATATATATATATATATATATATATATATATATATATATATATATATACAAATGGTCCAGGTTAGCTTAGTCGGTAGAGCGTTCGACTAGAAGCCACAAGTTCCTAGTTCGATAATGGTCCTCGCCAACTCAGCGCATGAGTAGCACAGGGATCTGTGCGGTAAAGTAAGGAGCTGATGGTAGGTGTGTCACTCCACCTCAGTTGCTAAAATAATCTCCTTGGTCTAGCACTATTGAAAAGGGGATAGACTCCCTCGCTGACTAGCTGATACCGACTTCAGGCCGCCCCGTCGACTTACTTACAAGTGATAACCCACTCGAGTTTCACCATAAGTATTTTCAGGGTTAAATCCACTGAATTAATCAAGATATTCATTAATTACAGCCGATTGCACGCGTGTATTTTGTGGCTTTGTGTGTATTTTTTGTTGGTATTTTCACAGCCTCAAAATACACGCTTTGCAATCGGCTGTAATTAATCAATATCTTGATTAATTCAGTGGATTTAACCCTGAAGATACTTATGGGTGAAACTCGAGTGGGTTATCACTTGTACCTATATCTTAATATATTTGCTCTACTAACGTATTGAGCACTTTGTATTTGTCATATCACTGACTTACCTTCCTGAATTTTGCACCATCTAACTATCGTGACCATATTCACCGATAAGTCACCTTTTCCATTATATATATATATATATATATATATATATATATATGAGGAAAGAGGATTGGAATGAATCCGACAGAATGTGGTAGAAATATGAGGAATGAAAGAACAAAACTCGGACAAAAATGTGTAGTATATTTCGCTGGAGTTATGAACTCGACTTCATCAGCATTTATTGAATTACAAGTGTTTTATAGAAGGAGGAAGTGGGTAAGTGGGTAAGCTCATCCTCCTCAAAGATTCCCCTTATAATCAATCGAATCTTTCCATCACCACAAAGCTTGCCCACCTACCCCCTTCTATAAAACACTTGTATGATAATGGTAATTCAATAAATCCTGACGAAGCCGAGTTCAAATTCCAGCGAAATATACTACACATTTTTGGCCGAGTTTTGTTCTTTTATTCCTCATATTTCTACCACAGATATATATATATATATATATATATATATATATATATATGATTGGTAAAAGAAAAAACTAAAAATTGGTCATTTTGCGGTTATAGATCTATTTCTACCCACAGGTATCAGTGTATACCTATGAGTATCATCAGACCGCTGATTTTATTGGAAATGGTAAACAGAAATTTCATGAGGCTTTATATGCCATTTTTCTGGGAAACCCTAAAAGGTTTCGATTACAGTTCTTATCATCTTAGGGGAGGGTTTAGTTTATGGCTATGGATAAGTTCGCAAAGTGGTCTCAATTGGGGTAGTTTTGTCCCTTCAAAATTTTTATTATTATTTATCCATATATATATATATATATATATAATATATATATATAATATATATATATATGTGTGTGTGTGTGTGTGTGGACTCTCCTATCGTAAACGATAAATGAGGGGCAATAGAGAGCAACTCGTTTTCTACCACGTTGTGCATGCTATCTAGAAGACATTTTATTTGTGTTTTCTCGAGTGTGCTACTATCCCATCTTTACTACGTGCTACAAAGCCTCACTGACAGATGAAATTTTCTAAAGCGGGATTCAGATATTTTCGGCAAAGCTCTTTAATATACCGAAACATGTCTTACACCATTTCTTCCGATTTGATGTTTGATTTTCCCAGGTACTCAATTCAATGGTGAGGCATTTCAAATCATCCTTCAATTTGTCTTTGTAGCATAATTGTATCCATCCAATAGAACGCTTATAAGTTGGTAGTTGTCCGTATAATCTTATTTCGAAGACTATTCTCATTCATTCTGACAACGTGACCACCCCACCTAAGCTGAACCTTTGCTAGTATGGTTTCAATACCTACAATGTTGTTACATTTTTTAGTATTGCACTATTCTTCAGTCTATCATCCAATTTTATACACAAATGGCCCGAAGACAGCACATGTAAAAGGCGTGTCGAATTTTCGGCACCATATATATATATATATATATATATATAATATATATATAATAGTTGGCCCTTATACCTATTCAATGTTTAAAAGTCCAATTGTAATTTTATTAATTAAAAATATTTTACTTGCCTGGAGCCCAAATAATATAATATGGTATGTATTTTTATGATTAAAATGTTTTTTTTTTGTTGTTTTTTTTTTACTTGCCTGTTAAGTTTTTAATGCCATCCTTGGACAGTTGAAAAGGGCTTAAGTAAGTAAGTCCAGAGTTATGGAATCCTTTGGTAAGTGTATAAGTCCTATCCTGCGAATTAGTCCTATCCAGCGTAGTGTTAAAGGTCCAGTGATTTAATCCTATGTCCGTCGTCCACGAAGGTTCTAAGTAAGTATGGTCAGTATCTCAGTTTTAAGTATTATTTCAGCAGCAGAGTACTGCCAGTGATTGGCCAAGAGGTTGATCACATAGTTCTCGGCGAGTCTATAAATAGAAGTGGGCCTCAGGCACACAGCTTATAACAGAAATTTCTCAACACCCCCCCACACACACAAAACATTATATGGCCCCGGTGGGGAATATGGTCTCCGGTTAAATACCACTTAACACACGCAGAATTTAATGTTTCTTTCATAACAATATTGAAATAAAATCCCAGCATACTTTCTCGGAATTACATTCATATTTTTCCAGATAAACATCTATTTTGAAACAGCTTTATTCTGCATTCTGAACACACCTTCGTGATACAATCCCTTAGAGATATAAAAAAAAGATCAGACGTATATGTAAATGGGAGTTACCCGTTAATTTACAAAGTTCTCTTGTATTTCTATAATTGAATGATATTTGCTTGCCTGGACCCCAAAATATTATATGGTCCCGGTAGGTTATAGGGTCTCCAGTTTAGCACCACTGACACACGCAGAATTTAATATTCTTCTTTAATAACAGTATTGAATAAAATCCCAGCATACTGTTTCGAATTAACATTAATATCTTTTTCTAGATATGCATCTATTTCGTTGAGAAACGAACAGTTTTATTCTGCATTATGAAACACGCCTCGGGATACAACCCCTTAGAGATATGTAAAAAGATCAGACGTAGATTTAATGGTATTTTACACGTTAATTTACAAAACAATACATCTCAGATATGGAACCGCGAGTGTTAGAAGTTCACAGATTCCAAAAAATCAACAACAACGAAAGCAAACAAAATACCGGCATATTTCAAATCGATCAACTAGTCTCTCTCGAAGGCATATTTGCCGCACAATACAACATTCACCAAAAACGTCATATTTACGGCAAACAGTATGGCGACACCACACAATGAAACAACCGCACGTAGAATTATTCTTCGGATGATAGAATGGAAGAGGGTGTAGGCAGACGCGATGGCTAAGAAATTCATTCTATTGTCGCGCATTTAGTTGATAATAATTGAAAGTTGCCAGACTTAAGTGGATACTGCATAGGTAAACGGGGCTTTTAAAGAAGCAACATAATTATAGTTCATTCCATCTCACAAACTTTTATTTATTTATTTATTTATTCTAGGGTTCCTTACTTATAGGATGTATTTTTTGCTGTTTTTATTTTTTGTCTGATTCGTTTTTTTTTGTCCTAGTAACGTAGATAATATTGATGTTTATCAATATAAATGTGTTACAAAATGTAAAATTACATTACAACTATGACAAGTCATATATATATATATATATATATATATAATATTATATATATTATATATATATAAATAAGTAATCCACAGACACGTTGTTTCGAAGTACACTTCTAATCATGTGGTTATACCGAAGTATCACTTCTCATCAGTGTGGTTATACCGAAGTATCACTTCTCATCAGTGTGGTTATACCGAAGAAGTATCACTTCTCATCAGTGTGGTTATACCGAAGTATCACTTCTCATCAGTGTGGTTATACCGAAGTATCACTTCTCATCAGTGTGGTTATACCGAAGTATCACTTCTCATCAGTGTGGTTTATACCGAAGTCTCACTTCTCATCAGTGAGGTTATACAGTTTTAACAGCTACCCCTATATATATATATATATGTCTGTGTGTGTGTGTGTGTGTGTGTGTGTGTGTGTAATTCAAGGGGTAGCCAGTGATATAACAAATACAAAGTGCTCAATATGTAAGTAGAGCAAACACACACGTGTAATCGACTGCGATTAATCGGTATCTCTATTAATTCAGTGGATTTAACTCTGAAGATTCTTATGGGGAAACTCTAGTAGGTTATCTCTTGTACCCATTTCATAATATATATATATAATTTAATATACCAAGCGTGTTGGTAAATCCTTGCGGAGAGAAAAAAAACAGCAAATAGTTTGATTGTAAAAATATACTACCAAATATCAAGCAGGGAGAAAGAAATTTTTGAAAAAAAGAAAATACCAAGATAGTCGTACCAACAAAAAATAATCTATTGGTACAGTATTTGGCCAAAAGAAAAAACAATTTATATGTATATATATATGTATATACGATATATATATATTCATATAACCGCTAGGAGAATAAGCTAATAAGTAAAAAGTGCTCGATACCTAAGTAGAGCAAATAATAAAGATGATTCTAATGAGTCAGACGAACCTACTATTAGTTTCGCTTAATGCTCTTCAGGGCTAAGAACTGACTCTTAGCCCTGAAGAGCATTAAGCGAAACTAATAATAGGTTCGTCTGACTCATTAGATTTATCTTTATATATATATATATATAAGGATATCTACTGAGTCAGACGAACCTACTGTTAGTTTCGCATAAAGCTCTTCAGGGCTAAAATCTGACAGAGTCAGATTTTAGCCCTGAAGAGCTTTATGCGAAACTAACAGTAGGTTCGTCTGACTCAGTAGATATCCTTATTACTTGGCTCTACTTAGGTATCGAGCACTTTTTACAAATTAGCTTCTCCTAGCGGTTATATGAATATATATATATCTTATATAGATATATATGCATATAAATTGTTTTTTCTTTTGGCCAAATACTATACCAATAGATTATTTTTTGTTGGTACGAATATCTTGGTCTTTTCTTTTTTTCAAGAATTTTTTTCTTCCTGGTTGATGTTTGGTAGTATATTTTTACAATCAAACTCTCTGCCGGGTTTTTTCTCTCCGCAAGGATCTACCAACACGCTTGGTATATATAATATATATATATATATATATATATATATATATATATATATATATGAAGTGAACAAATAATGAGTTTGAAATGGCGATAGCCGACAATTTTTGGGAGATTATGTGCTGACTTTAAGGTATGATATTAATTAAGCACATAATCTCCTCCCACACACACAAAAAAAACATATATATGCGTAGATTTAGATGTTTATATATGTAGAAGTTAACAGTCATATTTACATACAGAAATAGATACACGCACAAACACATGTGCACACGCACAAACACATATCCGCACATACACACACATATATATGTATATATATATATATATATATATATATATATATATATATATATATATATGTGTGTGTGTGTGTGTGTGTGTGTGTGTGTGTATGTATTAATGTATTGTTCTCGATTATCGTAATATCGGAAGCTTCTGAAAGAGAACAAAAAACAGAAAAATAAAAACAGGGTTCTAATAAATAAACATTGCTTAGGCCTTGGTCTGGTTTATTTCTCGGGTGGCCACCACCCTTTGTCAAGTCCTTGCGTAGACAACTGAGAGGAATTCAAAAGGAAAATAGAATTACACACACACACACATATATATATATATATATATATATATATATATAGTATTACAATCATGATCAATTCGTGCTGACAGCATGGTTCCCCATGAAATTGTTCTTGATAACCGTCCCTGTTAGTCATCTCTCATGGAAGGTCCTTTGGACATCATCCAGTGTCCATGCAGACCTCAGAAATGTAGATTTTTCCTGGTCGAACCACACTGATGTGCCCATATGTTGGTACCCACAAAAAATCGACACTTTTAATACGCATATATATATATATATATATATATATATATATATATATATATATGAACAGGCAAACATAATCGGGGGGGGGGGAGGTCTTATCCGATTAATCGACTGGTTATGTCAAGCCCTATGGTTATGTCAACCACCTATATGATTTTTATCATATAGGTGCTAGAAGGCAGTGTCTGATGGGCAACCATCATTTTATTACTTCTACACGTTTATTAGTACACATGAAGTTAATAAAAATCATTTCTACCAGTTTATAAGACCAAATCAAACCAAAATATTACCGACAAACTATTTGCCTAAGTCATATATACAAAGTCCCAATCGGTTGATATGCCATTAAACAAAATATTTAATCAACCAACTAACTTTTTGGTTTGGTTTGGTTTGTACGGCATATCAACCTCAGTGGGTCATTTAATGCCGATAAAGTTTTGAAATAAATCAATCCTTAATGGATACTCATTTTTTTTTATAAACACATTTTTCTATTTAACCCATAGATGGGACCCTAACAGGTACTACCACTCCGGGTCAGAGTGGATCAGGGAGCAATGATGATGAAGGGGTGCTCCACATTCCCCAAACTCCAGAACTGGAACCTCACCATCTGATAGAGTTTAACGTCATTCCCAGGACATGAAGACCTATATCATAAAAAGGGTTGAGGCTTGCCATAAGGGCAATAGGGTTGAGGCAGTCATATAGGTGCTAGGGCTTGACATGACCAGCCGATTGATATGAGGGGGCCTCTCCGACCGCTCGTCTAGACTAAGTAAGGGTCAAAGTGGAGTGCTGCATGTCATGGACTGCTCAACCACCAGTAATTTCGTCTATAAGCAACCTTGTAGCAAACTAAATTAAGATTAGATGGTTATTTTATATAAGTTACATTGAACTTACAGGTTCCCCTCAAATCACTGGAACTCGTCCAGTTCTGAGATGAATGATCATTTAATAAAAGCAATACGTAAGCAACGTGAGGTGTGTGTAGTGATGCTGATAGCTTTTTGATTTAGTGCATTCTGGGACGCACATATTTGCTTTGAATGAGTCCCTGGGAAAAGTTGTGGGTCCCAACTAGACTTTCTAAATAAATTGAACGGTTTTTATTTATAATCTTGGGAAACTACTAAAGCCGTCTAAGTCCTACCTTGTAACCTATCCTGTGTAATTCGTTTCTAAGAAACTATTGAAATGTATTTAGAGTTAGCTTGAAATGGTGAGGAAATAAAACAACAACAACACTGGGACGTATGGATATGATTTTACTGCGTCCTTTTAGAGTTTTATGTGTCATGGACGCAGGACGCGTGCCTATCAGCATGTGTGTGTGTGTGTGTCAGATTTTACAAAGAGCTTGATAAATAATAAGTACTGCCTGTATGTTTAAAAAAAATAACCCCTGATCTTGTTGATATGGCTAAGAATACAATGTCTATATGGTGTGAAGAGGGTTAAGACGCCCTTTAAAAAACAAGCTTTTCTTGGTTTGACAATAAATTATATCAGATGGCAAGGCTGATTTTGGTAGTGGGGAGTAGCCCTGCATTGTAATTACTCCCAGGTCTACTCTACCTGAAAGTTATTGTACCTGTCAGGGTCACATTAATGTGTCGAAAAGATATTTTTCTAAAGTAGGAGTATTAATAATAATTATTAAACCTTATAATTGATTATTGAGGATTATTATCATTATTTAGTTTATGGTGTGTACATACGAATGATTAGACTGGCCTGTGATGTTGTCAAGGTCGAATATATAATAGCTGATTTTAAGCCAGTTTTTTTTTTACGCTGAATCAAAAAATAATACTATTTTTTCTAATCAGATCAAATCTTTAAGATATAAGCTATACTTGAAATATATAGAACAGTATTATAGCTGTGACAAGTAGAGTCCAAAGGCTTTTGAATAAGTTTTATTATTATGTACAACCTGTTATGAAGTATCTTAAAAATCCGGCCTGACTAAACACAATGAATGGTATTTTTGAATTCCGCATAAAATGGCGATGATATATTTGATAAAACTTTGACTTTTGCAGAAAAATTTTTTTAACATAGGCTAATGTTATTATCAAAGAAAAATAGTTCCTGAAACCATATGATTGGGTATAAATTATTATTATTATTATTATTATTATTATTATTATTATTATTATTATATAGGAATACTTGAGACTATACAGCTGTGTACAAATGATTTTTATGAGATGAGAATTCTTGATAACATGTATATGTGCAACAAACAGATAGACAAACGTTATAGACAAATAAAAAAGGGTAATTTAAAAGAACTGAATATGTATTTATGATTACAATCACACATTAAAAAATAATCAAATTTCGGCATTATATAACCAGGAAGTATTCTTTTAAGCAAATAAATCGAATATGTTTGCATATTATTTGTACTAGATAGGAATACTTACCGTATAAGTGTCTACAAGTTATTTGTATTAGATAAGAATATTTGATACCATATATATATATATAAGGTCCGCAAAATGTATTATGTTCTCAGTTGCAGAAACACACACAACCTATCAAATATCGGACATATTCTGCCAAAATAATAACTCAATGCCTGAAGAAGACAACAGATCAGAAACACGTGTCGCGTATGTAAGATAAAAAGAATTAAAACATTTTTTCTGAGAACATAATACATTTTGCGGACCTTCTTCTTATATATATATATATATATATATATATATATACGAGGTATGTTACAAAATACCAGGCCTGGTGTCACAAAAAATGTATTTCAAAACCAAACTATAAACTACAAGTTATCCCCTTCAAAGTAATAGACCTGGAGTCTAATGCACTTTCCCATCCTTCTCAGCCACGCTTGCATGCACTCCTGGAACGATGCTTCCAGGATTCTCCGTAGTTCTGACATCACGGCCTTTTTGATGTCGTGCACATCCTCAAAATGGGTTCCTTTGATGACCCCCTGGAGCTTGCGGAAGAATAAAAAAAAATCACACGGAGCCAGGTCGGGCGAGTAGGGAGGTGGCTCCAGCACAGTAATGTTTTTTCTGGGCCAGGAATACTCGGATACTCAGGGCAGTGTGAGCAGGTGCGTTGTCATAGTGAAGCACACACGAGTTGTCCTGCCTCTTCTCGCGCACTGAACGAGGCAAACGCGGCAGTATCTCTTTGTAGACATGCTGGTTAATTGTCTGGCCCTACAGAAAGTAACTAGCAGGAGACGATGCCCCTCACATCTTTTGGGACATCAGTCCTGGAACATTTCTGACATACCTCGTATTACAAATAGTTGAATGCATTTATAATTAACAGGGATTATTATTAATACTAGCAAAATAAAAAAACACCCTCTGGGCGACATAAATAGATATTGTCTGAGTGGATGGGAGTTTAAAATTTAATATCAGAGAGTTTGTATCATAAGTAAAGTAAAATCATCAAATTTATTAAAGGAGTAAAAAATAAAATAAATTTATCAAAGGAGTAAAAAATAAAAAAATCTGAAATGGAAACTTAGTTCTGATAACTTTAATTATATATTAAAATAAAACAAACTATATATAGATAGATAATACCAGGTATGTATTTATTAAAACTTGTATAAAAACCCAATGAGGACTAACATTGCATGCTCAAATTTTGAGTGTATTTATTCTAAGTTATGACGATTTTACGTAGTTTGACGTAAGTAGTGACGTAGTTTTTTTTACAGACAAAAACCGGAAGCGAATCTCCATTATTAATAGAGGATTAGTTACTTGAAACCAACATGAAAATGTGCAAAAGGTGATTATAAACCAATAAACAAAGTGTAATTTATAAACTATTATTACTATTGGATAGAAATATTTGCTTGAAAGCATATAACCATGTATATATTCATAGTTTTAGAAAGAAATACTTGAAACCATATAAATATTGGACCATAAGACCTTTAGGCACCCCTTTCCACGATCTCGACTCACAAGGACACTATTCTCATTTACACTGTCAAAATCCGGTTGTTTGTTAGGGGTTAGGGTTAGGGGTTGGTTTTATTATTTAAAAAAGATCGTCTGTTAATAAATAACCGGATTTTGAAGGTGTAAATGGAAAAAATGTCCGCTCGAATCGAGATCGCAAAAGGGGTGCCTAACGGTCATAGGGTCCTAAATATTTGCAAAGAATTTGTATTAGATAGCAATACTTGACAGTGTGCAAAAATCTCTTAAGAAACAATTTCAGAAAAATATAAATATAAATGTGGAATATATGGAAATCCCTGACATATAGACATAAAATAATTCCGGACGGGTTGGCATGCCATTAAGATCAATCAAGTTGTCAATGTGTCTTTTAAACTTTAAATAGATAGGGTTTTTTTTTTTTTTTTTAATAGAATATCAACATTTATGCTTTATTTGATGCCAAAGACATCCTTGTAGAAGAATAATAGTAGTATTATTTAACCTGTCGCTGGAGGTTGACAGGTTCATACGCTTTCAGAGAGTATTAGTCCGTAAGTGAACGTAATAGCATGACAGGAGTTCGAACTCACTACGATGTCAAAGTCTAGTACGTTAACCATTTCGCTACGGGGACTTCCCCATAGTCATTCATGATAATTCATATTTTAATCCTATAGAACAACAGTAGTGGTACTATTTAACCCATATATGAGGGATAAGGAAGTTCATGCCTTTCATAGGGTATTAGCCGAAAAGTGCGCGTAATACCGTGACTGGAGTTCGAACTCGCTTACTACGATGTCGCAGTCCAGCACATCAGACATTACGCCGGCTGAACCCCATCTCCTTTGAATTAATAGTTGACAGTGATATTCGTAGACAAACAAAAAGTAAAACAGTTAAAAACAGACATGGGAGTTGCGAACGAAAACAAACGCATGAAATTCGGGATTCCGAAAGATATATGACAGAATAGAAGACAGATTTTCCAAAAATGAAATAAACAGTTGTCTTACCTTTATGTGATGAAGCAATTTCCAAACGTGTGCAGAGAAATGAAAAGAGAGAAAAATAAATATTAAATGCTAGTCTCTTCAGAAACAAACTGAAAATAAGAGAACAATTGTTATTTCAATTCTTTTTTTATTCTTTTGTTTTGTTTTTTTTTGTTGTTTTTTTTTTTTTTTTGTTTTTTTGCAAATGCATGTTGTACCCATTAAATCGAACTAAGCTGCCTGCGAAAGAACATCTTCTCTTAAAGGAAAGAGCATAAATAATCCACAACATGTACAGGATTAATGCTCGGGCTTTAGTTGTTGTTGTTAGCTGGTGCTATTCAAAAGTCTCAGTATATACTCTATTTATTTACGAATGCTGAATGAAATTATAAGCATGTAAACCAGGCATGTCAATCATGGGGCCCGTGGTCCGCATATGGCCCGAGGCAAGCACAGGTGCTGGCTGAATTCAGGCTATGCTCTCATACGGCGCTTTTACACCCCCCCAGTTTTTTTTTGTAATTTATGAGGAAGTGCGTCCCGGTCTCCTGCCTCAAAAATTGCTACCCGGTGACTATTAAAATAACGACCCAGCTCAGTCTATTCAAAACTATCCATCTTCATATCTATCTATCTATCTCAATAGGTTCATATTTATCTATATTACTTTAAATACTAAGATTTTCTTTTATTCATGTTTGTTTAATGTCTTGTTTTTAGTTTAAATAAACAAGAATTACGACAAAAAAAGAAGCGACCCCCCTAAATACATTTACTTGTCGAAAATATCTATCTATCTATCTCTATTTGTTCGTATCTATCTATATTATTTTGTTTGTTTATCTATCTATCTCACTCTATTCCAAACTATATATCCATCTTCATATCTAAACAAGAATTACGACAAATTATGATAAATAAACAAGAAGTACGACGAGCTGGGGTTGTTATTTTGATAGTCACCGGGTAGCAATTTTTGAGGCAGGAGACCGGGACGCACTTCCTCATAAATTACCTTTTTTTAAATTATTGGGCCAAAATGGTCGGTTATTTTCTTTAGGTCAATGTGTTGCTAAGCAACAGAATCTGTTCTCAATGCATTGTCCTTCACACCTTCCCTTGAGTTGCGGAAACGGTGGGAGGGAGTTTTTGTACTTGCCCTTTCCTTCTTTCAATCAACACATGGCTATAGTTGAAAGTGACAAAGACACTTATTATTTATATTATCTACTTAGCTAATTAACTACCACCATGTTATTTGGTTTGGTTTGGTTTGTTTTACGGCATATCAACCTCAGTAGGTCATTTAATGCCGATAAAGTTTTGAAATAAATCAATTCTTAATGGATAATACAATTTTTTTATAAATACATTTTTCTATTTAACCCATAGATGGGACCCTAACAGGTACTAACGGGTCAGAGTGGACCAGGAAGCAATGGTGATGAAGGGGTGCTCCACATTTCCCAAACCTCCAGAACTGGAACCTCACCATCAGATAGAGTTTAACGTCATTCCCAGGACATGTAGACCCGCAGCCACCGCCTTCTAGTACCCATATGATAAAAAGGGGTTGGGGCTTGTCATAAGGGCAATAGGGTTGGGCACTCATATAGGTGCTAGGGCTTGACTTGACCAGCCGATTGATCGGAGGGGGACGCTCCGATCACCCGTCTAGCCCAAGATAGGGCCAAAGTGGACTATTGCATGTCATGAACTGCTCATCCACCTGGGCTCTATCCTTAAGCATTACGAGTCGCCACCCACGGCCAACAGGTGGCCCCATTGGGGGAGTCTTACCCCTCTGCAGTGGTGCAGTCGGTGCATTCTAACGCTCCAGCCGACAGGGCGGCCACCATGTTATACGGTGGCGTAAACCTTAAAATTGTTCTAGGTCTATTTCCTCCCGACCACCTGTTCTGGATGATTCGTTAGTTGTAGTGATGCTTACTTTGCTCGAAGATATCCATATTAGAAGAATTTGTAGATAGCTTGAACCCAATGCCATTTGGTATACATATTTACCAACCCCTCCGCACGAGCTGGATGTGACACAAGGTCATTTTCTTAAGCGGAGTTTAACAGGTTTGAATTCAGAGTTTTCTTTCTCCTAGACTGGATGCCTAACCAAGGTTAAAGAGCACAGTCTGCCCTACTATTTATCCATAGCTGGAGGGAGAGTAAGATTCGTACCTTTCCCAAGGGTATTAGCGCTAAGTGAAATGCAATTACCACATCGAGGATTTGAACTCGGGGCGACGAGACCATTTCCCATGACTTTAACCATTACACCACGCGCTTCCCACTTGCTTAAATACTTGTTAAGGGGGATTTGACCCAATATTAACATAACCTGGCCGCTTTTTACTGTTCCTAAACGGGGAGACTGTTCCATTATACATATTTAGTGTAATAGATGTGTGTCCTCGCAATATCATCCAACTCTTGGATCAATATCAGTAGAAACGTTTGAGTGGGAAACACATGATTTATAACAAATAAATACTGTTATTGTTTCATTTATCTCTATATTGATTCAGCTAAAATTTCCCCAAGACAATCGAACGCGTCTTTTTCCCCCTGAAAGAGATCGGGTGAAACAGTTGCTATTTATCATAGAGATGACTGCCTGTTGCAGTAGAAATGAAGGCTAACGTTGTGCCCAAGTGAGTGATGTTAAAATATCGTGTCGGGGTGAAAAAGATGCATAGTTCAATAATGGCAACACTGAAAATTATTTTTATCTATCTTAATAAATCCGTTGAAATATATCCACACCAAATATTTGTGCGTCACTATCTTTTAGCTGCAATATATATATATATATTATATATATATATATATATATATATATATTAGGAAAGAAAATGAGTAAAGAAAAGAAATGTAGATGGATAAAAATGAATTTTATCGATATCACTTTTAATCGATATCACTTACACATGTGTTTCGGTCTGTTATCAAAAAAAAAAAAAATAAAACATTCACTCTGATGAAGGTCGGCAAAATCTGTGTACGGAACATTTTATGCATTTTTCCTATTATTATTTATCATCATCATTTCAACTCCATCTGATTATTTTAATAATAACGTAAATCCGTATACATTTTGATAAACAGACCGAAACACATGTGTAAGTGATATCGATTAAAAGTGGATATCGATAAAATTCATTTTTATCCATCTACATTTCTTTTCTTTACTCATTTTTTTCCTCATATTGTCGGATTCATTTCCCATTCACACACACACACACACACATATATATATATATATATTTACCAACCCTTCCGCACGAGCAGGATGCGACACAAGGTCAATTTCTTAAGCGGAGTTTAACAGGTTTGAATTCTGAGTTTTCCTTCTCCTAGACTGGTTACCTATCCATGGTTAAAGAGTCCAGTCTGCCCTGCTATTTACCTATATCCGGAGGGAGAATTCGATTCATACCTTTCCCAAGAGTGTTAGCGCCATGTGAAATGCAAACAGCTTCGC
>CM042165.1:76594723-76619723 GCA_023376005.1 Doryteuthis pealeii
AAAAAAGAGAGAGATACGTGAGAAGGGAATAAAAAACAAGAAAAACATAATAAGCAGAAAGAAAGATCGAAAGAATTGGGAAACATAGATGACAGGGTCAATACGCGAAACCAATAAGGCAATCTGTTATAAGTATGTTGAGAGAGACGAGACAGCAGACAGACAGACGGAACGGAGACAGTCCAGAACAGATAAAATAAAGATTCTATTAGCTTTTTGCATATTGAGACTTAGCCAAATACTGTTAAATAAACATATCAAACGTTGTAATGATTAATTTGTCATAATCTGTTGCTATATCCACATCGAATTAAATTATTATTATTATTTCTTATTATTATGTATTTACGACGTCGCAATGATACTATTCTTATATTCTTTTTCTCATGTCATCGTCATCTTTTGACGCTTTGGGTTTTTCCCATCATTGGCATACGTCCTCTTCGTTAAATTGTTCGTTTATTCTGGTTCATGTCTTTTTCCATAGGTTGTCTTCTTCTTTCCCCTCTTTCTTCTCTTCTTAATCGTCTCCTCTCTTTTCTACTTTCTTTCTTCTTCTTCTTCTCTTCTTTCTTTCTTCTTCTCCCTACAACATCTATCTATTAATGCTTTAATGTCATTTCTTCCCTTTGTCTTACCATTCTAATCATGATTTCTTTAATTATAACCCTCTTGCATTCCGCACAAATCGCCCTCACAGCCTTTTACTCCTTCGTATATCCATCCAATTTTTCTGCATTCCCTGTCGTTCAATCGCCCACTTTTCCGACATTTAATAACTGTCAGAGTGGCCGATGTAAGTTAGATCCACGTTTTAAAGTTTCCTAACGCATTTTTGCACCTCAGCCAATTCAAGCAGCTGTCCATCATGTTGCCAGTGTCAGCGCTGTCGAAACATCAAAGATCTCGCAGAGATAAATCAATTGCCGTTACTCTACTATTATTATATTATTAGTAGTAGTAGTAGTAGTACAAGTAGTGGTCTTTGGATAACCTACAGTATGATGAATTTAATTGATTACACGTTTCATATGTTTTCGTAGAGCTATTGAAATAGTTTCACTATTAAAAAGTATAATAATCTCCCAGTTAACCTCTCCACGCCACTATTCTCGGTTGTCTGTTTTTTTTCCTTCTTTTCATATTTTAATTATGTTCGATTGAAACGAGATTAGCGTCTTATCGCTTCTGCGTCACTCACCGTCTCTATTATATTTCTGCTAGACTTCTTTTCTTTCTTTCTTTACTTTCTTTTCGATTAATGTAAATTTCTATTTGGTGGAACTATAAATTTTTTCTGTGTATCATGTCCCTTTTTCTTCCATGTCTTGTCTTGTATAAATAATGAAATGGTCACATTTATTTATCTGAGATGACGTCACTCATAAGAACTTAAAAACTTCGGCGCATAAGCAAGAGATAACTCAGGATTTACATGTTTCCTTTTTCAATCTTGAATGATTTGTGGAACGGTTCTTATTTTGTTAACCTGACGGTGTTGGCAGGATGATAAACGGTTCCGTAACAATTAAGGAACACGAGTATTTGAGATTCATGTGTGTTGTGTGGTGTGGTGTGTGTGTGTGTGTAGAAAAGGTAGACCAAACACGATGTTGATCGGAAACTGGTGTTTTTAATTGTCGACGATGGGCAACGTATTAGACTTCTTCAGGACTTGATAAGTTTATTGCTTCAATGGGGATGACAATTCTCAAAACTGGTGAAACAGGAGGTGTCAGTAGGGGGGACGGGTTGGGGGTGGGTACCTCCTGTTTCACTCATTTTGAGATGTCCATCATTGAAGCAATAACTATATCCCAAGTCCTGAAAGAAGGTCTAATAGACCGATACGTTCATCGTCCGACCATAAACAATCCAGTTTTTCCATAACATCCCCGTGTTTGGTCTACCTTTCTCCACACATATATATATATAGAGAGGAGTGAAGAGGGAAGAAAGAATTAAACATTTGGAAAGTTCGTATTTAATGAAGGCAAATGGACAGAAAAACAAACGGAAAGGGAAACGAAAAAGAAAAAAACCGAGAAAAGTGCATGACGAGAGGCAGATACTAAAACACTGTTTAGATAAAAAGTACAAAAACAAGATAAAATAAAAGTTAATATTGCCAAGTTAAATAATGTATGAAGACTGAAAATTCTGAGTAGAAACATTTTCTAAAGTGTCCCGAGTTCAAATTCTTCATTACATCCATAATGTTAATTGATCACAATAATTTCGTCGACCATTAATATATATATAGATATATAATATATATATATTATATATATATTATATATATATATAATATATATATATATAATTGCTGTGGTGTGGTGTATGTGTCGTTGTGTGTATCTTGGTAATGCAGCATTGTATATTATGTAAAAATGCATATATATATATAATATGTAATCATATAATATATATTTATATATGAAGTGTGTTGGTGTGAAAGAGAGACTTAAATTCCTCATTATTCTTTCCGTTCGTTTAAATAAATCACGTCCACTAAATTTGAATTTCTTAAACCTGGGAGCCAAATGTCTCCTGATTGAAGAATGCCACTAGAACAGGAAATTTAGACTATACTCGCGTGTACTCGGGACCAACTTCAGAATATTTAAATCTATATAAGTTGTTATCATATATTTCCTGCGTCCAGGGCGTATTGAAATTAATTATCATTTATTGGTCATTGATCATTCATCCCATCGCCTTTCTTTTTTGTTAAATTTTTATAATCATCTACTTGACCGTTCCCTCGTGTGACAAATAGATAGCAACAACTCGTAATTGAGTGTAGTTCCGAAATGCGAGTCGTCGTTCTATGAGTAAAGGTAGATTTGGTATCAATTCAATTTTTCTAGTAAATATTACGCACGCAATGCATTTTTAATCTATAGTAAACGCATTCTTTTCACTGTATGCGGAATCTAGTTTTCTATTAGTATAGCGCAGAAGATTTCAATTGCATTCTATCTATAGTGAAAGTCGGAATTTTCCAAAATGCATTTTGTCTATATTAAAACGATTTCGTCCCAGATGGCAGGTTTTCTATTAAGTAAACGATTGTTCCCATGCTTCGATGTGCGATCTCGTGATAGTAGAGATACGAATCGTTCATCCATGGGCAGAGAACGCAGTATTGTTCTTAATAGAGTAAACGTAGATTATCCAAATTGCATTTGTTCTGGGCTTAGTAGCAGGTAAATGATTCCAGCGATGTTTCTTATGGTAAGAGGAGGATCTATTTACAATGCCCTTTGTTATAGACTTAAAGGATTTTCCAATGCATTCTGTATAGTTAACGATTTCCCAATGCGATTGTTCTGATGACGAAACAATTTCCAATGCATTTTCTATAAGTAGACGGATTTTCCAAATGCAATTTTCTATAGTAAAATATTTTACCAATTTCTGGGCACTATCTCGTGCAATTAATACGTAAGATTATTTACCAAATGCTATTGTCTATCAGCTTAGAATTATATAAATGTTCTCAATGCATTTTTACTGAGTAATAAACGTGAGGTTTCCCAATGCATGTTTCGCAGTATAAGACGGATTTCCAGATGCGGATTGTTAATGTGAGAGCTTGCATGCACAGAGATATCCCAATCGCATTTCTAGAGCATGTGAGCAGAGATGAGCGTGGGTAGGCTATGGATACTACCGCACTGTTAGTGGAGAGTGACAATATAGTTGCTAGTTGATCGGAGAGATGGTTGGCGCCCATCGGGAAGCGGGACAATGGTAGAGGTACGCGGTAGTCCATCGGGTGAGAGAAGAATATAGACGGGCATTATGTACCAATCTATAATTGATGTCATGCGTTAGCAGTTTTACTCGACTCATCTACATTGTGCGCGCCGCAGAAGTGAGTGTGTGAGAGAGGGTATGCATGAGTGTAGAGTTAGTGTCGTCATTGGTGTACCTCTAAGAGTTATAGATACTGAGAGGATCCTTGTAATACGCATAAGATTAGTTCTTTTAGTTCGAGCGTAGGCTTGACTGCGAAAAACGAGCTAGAGACTCTGCGACTTGCGAGGTGAGCGTTGCAGTTAAGGAATTCTATACTGATATGTTGAATTAGTTCGCTCGGTGCGACGGGAGAAGATATCGTGGTGGAAGTATTCTTTTTTGTTGTTAAGAGATCGGTCCCGTTGTAATAACAGAAACATATAGTAATAGTGATAATAGGCCTCACCAAGTAATATAGTTTGTATTGTCTGAGAATAATGTGTATGAATGTAAGATTAAGGTGTGTAGAATAACTCTAGAATATGACGATGCTAACTTAGGTATTACGGATATATCGAACGAAACCTTTGAAGATAGGTAATACAGTGGGATGCTGAAAAACTAACCATTTGGTTGAAAGAAGATACAACGGCACCATGGCAAAACGTGTCCCCAATAGCTATAAAATGAATAAGTCTATATTTAGATTTTTCGGACAGGAACAACTGTCCGAAAATCTAAATTATCTTTATTGTGGTTCTGTAAAACAACATTTAGGTCGCTAAATCCTCCGGCCTCTCCATGTGTTCATTGTCATATTGTCATACATGCATAACCATGCTCTAATCTAGGATATGCATTTTGAAATAGGTGTTTATCAAACAAGGCACCAAGAATTTTTGAAGATTCAAATAATGACGTCATGGGTTTTGTATGCCTATCAATCTGAGATGTGTCACAAGAAGCCTCACGATCATTAAAAATGTTTTATGGCGATTCCTCCACAATTCCGAAGCGTAAAATACAATAACAATCAGCAAATATGCGTCTAAATAATATGTCCTCAGTCTTTCAAAAAAAACAAACAAACAAAAGACAAAAAAAACAATTCAAAAAGGCTAAACAATGAAATAAAATGGTTGGTTCGTCTGTTTTACGGGCATATCAACCCTTTGCGGGTCATTTTATGCCGAATCAAGTCATTTTGATACGTGATTACTTACAATATCTGCTATTACTTAAATGGTCACCCATCTAAGTATGGAACATGTTCATCACTGCTTAACGTCGGTGATCTAGCGGGAAACGGTTCTTTCAACGTTACTTGACTGTAAGCAAAGGAAGAAAGAGAATGTTATTTATTTCTAATTCCTAGCGAATACAAATACGATTTGTTTAAGGCAATCATTTCTTTTTGAAGAGTAAGCAGAATATTTTGAACACCATCTGTAAGTCTATGTAAATTCTAACCGAACCATTGTTAATTTAAAACCGAGTGACAATGAGGATACCGTAATGCGAGCAGGGTTCCGGTTATCTGGGGTTGTAGGCAGGGAGAGAATCCGGCTTTGGCCGTCTCCTCGATAGCGTGAATGCAAATAAATGAAGCGAAAATGTCAGTAGTTATTCCATGCCAATAAATCCTTGCTTCTGGCAAAATAGCTTCAAATATATTGGAGTTAGATCCGTCTATGTTTAAATAGCGAATATCTTGGGTCTCCTTGCTTCCGTTTAATGTTGATTCACATTTTCACTTTTGTCTGTAAAGTCAAAAAGAATGTTTGCTGTTATTGAAGTTGATTATAATGTAAAGAACATTAAGTAAAAAAATCTTCTTCTTCTTCTTCTTCTTTCTTTTCTTCTTCTTCTTCTTCTTCTTATTATTATTAATTATTAATTATTTTATTATTATTATTATTATTATTATTATTCCTTTTGAGTTTTTCACATCAGTGTTAGCTGATGGTCTTTCACCGGAGTCTGAGTGACACAAATCTCCTCAGGTCTCCAGGACCTTCTGAGTATTCTAGCCGATTACAGCAGTGCCGTAGTCTAGATGGTCTTCAATTCTTCCTCTGAATCTAAGATCCTCCAGTCTTTTCTGCAAGTTTATTGGACCGTTCAAAGTGCACCAACTACAATTTAGTATCCTTTACACTCACTGGAGTCTGAGTGACAGCAAGTCTCTCAGGTCTCCAGGACTCTCTGAGTATTCTTGCAGATTGCAGCAGTACAGTATTCTGAATGGTTTCAATCCTTGCTTTGATATCCAAACTTTCAAACCCTTTTCTAATCCTTTGGGACTGTTCCAAGTGTACCACCACAATTGGTAGCATTTTCCCTTTCATGTTCATAACTTTTTCAGTTCTCTGACAAGGTCCAGTTTTATTATTATTATTATTATTTATTATTATTATTATTTATTTATTATTATATATTATTCAGTCCTTGTGTTTTTTTCACACCAGCGTTAGCTGATGGTCCTCTCTGAGATGTGAGTGAAAACAAGTCTCCTTAAGTATCCAGGACTCTCCTGGGTATTCCAACTGATTTCAACAATGCTGTTGTCTGGATGGTCTCACTCCTTCTTCATACTTCCAGTTTCTCTATTCTTTTTTATAAGCTATTGGGGATCCTTCTTAGTGCCCCAACAACTATTGGTTTCACTTTCACCCACATTATTATTATTATTATTATTATTATTATTATTATTATTATACATCTTGTAAGTTTTTCACGCCAGCGTTAGCAGATGGTATTTCCCTAGAGTATGGGTGATAATAAGACTCCTCAGGTTTCCAGGGCTCTTCTGAGTATTACTGTCAATTTCAACAATGTTGTTGTCTTGATGGTCTCAACTCTTCCTCTAATTTCCAGTTTATCTAGTCTATCTAGTCTCTTTTCTAAGATTTGGGAACACTAACTACAATTGGTATCATACTTATTATTATTATTATTATTATTATTATTATTATTATTATTATTTTAACCCTTCACAGTAGCCTTCACACCTTTTCACAGT
This sequence comes from Doryteuthis pealeii, assembly GCA_023376005.1. Lineage (NCBI taxonomy): Eukaryota > Metazoa > Mollusca > Cephalopoda > Myopsida > Loliginidae > Doryteuthis > Doryteuthis pealeii. The sequence goes on from CM042165.1 coordinate 76,601,490, forward strand.
AGCCAACGCTGGTGGTTTTTCATTGGGATCTGAGTGGCAAAATGTCTGCTGAGGCCTCCAAGACTTTTCTGATTGCACTAGCTGACCTTTGCCAGAGAAGGGAAAAAACTGAAATATGCGGGTGAAGGTCATAGCAATTGTAATTCTTAATTTCGGAACGGTTCCCAAAGGTTTAAAAAAAAATATTAGAGAAAATAGAAATCAGAGAAGAAATCAAGACGATTCAGACCACAGAATTGTTAAGATCGCCTAGAATATTTATAGACCTGGAGATCTGTCGAGACTTTCTGTCACTCAGACTCCATTGACAGAAAACTAGTTAAACCTGGTGTCAAATATTCGCGAGGAGTGAAATAACAAACAATTATTAAAAAAAAACCATACATTTTGTTTCTCTGAATGTTTGAGATGAGGCTTGATGATTAGTATTATCTGTTTTATTCGGGACTATTGTCTCATCTTCATTGTTATGGTTCAACTTCGTCCGATGTACCCTCCGGCCTTCTTCATGTATTCTTCTCGGACTCTGGAACTTCTGGACCTGAACATTCGGACTCTGGAACATTCTCGACTCTGGAACATTCTCGGACTCTGGGACTCTCTGGGGACTCTGGAACATTCTCGGACTCTGGAACATTCTCGGACTCTGGAACATTCTCGGACTCTGGACATTCTCGGACTCTGGAACATTCTCGGACTCTGGAAATTCTCGGACTCTGGAACATTCTCGGACTCTGGAACATTCTCGGACTCTGGAACATCTCGGACTCTGAACATTCTCGGACTCTGGAACATTCTCGGACTCTGGAACATCTCGGACTCTGGAACATTCTCGGACCTCTGGACATTCTCGGACTCTGGAACATTTCTCGACTCTGGAACATTCTCGTCGTAATCGGGAACTTTTTTGTCGTAATCGGGAACTTTTTTGTCGTAATCGGAAGCCATCACGAAACTTTAAACCCAACCCTTTATGCGCTCCACGGGAGTATCCTGTTCTTATTCCGCTAACCATAGCTAGGGTAGAGGCGTTAAGCTGTGTTAATTATGATTCTATGTTACTGCTTCCCTTGGCCAGGATTGAACCTGCAGTCCAGAGATAACTGTCACTTAGAACATTCATTTTACTTCTTATTTCAGCGCCAAAAATAAATAAAATATCAGTCAAAAAGTATAACATACGTAAATATAAAGACTTATAAATCGAAATTGAACAAATTGGCACCTTAAACCTACCACCGTGCCAATAATAGTAGAACCCCTGGGTATGATCAAGAAAGGGACAGATAAACACATTAACAAGGTACCTGGCAATCCCTGCCTATATAATTCTTTTTTTAAATGCGCGCTGCGGAAATGCCCAACTTTTTACGAGAGAAATATCACTTAGAGGGAAAATAACACAGAAAAGAGACAGACCACACACACACACACACACACACACATACACACAGAGGAAACAAAACAAAAAATAATACAAAACATGGATACATAGAAAACATGAAATCACGTCCTTCCTTCGCCCTCGGTATTGGGTAAAAATTCGGTGAAGGTTTAAAAAAATGTAAATAAATCTGAAAACTAAGCAACAATAATAACATCAACATCATCATCATTAACAACAACAACAATAAAAAATTATTATTATTATTATTTTTATTATTTTTATTATTATTTTTATTATTATTATTATTTTTATTATTATTTTTATTTTTATTATTATTGTTATTATTATTATTATTATTTTTATTATTATTATTATTTTAAGGTTTACTTTCGGTTTCTTGCTAACCTTCATGGTGTGTTTACCAAACACCTAGGGTGAAAGAAGGTTGTAATTATTTTTATTCTATGCATTCTATATGTTTTCTGCATCTTTTTGCGTTTTATTTTTCAATCACATTGACCCCCCCCCTATATGTTATTGCAGGTTCCTTGAATTGCATTTCTTCCTGGTGGCTTATGATTTGTACAAAATAATGGCTATAATCTTTTTTCGCTATCCTTTCTTGATTATTTGTAGTGAAATTCTGGGTAGGTCAGGGGGGATTATCGGATAGAGTGGCAGCGTCTAATATGAATATCGAAGGCGAGATCTGCGCCTGACGGGACTTTATACCTTTCTACCGGGAGGAGATATGCGCATGTCCGCCTTTTGTATAAATAGACTTCAAATGACAGCAGGGACTTCACTTGATCGTTTAATGTTGTATTGATCACATTGTTACCTGACCAGTCTTCTTGGTCACTTGATATTGTATACTGATCAAAGCGTTACCCGAACATTTGAGATTAATATACTGAAAGATACTTTGTTACCCTTGAAATGAATGTTAATAGACCCCTTGATAATATCAGAGAGTCGCGAAATTGACATTGATTCCTAGCTCTTGAGCTAGGATAGTTAACCACGGATTTTATGCCCTTGTCTCTTTTTTTTTCTCACACTCTCAAGGTCGAAATATTTTTCGACACTAGTGGAGGTTATCGTTTTAGCTGACCACTTCAAATAAATGAAAAGTATCATGAAATGACGCGTATTGCCAATCATCATGAACATTAATAAAAGCGGCAACATGTCCTTTTTTTTATACTAGAAACGGCTAACCGGCATCGCCTAGGTAAAGTGCGGGTGGAGGAACACAAAGATCCATTATTACTGAATCCTCACAAGATGCCCCATTAAAATCTCTACGTAAACAAGACACTGCATTGATCCGGCCCGTTAAGGTGCCAGAAAAACAAAAGTCCTCAGACATTTTGAAAGAAAAGATTTATTTCTCCAATATACAATATTAAATGTATAAAATCACTGCCGTTACGATTTAAATCCTATTGTCATTTATATATGTACTAGAAGCGGCTACCCAGCGTCGCCTGGGTAGGGGGGGGGACTATTGTGTATTGATTTGCTTAATTTTGAGGTTTGCAAATGCTGGACATTTTTAAGTAGAATTTCAATGTTATTCCTATGTACATTTTAATTTTTTAAATATATGAAAATGTAAATCAAATCTTCAAAAGGCCATGTGTCCAATTGGATAAAGGAGTTAGGTTAATACAGTTCTAAGTGATAGTTATCTCTAGATTGCAGGTTCAATCCTGATCAAGGGCAGCAGTAACATAGAATAATAATTAACTCAGCTTAACGCCTCTCCCCCAGCTATGGTTAGCGGAATGAGAACAGGATACCCCCGTAGACTGAATAAAGGGTTATGTTCAAAGTTCCGTGATGGCTCTCGATTACGACAAGAAGGTTCCAAATTCCGAAAAGAAGGTTCCCGAGCCCGAGAAGAAATACCTGAAGAAGGCCGGAGGGCATATCGGCCGAAACGTTGTACAGATAACAATAAAGATGAGGACAATAGTCCGGATAACGCAGATAATACTAATCATTAAGCCTCATCTCAAACATTCAGAGAAATAAATCTTCAAAATTTTTTCACAAAAAGGAAGAACCGATTATATATATATTGTGCATATATATTTACTTTGTGGTTAATTGATTTATTTTCCTAGTTTCATTCGGACATGCATACACACACACACCAAGTGTCATTTATGTATATACTATAAGTCGCTACCCGGCGTTGCCTGGGTAGATGTGGGGAAATAAATCGTCTCGAAGATCCATTGATTGCTTTGGATTTCTGTTTTAATCACAAACGCAACCAATGGCTTTTTCTTTTATGCAAATCCTATTTTTTAAATATCTTCTCGGATATTAAACCCCCCCCCCCAAACATCTTCATTATGTTTGCATAAAAAGCAAGCTCTGGTGATAGTGAATATGTATAATTATTTACTTTGTCATTAATTGTTCTATTTAGTAGTTTCCTCCGGACATATACCCATATATACACCCAACTGTCCTATATATATTATATATATATATATATATATATATATATATATATATATTATATATTATATGTGTGTGTATATAGATATCATACTAAATCTGGGTGAATCAACTTTTGTTTCTTAAAGGCTTTTTTACTGCTCAATTTAATGACATGAACATTATACTAGATTATTCCTTACTTATAGGATTGAATTATATTTGAACAAATTCCATTTTAATAACTTGTTATTAGTCGTAATTTGCAATTTAGAAAAAAATGACCAAACTCTTACTTTACCTTCTGCCCGTTACTTTTTTCCCCTCTGTGTATCTCTTGGTTACCTCCCCGTTATATAATGCTAGTTACTCTGAGAGAGAGAGAAAGAGGGGGGGGGAATTTGAAATGTATTTCTATTTTACATTTCAAAAGCAGCAACCCATAGCTTAAATTAGGTCAAACATTTACTCACTTAGAAAGCTTGCAAAATGATTTTAATGTTTGCCAACTCTTTTCCTCTAATCTCAATTATTTACCGAGAGCTCAATGAATGACCCAACGGGTCACGTTCTTAGTATATATATATATATATATATATATATATATATATATATATATATACGATTAAAATCGAATGGTTTAAAATACGGATCGTTAAAAATATACCGACTCGAGTTTCTCGCAATAATGCGAATCACCGGGATTTAGAGAAAAATTCCCGAAGTAAATAAGATTGTATACTTGTTTACTTAGTGTATTTTAATGTCACTGCGGTATATATATATATATATATATATAAGAGAGAGGGGGGAGAGAGAGGGATTTAACTGATCAAAGTAAAAAAAGATGTAAGCACATCGTTACGTACCCTTTGTAATGACGATATAGAAAGTAAAAGAAAATCTTCGAACCGTTACCCTTCTATTACTTCTTGTCTTAATCAGACTTTGCGACGCAATTGTTAATTAAACTAATTAAAGTTGCTTTCAGTTACGTTAATTATAATTGTTTTCCAGGGTTTGCTAGGGTTTAAGACTACGCCCGAATGCCGCTTCATCCAATGCTATTAATAAACGTTGTCCATTCTGCTTTTACGAAATTGTTATTGCTACTAGGAGGAGTCAAATGTTTCTCAATCTTTTGCTACGAGGTAGTTTTCAGCGCGTATGTATAATACACGTGGAGTAATCGTTAACGTCGTATAAAATGCACACGAGTTGAAATCCTGGACGAGTCTATTTGCATTTCTTATAGTGTTGGTAAATATATTAATCTAATTATTCTCCCTCTAGCTATGGCCAAATAGTAAGAAAGGCTGATCTATTTAAACTTGTTATGGCAACCGGTTTAGGAAAAGGAAAAATCTGAATTCAATCCTGTTAAAATCCGTTTTAAAATTGACATTGTGTCACGTCCTGCTCATGCAGACCGTTTCATATATGAGAACTATCCTTTTAGCTTCGAGCTAAGTCTACTTGATGACATTTCTGGTCTTCATCAAAGTTCAAAGTAGATATTGGGAATGCTCTTACGAGTGTCTATACTTAGGAGTTAATAAATTCATCAAAAACATTCAAGTTATTACACCAAAGAAAAGATTATTTATAAAAAAAGATAAATATTAAAACATACTAGTAAATATATGCACCCTCCAGGTGCAAGTATTTAAGTTTAAATGTAATAAAATATTAGATTAAATCAGAAAGGCTAATGAAACTAATTAAGAATTCAGATAAAAAGATTTGAAACGGAGGTGGTATAATCGGAAAATAGAACAACTGAAACTTACTCTTTTATCACTTCCGTTTTTCAATGCTAAATTTTCCTAATTTAACTATTTAGTTAAAATAGGAAATAAAGAATAAAATTACAGTTATTTCTTCTTGTTAATGAATTTCTTTTAGGATTTATTGAAGAGATTTTTTACTCATATTCATTAAGATAAAACCAAACAATTAGAAATCAATAATACCAAGCCCATTTTTATTAAAATTAGTTTTTTAATATCAATATGTAAATTAGCTTTACGTTTACACTGAAAACTGGTAATTTGTTGTATATATAAATACAATTGCATGTTATTAGTATTTAGGTAAGGCCAACAGTATTAATAATGTCAAACAGTTTTATTATTAATTGAGGTTTAAATAGAAATAGAATCATGGAGAATGTGACGTAAATAACTAAGGGAATTGTGACTTGAGTAGTAATATAGTTTCGGTTACAGACAGAAAAACACACAATATCCATTATAATAAGATGACAGCATGAAACCTTCGCACGAATAGGGCAGTGAAAACTTCAAATGAACATACTTCCAAGACGGTTCACGATAAACTACCCAAGCCTCCGACACACTCATTTTATAAGCTACGGTGAGGCGACCGATTCGTTAATCAGCAGAGTTTCAGATTTGCATCAGCGTACTTCGTCCATTCTCCATTCCAAACTGCTCTTACGACAACATGCGCATGCAAATCGCGGACGTTTCGTGCGTGATGTCGCGTATCTTGCTCACGACAATCACACAGCATACGATTCATTAAATTTTATTTTATTATCCCTTTAAACAATACAATGTTATTTTTTTTTTTATTTAACAAAATGCGTTACAAAAAATATAGGGTCTTTTGGGGGTGCTTGAACGGATTAATGGCACTTCGGTTTATTGCAATGTGGAAAATTGATTTGATATCCGAGAAATTTGAGTTACGAGCGAAACGAATTAAACTCGTAAGTCGAGGTACCAATTCTAATATGAAATGGCTAAGCTCATAAAGCGTCGTCCATCTCGGTTTTATTAAATGATAAATGACCGCAATTCAGGTTTAAATATGGTTATTTACTAAGCTTAGCTTAGATCTGGCATAAGGCGAGAAGTATGGAGCGACAAACTAGAATCAAACGCACCAACAATGGTCTGCTAATTTTGCTTACTAAGCATTACACCACGTGAGGTGCGCTAATATTTACTAAGCTTAGCTTAGATGTGGCCAAAGGTCAGATGTATGGGGCGCCCAATGAAAATCGAACTCACATGCAATGGTTTGTAAATTTAGCTTGCTAACCATTACACAACGAGAGGTGCCCATTCATGTTCATATATTAGATTTGTGAGGCTGTCTCTGATTCTGTGTGTACAGCTGGCGTATTTGAAAGTTTTTGACTCACACTAGTTCAATCATCACTCCAATAAGAGTCATTGAAAACACTGGCCTGCGTTGAACATTTTTTTCCAAATGTCAAAGTTTTATCAAGTGATATCTGATCGCCATTTTATGCTGAATTCAAAAATACCATTCATTGTGTTTAGTCAAATCTGGTTTTTAAGATTTTTTTAAATATGTGCATGAATACTTCACAACATAATAACACTTATCCAAAAGCCTATGGACTCAACTTGTCACAACTATAAAAAAAATTCGTCGTCGGGATGGCTTAAAGTTGATATCAGCCTGACAGCGAGGGAGTTTATAGCCTTTTTACTAGAGCTAGACCAAAGAGATTGTTTTTAGCGTCTGGGGTGACGGGCCACGCCTACCATCAGCCCCTCACTTTACCGCACAGATCATACGCTGAGTTGGCGAGGGCCGGTATCAAACCATGAACGTTGTTGTTCCCTGGCTAAGGCTCTACCAACTGAGGTAGACTGGCCCTCAAAGCTAAACCGACCCTTCTACACCTATGATACTTTTTTATACATTTCAAGTAAGAGTTTGTATCTTAAGAATAAAAACTGATTAGAAAAAACGAGAACATTTTTTTTGATTCGGCGTAAAATATTTTCTTAAAATCAGCTATTATACAGGGTATATATAAGTCATATATTATCCAGGTTTTGAAAAACAACACCTTTAGTTATTTCAAAAACATATTCATAGATAGTGATTGACGCAATTAATTTTCTATCTCTCAATTTGAACATTTATTATAATTACTAGCAAATATATGCACCCTCCGGGTGCAAGTATTTAACTTTTAATATAATAAAATATCATATTAAATTAGAAAGGCTAATGAAACTGAATAAGAATGCAGATAAAAAGATTATGAACAGAGGGGGTATGATTGAAAAATAGAACAACCTTGAAACTAACTCTTCCATCATTTTCCATTACTCCCGTCTTTCATTGGTAAATTTTCCTAATTTAATTGTTTAGTTTAAATAGGAAGTAAAGAATAATATTACAGTTATTTCTTCTTGTTAATGGATTTCTTTTAAGATTTATCCCCGAGATTTTTGCTCATATTCAATAAGATAAAACCAAAAAATTAGAAATTAATAATACTAAGCATATATTTATTAAGATAAATTTTTAAGAGCAATATGCAAATTAGCCTTCCCATTCACACTGTAAACCGCTATTTTGTTGTATATATATATACATACAATTGCATGCTGTTATATGTAGATATGGCCAACAGTCTTAATGTTGTAAAACAATTTTATTAAGAATTGAGGTTTAAATAAAAATAAAATCATGGAGAATGTGATGTAAATAATTAAGGGAATTTTAACTTGAGTTGTGATATAGTTTCGGTTACAGACAGAATAACACACAATCTCCATTATAATAAGATTCACAATAACAGTGATTTTAAATCAAGAAAGGTGTATTTTTGAAAACCAGGATGGTGTGTAACTTCTGGGACACCCTGTATATTTGACCTTGAAAACATCGCAGGCCAGTGCAATTAATCTCCTGGACCATGTTATTGATGCTTTACTGGTCATTGGACCACATGTCGACAAGCCATTAAGGATCGCATGTATTTCCATTCTTTCCCAATGGCAAACCATTTCTCTTTGACAAGCCAAAGAGACAGCTTCCAATCCGAGTTCCCTTAGTAATGATGGTAAACAAAGCCCAGGGAAATGCCCACATCTCAGAAGGGCATCCATCTTAAAATTGATCTCTCATACCGGTCCTGCCTATTTAGGCATCTGCTGAATTAGAAATCCTAAGAGGCTGTGAATAATTACCAAAAGCTCAAATAAGAACAAATTCATTACAATCTTGTTCATTCAGAGATTCTCTCACTCTGAATGTACGTGATATCAGATTTTGAAAGTGTTAAAATGTTATTCACTGTTTCCTCATGATCATCACCAAGTCCCGCAATTAGCACAAATATCCATGAAAATCTCTCGTCAACTTTCTCTATCATTCATTGTCCCAGGGATTTCCTCTGCGCAGCATCCAGTATCCACGCAGAGCTGATCAATGTATGTACTTGCTGGACAGCCCACATTAGTATGTCCATGTGTAGGCTTCCACAGGAGAACGTCGCTTCTGTATTCGTCCTTGCTTCTCCAGCAGTATCCAGCATGTCTTGTCCATCTCACTTGGATGGTTTGTGAGATAGGGGGCAGTATCTTTGAGAATCTATGTTACGCCTCAAAGATACGTGGTCCAAAGTTAACTGACCTGAAAAATTGTAAAAGTTTTTAAATAAAATAACTGGTGCATTATATCTTTTATTCATAAATATATCAACACTGAAAATTTCATTAGATTCAGCTAATTCCCTTATTTTTGGTATTTTCTTATTTCGGTAGGGTGACATACGATTGTGGAATTAGGTCCATTAAGTTCGATTTAACCTACTAATGGTCTGTAGAGCAATAATACTTTACTCCAAGATTCAAGTACAAATTAACTTGCCAACACTGGCTTTCAAGGACACCTCTCTTAACATCATTCTGCAGCAGGTACCTATTTTTCTTCATTGTTCATTTATTTCAATGCCTTTTAAAATGCCCATACTAAAGACATTGGCTTTTGTAATAGACGCGTATTTTGCCATTAATGTGTATATATATATATATATATATATATATATATATATATATATATATATATATATATATATATATACAAAAAATTGAAATATCAATTATACATTAGTCCTGACAACTTGGGTTGTAGAATATACCAAATGCACATCTGTAGAGGTATACCATATTCCTAATAGGGTCACCTATTAGTAATAGGTGGCGACTCGTGATGCTTAAGGACAGAATCTTGGTGGTTGAGCAGTCCATAACATGCAACAGGGTAATTCCATGTCAAATCATCCAGGCCATGTCAGCCACCCCCTTCAATTTTTCTAAAAGTTTGTACAAGTATGGATTATGATAAAGTTAGAAAATTCCCAACATTTAAGCGTCTAATTCTAAAAATTGGCGGAATTATGTCGATTTTTACCTCTTCGAATTTGAGGGGGATCGCGAAAAATGGCATTTGTCTGTAAAATGAGTTCTAAAGATCCCCGACTCATAAAAATTGGTTTATAAAATGTTTAGTAATGCAACTCATTTTACAGACAAAAATAGATTACAAAAAGTCGCCATTTTTCTCCAAACCACCAAATTTAGAGAGATAAAAATCGACATAACTCCACCAATTTTTGGAATTGTAAGCTCAGATTTTGGGGATTGTCTAACGTTAAAATAGTTGGTGACAATTTTACTTTTTTATGGATGATTTGACAAAGAATTACCCAACACTTCACTTTGGCTAGAATCGATGAGTGATAGGGACGGGTGGCAATAGAGAGCAATGGGGATATGTGCCGTCAGTTTGATCCGGGTATGACGATGTTCTCTAGATTGCTTTCATCAACTTCAACGTAGACCTTGTGAATGCTCTCGCATATTCTAAAAGCGAGACAAGTCTTATGAAATGGGTTAACTCACCGAACCTTACCTCAGTAAACAACCACCCACCCACTATCTCGATTTTATTAAATGATAAATGATCTCTATTCAACTTCTCTTATAAGATTCGTGAGTTTGTTTCTGCTTCTGTGTGCGTATATATATTTACCCTACCACTCCGCACGAGCAGGATGTGACACAAGGTCAATTTCCTAAGCGGAGTTTAACAGGTTTGAATTCAAAGTTTTCCATCTCATATACTGGTTACCTAACCATGGTTAAAGAACCTACTCTGTCCTACTATTTGCCCATAGCTGTAGGGAGTATAATTGGATGCATACCTTTCCCAAGTATATTAGCACTATGTGAAATGCAAACAGCCTCGTCGAGGATTTGAACGCCCATCGACGAGTTCATTTCCTACAACTCTAAACATTACACCACGCTTCTGTGTGAAATCCTTCTAATGACACGCGCAAAAGGCCTTTCGATATTGCTTTTTCCTTCTCGTGGCTCCCGATGCCGAGATAATGTGCTTCTTCGAGCACGCTTGTATTAACACGTCGATCATTCCTGCCGATAAAGAGATTTATCTCTAGGCGATACTAGTGGAACTGTGACTTGGCTTTTAAGTGACCCTGGTTACTAATCGAACGAGAGATAAAAAAAAAACAGAAAAAAGAAAAAATGTGTAGAGATACGAACACAAAGCAATATATAAAAATAAAATGAAAAGAGAAATACAAAACACCCCCCACCCACAAACCCGATTAGTTCGGTTAATTGGTTCCTCAAAAAACCCTTGTGCCAATCGAAACCTTGCTAATTGAATGTATCAAAACAAATGAAATAGTTTTTTTTTTTTTCAAGTGCATCGCAAATAGGTGTGTGTATTTGTTTCAATGTACTTTTGCCAAGTCTATCCCTATATGGAGCTGGTTTAGCTCAGTCGGTAGAGCATCCGCGTGATAATTACAACGTTCCGGGTTTAATACTGGTCCTCACCAACTCAGCTCATAAGTAGCACAGTTCCGATCTATACGGTAATTTTCAGGATAACATGCAACACTTAGACCCTTACTTAGTTTAGATGGGTGGTCGGAGAGACTACCTCCGATCAATCGGCTGGTCATGTCAAGCCCTAAGACCTATATGAAAAAAATATATAAATAAATTTGGCCTCAAAATTTTACGTAGTATAAAAAAAGAGTAAAGTCGTCGGGGTGGCCTAAAGTCAGTATCAGCCAATCAGCGAGGGAATCTATCCCCTTTTCACTAGCGCTAGACGAAGGAGATTGTTTTTGCCTCAGAGGTAGAGCGCTACACCTACCATCAGCTCCTTACTTTACCGCACAGATCCGTGTGCTACTCATATGTTGAGTTGGCGAAGGTCGGTATCGAACTAGGAACCTTGTGATTTCTAGCCGAGCGCTCTACCGACTGAGCTAAGAAGTTAGGTAATATATAATAATATATCGAACTTGAAGAGAAATATAGAGAAAAGACGACGGTTGAAGTCGAAGAATATATCAGAATAAGAGAATGAACAGGCATGAAAATAAAGAAGAAAAAAATTAGAGAAACAATATTAAGAGCAAAAAAAAAAAAATAAAAATAATAAATAACCGAATAGAAAGATAATTAAAGTGTAAACATAGTAAAAGGTAAAACAATGAAGGGAAATGAATTAAGAAAAATGCACGAGAAAAGAAACGATTATTTCTGAGATGAAATAAAAAGAAAGACAGAAAGTTGATATCGAAATGTCCAAAGGAGGAACAACGAATAGGAGAAGTGGGAGGAGAGCTATAATGGAAGTAGGCAGTAATTGGGAGTGAGTGAGTGTTATACAGGAAGCGGCGATCGCTCATACAGCTTCCGGCAATGGAGACTGAGATGGAAAATGAAGTTTGTTTACCAGCATTTTCGGCCGTGATGGCGCTAATTGCGCAGGAGAATTATGAAAACGAGGCTTGTCGATGGGCGCGCTCGTTCTTAATAATGAACAAACGAATGGCAAACACGTGGACACAAATACTATACGTACGTGTGCTACACGACCAGAAGTATATATATATATATATATATATATATATTCATTTTTGAAAAAATTATTTTGCTATAAAAAATTGATCCAATATGTTCAATGAGCTTCATATATATATATATATATATATTATATATATATATATATATATATATATATATATATACACACACTCAATTTTTCGTCTGCTTTTCATTTTAAAAAAGAATTAAAATTAATTAAATCGATTTTTTCGAGTCAAATGTTTGTCTAAGTCGGAAAGTAGTAACATAATGGGCAACAGTAAAAAAAGGCAAAATAATATTACACATGTAATTTATTTTTAATATATTTAAAACTATTTATTCGGTCAATTATGCTCAGATATAACTTATTGTGGCCACCGGAGTCGCCGTATAATCAGTGTTAAATTTAACACTCTTGATTGAATAAAAATGACAAAAATCAAGGAATATATATATATATATATATATATATATATATATATATATATATATATATATATATTCCTTCAAAGGAAGGAAAGCGAAAAGATAGACAAATACTTGGACCTTGCCAGAGAACTGCATCAGCTGTGGAACATGAAGATGAAGGACGTACCAAATGTAGTTGGTGCCCTTGGAACGATGCCCAAAGCACTGGAAATAATTTAGGTGAACTAGAAATCAGAGGAAGAATCGAGACCATCCAAACTACGGCACTGTTGGGATCGGCGGAATACTCAGAAGAGTCCTGGAGACCTGAGGAGACTTGCTGTCACTCAGCCTCCAGTGAACCACCAGCTACGGCAGGTGTGAAAAAGAAAATAATAATAATAATATCTTTTCGTCCGCTCACTCTTTTTCTCTTCCTTTCTTCTTCTCGATTTCCCACTTCCGTTCTATGTCTATAATCTTTTTCGCTTTTGATCTTTTTTATCAAAATCCTTTTTCGTTATCATTGACACTTATTTCATATTCATCATTTCTTTTTCTTTTTTTCTTTCTTCTAGTTGTTATTACAATCTTTTTCGTGTTCCTTTTATTTTCATTCTCAATACTCCTTCAATAAATGGTGATCGAAGCCATACAGCGGGCAAAGGAAATTAAGTGCTCGGCTAGCGAACGATTCTCTTTCATTCGATTCACCCGTCATTCAAAAAATAAAGACGCTTCGCTGAGTTGTCTACGCAAATAATATTCTTGCACCAAGGTTGGATTTGAACGCATCCCAATCTAATGTCCCTTCGTCTGTGGCAGATTCGTCATAGACCTGACAAAACCCAGCGTCAATTTACTGGCAAAGGTAGTTCGATTAGCCCAACAAATATGACGTTTCGTAGTCGAGCACAATCTAATCCTGGATTTCAAAAAGATTTGTTCGCTTATATATTGGATTACATTCATCAGACTACGAAATCCTTCAAGTTTCCTTATTTCAGTGGGTGTATAGAAAGTTACGATAACATACAAAAATAAAGAACACACACACTCTTTCTCTTTCTCCCCTCCCTCTCTCTCTCCCCTCTCTCTCTCTCTCTCTCTCTCTCTCTCTCTCTCTCTCTCTCTCTCTCTCTCTCTCTCTCTCTCTCACACAAATTTCTGCTGCAACTGTTAGTCATAGAACCACATTAAGAAAGCAAACATAACTACATCACACCAGTAAGTAAAGAATGCTTATAAAATGAGAGAAGGTCGAAAGTGCCCATACCTTGTCTACAGAAACATAAACTTTGGACTGTTTTTAAACTGCCTAAAGGGTAATTCCGTGTCAAGTCATCTAGGCCATGTCACCCACTCCTTTCAATTTTTCTGATTTTTTTTCCAGGTGTAGATTATGTTAAAGTTAGACAATCACCAAAATTTGAGCGTCCAATTCCAAAAATTGGCGGAGTTATGTCGATTTTTAGCTCTCCAAATTTGACGGGGGTGAGGGGAGGGGCGAAAAAATGCTACTTTTTGTAATCTATTTCTGTCTGTACAGTAAGTTCTGCTACTTCCCTACAACAAAAAATTGGTGTATAAAAGCATTTTTGCCCAGGAAATTCAAGGATGCTATCAAAAAGTCTTAATATTATCTGCGTTATTCGGACTATTGTCCCCATCTTCATTGTTATTTGTACAATGTTTCGGCCGATATACCACCCGGCCTTCTTCAGGTATTTCTTGTCGGACTCGGGAACATTCTTTTCGGACTCGGGAACATTCTTTTCGAACTCGGGAACTTTCTTGTCGTATTCGGGAGCCATCGCGGAACTTTGTACTTAACCCTTTATTTATTCCACGGGGGTCTCCTGTTCTCATTCCGCTAACCATAGCTGGGGTAGGAGTTGTGACAAGAAATACCTGAAGAAGGACGGAGGGTATATCGGCCGAAACGTTGTACAAATAACAATGAAGATGGGGACAATAGTCCGAATAACGCAGATAATATTAAACTTCAAGCCTCATCTCAAACATTCAGAGAAATGAAAAGTCTTAAAGTCAACCAATTTTTAATTATGGATGATTCCTGATGTTTTTCCTAAAACGTCTAACGTAAACATAGTCCACACCTGAAAAAAAATGTGAGAGAAATTGAAGGGGGGGGGGTGACAAGTTTACTTTCTCTGGATGATTTGACATGGAATTGCCCTATAACCACAGTTGCGACATCTCGTTCGTTAAAAAGAAACACCGAATAAAAAGCTAAACACTAAATCTGTCATTAACGTAGATTATTTCTTGGAATTTTTTAGATGAGGCTTGATAATTAGTATTATTTGGATTATTCGGACTATTGTCCTCATCTTCATTGTTATCTGTACAATGTTTCAGCCGATGTGCCCTCCGGCCTTCTTCCAACTGGACACATAGCCTAGTGGATGAAATAATTTGGTTAAGACAGTTCTAAGTAACAATTATCTCTAGACTGCAGGTTCAATCCTGGTCAGGGGCAACAGTAACATAGAATAATAATTGACACGGCTTAACACCTGCACTCCAGCTATGGTTAGCGGAATGACAACTGGATAACCCCGTGGACTAAATGATGGGTTGTGTTCAAAGGTCTGTGATAGCTCCCGATTACGACAAGAAGGTTCCAGAGTCCGACAAGAAATAAAATCTAAAGATAACTGTCACTTAGAACTGTCTTAACCTAACTCCTTTATCCACTATGCTATGTGTCCAATTCGAAGAAGGCCGGAGGTCACATCGGCCGATACTTTGTACAGGTAACAATGAAAATTTGTACAATAGTCCGAATAATCCAGATAATACTGACAACGTAGATAATTTATTGTATTCTGCCACTGTATTAATTTGGAACATCCTACAGCAGCATTTAGCCGTTCCCCCTTTCAAGCCTCACTGTCCTTTCCTTTGTGATGGTCCTTAGTTGCTTGTAATTTCATTGGGCCACAATTCAGTCCTGGTGGAGGGGTTAGGTAAATACATACTTCTGTTATTCTAATTTTTGACACGCATTATATTTTAGATATCTAGGCATGTTAGCTCAGTCGGTAGAGTGTCCGACTAGGAACCATACATTTTAGGGTTCGATACCAGCCCTCGCCAACTCAGCGTATGAGTAGTACAGGGAACGACAATTTTACTTACTTATAAAAGAAAGATTCTGTATATTTGTCTGTATGCATTTCTGCATGTTTGTACAACCTCCTTTCAATCGAACATATTGAAAATATTAAAAGAAGGAAATGAAGAGAAAAGGAGTGAGAGAGAGTTAAATTAAGATTATTATTATTTTTTTTACATATCTGAGTATTAGTAATAGCTCTTAAGTAACCATATCAAACATTATACTGTGGTAATAAGTAATATTAACGGCGTAGATCCCAAGGGGCCATCCACCAGGCAACAGTTGTCCCCTTGATTTAAAGGGGCAGGGCTGGGTTTATTGCCCGAACAAACCCCGAACTATCTTTTTGGTACATATAATGTTCAATAGATATAGAATAATAATAGAAAAATATTTGTCATAGATTCAGTGCCGCATTGGGATATTGATATTACTATGAAAAAATCAGAAATCATCAATTACTTAAAATTGATTGACGTTGAAACTTTTGATAGCATATCTGGATTTCTGGGGCAGAAATGTTCTTATAAACCAAATTTCAGGAGTAGGTAAGCCCTAGAATTCATTTTAAAGACAAAGATAGATTACAAAATGTCGCCATTTTTCGTGACCCTCCTCAAGTTTGTCGAGATAAAAATCGACATAACTCCGCCAATTTTTTGAATTGGAAGCTAAAATTTTCGGGATTGTCTAACTTTAACATAGTCCGAAAAATTGAAGCGGTGGCCTTGATGATTTGACGTGGAATTACCCATAAATATATATATATAACAGATTATTTTTTAACATTTTTAATCCCGAGCAATGATGGGTTGCTCTGCTGGTATATCTTAAATTCCTCTTCGGTTTTCTGAGTAAGAACTTCCTATCCAACACACGACTCTTATATTCGGTCGAAGTCTACTGCACTTTTTTTTCTTTTTATTCTATTATTTTGCTTGATTATTTCTTCTAGAAACCAAATCAGCTTTCATTAGTAAAGAGTCAGTCTGTATAATACAGCCGAAATTCTCAGCAAAATCAGCAACGCACTCTAAGATGAAAGTAAATATACAAACGTCGATTGATGTGTGAACTAAGAACAAAAAAGCAGCCGTAATGATTTGATTATTCGCTAAAGTATCGCTTCTTTAACTTCTCAAGACAGTAAGAGTGATCAAAGATGGCGCTCAAATGATGGCTTCGGGAAAATGGGTAGAAGATGTTTTCGGCTATGAAAACTGAACAGCTTATTTGTGCATTTCATTAACTACTAGCAGGGCCTGTGGATATACCACAGTATAGTAATTGAATTATTACCACATTTGATATGTTTACTTAAGAGCTATTGCTGATAAATGTCAAAACACCAGAACGATCTCAGGTGCTTTGGTTTTACCCCTTCCAGCTGGGAAAATTTGGCTCAGGACCGCCCTCAGTGGCGGCAGGCTCTCCGTAGCAAACTGATCATGTCTGAAGTCACTCTGGCGCAACACCATGAAGCCAAGAGTTCCAGAGGAAAGCGGCGGCAAAAAAAAAACACCGACACATCAGTATCTTCAGGGACATCCTTCACATGCAACATCTGTCGTCGAGAATGTTTTTCGAATTTGGACTTCAGTCACAGGTGGCGCTGTAACTTCAGAGGCACAAAATCTATATAGTCTTCCGAGACTGCAATGCCGATTGCTAAATAGTTCAATATGTAAAAAAGTTTAAAAAGTAACGTAAAGTCATCGGGGTGGCCTAAAGTTGGTATCAGCCAGACAGCGAGGGAGCCTATCCTCTTTTCACTAGCGCTTGACCAAGGAGATTGTTTTGGAGTGAACTGGAGCCCCATATCTACCATTAGCTCCTTACTTTACCGCAGATATCCCTGTGCTACTCATAGGCTGTGGTTTCTAGTTGAACACTCTACCGACTGAGCTAGTAAAGTCGTCGGATTGGCCTAAAGTCGGTATCAGCGAGACAGCAAGGGAGTATCCTCTTTTTACTAGCACTAGACCAAAGAGATGATTTTTGCGTCTGAGGTGGAGCACCACATCTACCACCAACTCTTCACTTTACTGCACTGATCCCTGTGCTACACATACGCTGAGTTGGCGAGGCCTGGTATCGAACCCGGAACCTTGTGGTTCCTAGTCGGA
>CM042165.1:76629723-76632591 GCA_023376005.1 Doryteuthis pealeii
ATCCGATCTTGACGGCCAATTTCGGAGATTCTGTGAGCCCTTCAGCTCGGGAGTGACCGACGGGTTATAATATAAAGAATTAATATACAGCGGTAAACTATATAAAGAATTAATATACAGCAGGGCAATTCCATGTCAATTCATCCAGGCCATGTCACCCACCCACTTCAATTTTTCTGAAATTTTGTACAGTTGTAAACTAGGTTGGAATTAGACAATCCCCCAAATTTGAGCTTCTAATTCGAAAAATTCGCCAAGTAATGTCGATTTTAAACTCGAAAAATTTGAGGAGGGGTGAGAAAATTGACGCCATTTTGTAATCTATTTCTGTCTATAAAATGGGTTCTAGAGCTCCTCTACTTCTGAAAACTGGCTTCTAGAAGTTTGTAGGCCTGAGAAATCCAAAAATGTAATCAGAATAGGCATAAAAGTAATCCTTTTAAAGTTATTAAGGATTTTTGATTTTTTTCAATGCAAGATCAACAAGTGAAAAAATCACAATGTGGCACAGCATATAATTTTCTGTTTCCATTAAATTATTATTCTACATATATTGAATATTATTTGTACTAAAAATGGAGTTTGGTTTTTGCTCACAAGGAAGTTACAACATCAGTTAAGATTTGGCACTTTTACGTACAACCATTCAATAAGAACATTATGGAG
This sequence comes from Doryteuthis pealeii, assembly GCA_023376005.1. Classification (NCBI taxonomy): domain Eukaryota; kingdom Metazoa; phylum Mollusca; class Cephalopoda; order Myopsida; family Loliginidae; genus Doryteuthis; species Doryteuthis pealeii. The sequence goes on from CM042165.1 coordinate 76,630,390, forward strand.
CAAAATAACTGTCAGATTTCGATGGAAATTATCATTTGTTGGTATATGGAAGGTGATAAAAAAAATTGTTATCGCAGAATAACGAGAAAAGCGAGTAATAGTCCTTGTTTATCAGTCTGTTTAAAATTTGAAGTCTGAAAAAAGAACGCTGGAAAAAAGTGGACGGTTTGAAATATGACGTCAAATATTCTCTTTTGCGGTGTGAGTATTACAGTGTGTTATTCTGTGATAAAAAATTTATCACCTTCCATATACCAACAAATGCCCTGAAGATGATCTAATTAATAGATCGAACACAGCAACGCCGGCCAATAAACTTACCACTTAACTCATTTAAACCTGTTTTTTCAATTTTTCTTAATATACTACATATATATGTGTGAGTGTGCGCGTGTGTGTGTGCGCGTGTGCGTGTCCGTGTGTCTGTGTGTTGTTATGATAAGCCCACGAATACATTTATCTCTGTCCACCAAGGACAGAGATAATCATTTCTCAATTTGATTTTAACAAAGTTATGAACATTAGTGGTAATAAGTCCCCATTGATTCAGTTTTACTCTTATTTCGTGTTATATACGCCTGATAGGCATATATAAACCTATAATAGAATCATTTAATTATTTCAACACTGAATTCAATATACATTAGCATATATAGTGTACGTATGTTGTCTTATCAATCATTTTCAGGTTCTTTAATCTTAGATAGCGCGATATTATAAACATGGTGGACGAGCCTAATTAGTTTATACGTATATAGCGAAAGGTTTACAGAATTCCGTACGATCTGTTTCATGGGAGGGTTCTGTCAAGGCAAATAATTACGTGAACACATATATCTGTTCAAGATAAGCACCTACACGAACCCAGCTTTATATACAATTTTACGTCCTTCCATAATTAGAACGGTTGATAATAATTTATCTGATTCCTAACACACTTAGAGAACTAGTCCTTCAGCATTAAAGTGAGTCCGTGTTTAGATTTCATTCATCATTTCGTAATATGATCAAAGAAATTACCTTATATGTTTGAAGTCAAGATAACATACGCTTGTTAATATATATATATATATATTATATATATATATATATGTATATATATACACAACCTTGAGGTTTATTTCGATGTCGTTTATCGCAAAAGAATTTATACACACACGCGCAACCACAACACAAAACACCTAAAAATGCACAATGCCTTTTTTCGATATACACACTCACACCGTAAAAGTGAATATTTGACGTCATATTTCAAACCGTCCCCTTTTTGCAGCGTCCTTTCTTCAGACTTCAAATTCTGATAAAAAAAGACTATCACTTGCTTTTCTCTGTGATAAATTTTTTTTACCACCTTCCATATACCAACAAATGCCCTGAAGATGATCTAATTAATAGATCGAAACACTGCAGCGTCGGCCAATAAACTTACCACTCAACTTTTTTAAACCTGTCTTTTTCAATTTTCTTAAAACTACACACACACACACACACACACACACATACATACACACACACACAACACACACACACACACTATATATATATATATATATAGGGTTGTTGGTTGGGTTTTGAAGGCTATCACAATGCAAGTGTAAAGAAAAAAGAAGATAACTATGGTGTTGTTTGTTAAACCTGTGATTAGTATTTCTGAATAAATCCCTTCTACAAACGTGGTAGTGAAGGATGGAAAAGTGCCTTAGACACCAGGTGGATTACTTTGAATGGGATAACTTGTTGTAGTTTGGATTTGAAATATGTTTGTGTGACACCAGTCCTGGAACTTTTCTGACATACCTCGTATTTTCCGATCTGCCACCTGCAAGATGAACAGGAAGTCCGATTAATCTGGGAGTCCCGCACAAACCGAAGCTCATGGAGTACCTGGTGTAAAAATTGCCTGTATCTGTTTGTAATCCTCTCTTTGAGATGCCTCAGGCACCGGGCTGCCTTATCCCTTTTAGATGAGAGGCAGGTGTTGCCTGCGATGACCTTCCTGACCTTTATCAATTGGTATGCACTACAATCTTTAAAATAAAAACTCAATTTCCTTTCTAAACAAAAGATGTCAACTTTAGGAAATGGATATTTATTTTTGTTTTATTTCCATTATTGTCGTTTTGTTTACAAAAACTTAAGATCCTGTGCCCCACGGCCAACAGGTGGCCCATGGTCTACCCTCTGAAGATCTCCTCTTTTTTT
>CM042165.1:76632691-76657691 GCA_023376005.1 Doryteuthis pealeii
AATGTAATAAAGTCAAAAAGATTATAAGGTATAACAATTTTAATCAATAACTGAGGTTTAAATAAAAATAAATTCATGTGAATGTGACGTCAATAACTAAGGGAATTGTGACTTGAGTAGTGATTTAGTTTCGGCTTCAGACAGACAAACACACAATCTCCATTATAATAAGAAGATATAGCACTTTAATGCTTCACACCAATGCCCAAACTTGGTATATGTACTTGCAAAAAACTTTCTTTGAAATTGAAATATTGTTCTGTATATTATTTAATTTATTGATTATTGTACGTTGAGCGCTTTCTAGGGATTTATAAAAATCCTTGTATAAGTATATATGTTTGCACCCACAAGAACATTCAGTAAGTTTGTACGGATATCGATGATCCCAATAAACCATCCCTTACTACTAGTCATTTGGATTACCTTAGACATACACACACACACACATTATATATATATATATATATATATATATATACAAGAGAGAGAGAGAGAGAGAGAGAGAAATAGATAAAGAGAGAATAGCTATTGTTGATAATTCTGTTATATTTCTTTTCTTCTAATTCTAGTTGCATTTTATCGCAGTCGTCAATTCTCTGACATTGATGAATAGAGCGCTTGCGAAACAATATTAAACAATATGCTCCCTCTGATATTCGAACACCCGTCCACTTCTTGATAGATAGATAGATAGAGTCAGAGATGACGATAAAAATCAAGAGGATACTTAAAACTACTACTAAAATCGGAATAATGATAAACAATATGCTCCCTGTGATACTCGAACTCCCGTCCAACATTTCATAGATAGATAGATTTGGTTAGGCTGAGATAGATAGATAGATTTGGTTAGACTGAGATAGATAGATAGATAGATAGATAGATAGATAGATAGATAGATAGATAGATAGATTTGGTTAGACTGAAATAGATAGATAGATAGATAGATTTGGTTAGACTGAAATGGATAGATAGATAGATAGATGAAAAAGTCAATTGGATAGGTTCATTAAAAATCGGAACAGTAAGATAGACAGACAGGCAGATCAGAAAAAGAGATAGAGAGGTGCGAACAGTTGGAGAAATAGAGATTGTAAAAATGATAGAGAGAAAGATTTAGAGAAGAGAAAAAGGTGTGAAAACTATAAAAGAAAGAAGAATAGTGATATAGATTGACTATCAAATATATACAGAGAGGGAACTGAAAGGGGAGATAAGAAAATACCGGGAAGCTGATAAGAGGCAGATTGAAAATGAGGCTCAAGAAAATTTAAAGAAAAAGAAATGAAAAGAACAATACGCGAACAAAGATAAGGTTTGAGTGATAAACTCCAAAACAAAGGCAGATAAAAAAGGATTAAAAAAAAACCTTGAAATTGAAGCATCAAAAATAGACAAATAAATGAATAAGTAAATTTTAAAAGAAATTAAATTAAAAAACAAAACAAAAAAAAACAACAAAAACAGAAATAAATATATAGAAATAAAAAAAAGGATTATAGAGTTTTTGTTTTTTACAAGAGAAAAGAAAAATAATAAAACCAAAAGTTGGATAAAAATTTAAAAAAATATTTTGTGTTTTTTTACAAGAGAAAGATTAAAAATAATAAAAAACAAAACTTGGATAAAAATTTAAAAAAAAAAACGAATTTGAAAGAATAATTCTATAGTAAAAGACTGATATAAACAAAATAGCATTTTCCCTTTGCAGCGTCTTCCATGCCAGAGGATTATTTCTTTTCGTATTAGTGTTTTCTGTACTAGATGCGTGACAAACTGAGATGAAAATGACGTCATTGCGTCGTTTCAGATTCGGATCAAAAACATCAAGAATTATGGCCGCTCACTTTAATCCATCTCTACGCACACGACTCACTTGATTTTCCTCTTTTAATTATCATTGTTTTTACTTGCATATCGCTGCTTAAAAAAGGACGAGATTAGTTAGGTATGGATCGGTACTTCTATGGATGTCTGTTGTGTAGGAGGTGCGTGTTGTAATGGTTAGAGTCGTAGGAAATGGACTCGTCGACACGAGTTTAAATCTAAAACGAGGCTGTTTACATTTCACATAGCGCTAATACTCTCGGAAAAGTTATGTATTCAACTACTCTTCCTCCAGCTATGGGTAAATAGTAGGGCAGGCTGGACCCTTTAACCTTGGTTAGGCAATCCGTCTATGAGAAGGAAAACTCTGAATTCAAATATGTTAAACTCTGCTTGGGGTGGTCACTACTAAAATAGGCCCAGTCCTAATTAGTGATCTATTTCACTATGAAGAGACAACAATATTTTGGACACATTGTGTAAGCTGAAAGTGTGACGATCAACATGTGGCTCTGGATTCTCCCTGGTGTAGTAGTTAACGTCCTGGACTCCGAGATCGTAGTAAGCGAGTTCGTATTCCAGTACCGGTATATGTATTTAACAAACCCTCCGCACAAGCAGGATGTGACACAAGGTCAATTTCTTAAGCGGAGTTTAACAGGTTTGAATTCAGTGTTTTCATTCTCCTAGACCGGTTGACTAAGTAAGGATAAAGAGCCCAGTCTGCCCTACTATTCATCGATAGCTGGAGGGAGAATAGGATCCTTACCTTTCCCAAGGGTATTAGCGCTCCAGTGGCGGTATAATGTTCACTTTCGAACACTTGGGAAAGATATAAACTCATTTATCACCCTGTTGTGTGTTGAATATAACCGCTTCTGTTTTCCTTTAAGGATGGCTTTAGAATTAGATAACCTACGAAGGTTGATATGGCGTTACAAACAAACCAAACTAAGTGAGGCAAACGCTAAAAAATTTTTCAACGGGTTTTGCCTCTTACTGGCACTAACATATTTGTACTTTTATATAACGAGGGCGTTTGTTTGTACCACGTGACTAACGGTTTATTTATTCCGTCTTTCCTCACAAATATAGTTGCTTTGAAAAAGACCGTTTTATTAAAAGGTCGAAACAGATCTGTCAGCAAACTAATAACATCTTTTGTTTTTCTAAAAATTTTCTATTTACACTTATATAAGTAAAAAGCTGAAATAGGCAGAGTGACCTATTGTCGGTATCAGCCGGATAACAATGAAGTCTAACTCCTTTACAATAGCAATAGACCCGAGAGATTGTTTTTTGTGTGTGTTTGAGGATGAGCATCACATCTACCATCAGCACTCCACTTTACCACACGGGTCCATGATATACTACTCATGTTATAAGTTGGGGAGAGCCACTAGAAAACATAACGTGATTATTTAGTATCACACCTTTATATCAGATCTGATAAAAGATAATATAATGAAAATGAAATGAAATAATAAATATAATATCAAAAGTAATTAAAGAATAAAAACAGATTAATATCAATAAAAGAAAATGAAAAGAATATAAAATATATATATAAATAAATTGAAATACGTTTTCTTTTGATTCTCTTGCAGTGAAAATTGAGGGGTGTAAAACTTTGGATAAATTGTCAGTAGTTGATGACATAAGAAAAATTTGATGATATATATATATATATATATATATATATATATATATGTGTGTGTGTGTGTGTGTGTGTGTGTGTGTTGAAAAGAGAAAGAAAGAATGAATAAAATAGGATATTTTTTATTAATTTTACTTACACGTTTTTCGGTCAGGAGTTTATCCATGTGTACATTATTAATCTATTATTATTTTTAAATAACAAAATGAAATGAAATGAAATAATAATAGAAAAAATGTAGAAATGTTCCGCACATAAAGAAATATCGACCTTCCTCAGAGTAAATCCTTATTTTTTAAAATAAAATTCGTTGGAACGCGGAGAATTTTTGAAATGTTCGAAAAAATAACTTTTTTAAAAAATCACGTGAAGAGAGTGTTCAAACGCGTTCGAGAAAGACAGTTATAATGACGTCATGTCGCATGTGACGGATTTTGAAACGGAGAGAAGATGGCTGGAACAAAGTCTTTTGGAATTTTAATTTTCAAAGAATGAGGGATTTTTTTCTTTTTAAATAGAAATTATATATATGTGTGATTTGTTGGTGGTTCATTTATTAATTTGTTATTAATGCCATTATGGTTATTTTCTAATTAAAAAATTGTTGTTTTAGTAAAATCCAAGTGAGTTATCAAAATATGTTAGGGAACATAAACAAACTTGCTGTTTCATGTTATTAGGAGGAGAGTAGAAACTATTATTATGGTGGGGTAAAGCCGATGATAACGACGGTGGCAAGATAAATAAAGGAAATAGACCAATATAATTTATATAGACTGGAGAATGTTTTAATTTTTAGTGAAAAGGAAATAGGAACAGTTTAAGTATATGGAAAATAATTCAATTTTTTTAAATAGATGGAAAATTATATATATATATATATATATATATATATATATATATATATATATTTGAGATATGAAAAATGATATCGTCGGTGATATCATTTCCTTATCTTATAACTTATCTTACATATTTCACATAATAACTTTGAACATTCCTTTTCAAATGAACGTAAATTTTAACGCCATTTGTAGCAATATCTCAAAATTCTACATTTAATTTTTAAACGTCTCTTTCCCTAGTGAATGTCATTTCTATACGTAAAAAGAACAAAAATAAAATATCTAACATATAATTTACAGTTATCCGTACACATGCTGTCAAAATTCGAGATCTTTTGGACGATAATTAATCAAGTTATTAGATTACAAAATGTTATCGTTTTTATGAAACACCCTGTACATCTCAAATGTTATAAACATTTTGAAATATCTAGTTTAATCAAATTTGACAGAACATTTATTTTCTTCTCTTCTTCACTTTATTTCTTTGAGGATATGCAAATTTATTCACCACAGTATTTGAGACTGAACTCTCACGTTTCAAATGGTATAATTTACTATATATTAAACTGTAGATAAAAGGGGGAGTATAATGAGGAAATTAATCCGACAGTATGTGGAGAAATGTAGAACAAACACGGGATGTTACAATGGATGGAAATTTATTAGTCGTAGTGTCAATTTTCAAACATTTCGGTTCATAAGGAGACCTTCTTCGGGACCATTTAGTAACTAGTCAAGGGGAAAAAAAGATCTATGTAGTTAAAATATGGTGGATGTTTTGAATACGTTGCGTTTGGATAATGTGTCGAAAAGGTTCGTAACTGTTCGTTGATTAGCGTACATAAAATAAAGGCAGAGTGGCCTATTGTCAGTATTAGCAAGGGAGTATTTGTCTCATACCCCACTTGTATAGACTGGGCACAAGGCCTCGTTTTAACGTGGGCCCACCCACAAGCCGAAGCTCATGGGTGGTAAAGAACAAAAATTGCGTCGATCCCTTCGGCCTTTCCCCTTCAAGGGGGGCGCCTCAGGCGCTGCGCAATAAACCCAACCCCGCCCCTTTAAGTCAATGGGGCAGGTAATACCTGGGGGAAAGCCCCCTGGGATCGACGCTAATAATTGTACTTTAACCCGGTCCAGTGGCCGAAGCGCACTGGACCCCCCGAGGGTAAGGGAAGTATAGACAGACAGCAAAGGAGTCTATCCCTTTTTCATTAGCGCTAAACCAAGGAGATTGTTTTGTATAGTTCCACACCTACCATTGTCTCCTCACTTTACCGCACGGATGCAAGCTGTACTACTCATGTGCCGATGTCGTGGTTCCTAGTCGGAAACTCTACAAAGCATGAAATAAAATCGGCAGGGAGGACTATTGTCTGTATCAACCGGACAGCAAAGGAGTCTGTACCCTTTTCCCTTGCACTAGACCAAGGAGATTATTTTGTGGGTAGTCACGTTTATTACCAGCTTCCCACTTAAGCACACAAATCCAAGCTGCACTGTGTTGTCCTTTCTATGCAGATGCTCCACTGTGCATAAAGTAAAATCGGCAGGGAGGACTATTGTCTGTATCAACCGGACAGCAAAGGAGTCTGTACCCTTTTCCCTTGCACTAGACCAAGGAGATTATTTTGTGGGTAGTCACGTTTATTACTAGCTTCCCAGTTAACCACACAAATCCAAGCTGTACTACTTATGTGTCAGTATTTTCCTTTCTAGGCGGATGCTCTACTGTGCATAATGTAAAATCGGAAGAATGGACTATTGTCGGTATCAACCGGACAGCAAAGGAATCTATACCTTTTTCCCTTGCGGATGCTCTACTGTGCATAAAGTAAATTGATCTATTATTGGTATCAGCCGGAGAACAAGAGAGCATATCCTCTTTTCACTAGCGTTAGACCGAGGAGATTAGTTTTGTAGCGCGCCACACCTACCATTAGCTCCCCACTTAACCGCACCGATCCAAGCTGTACATCTCATGTGCTGGTAATTATAAATCATTAATCATATAAAATTAAAAATGTAGACAAGCAAAAGCTTGTAAGCTTTTGTTTATGATGTGTAAATGTGTTTGTTGATATTCGAAATGTAAGAAAAGAAGCAAATCAAAACACTAAGTAATGATAGCGTTCCCATTTAAATTGTGTGACGAAATATCAATTCCAGAAATCATTGGTTTATTGATAGACCTTCAGGTTTGTGTATGAAACAAGTCCGAAAATAGTTTAAGAAATAATTATTGTGTCATTAGTTAAAGTAATTTATGTTCACTATAGATCACCAAAAGCTATGAAAACAATGTTTTAGGACAAACCATTTTTTTGACGGATTTATATCCATTTTTTCTTACATTTTAGTTTATAAAATTCTCTCATTTTAATGACTCTAAAAAAATAATTTCATATGTGATTTCATAATACAGTAGAAATTACGTCAGATTTTTCCCCAATTTTAGTTGAATCTTAATTAAATCATAGAGGATTAGAATATTTTTGAAATTTTGTCCATACCTATACACAAGCAATAATGCTATGTAATCATTTTACATCTCCAGACTGTTAGTCCTAACTAACGAATAATGATATGTAATTATCTTATATCTCCAGAATAAATAACAACCTATTTAATTGATTATTTATGTTTAATTAAATCTGAAGAATTATTTTAATAAGTCACACATTAATATTTTCTCTTGTGAAATGTTAAGATTCAACTGCTGTACGATTAGTTACACTGTATCCTCGTGATTATACCGCAGTATGATAATTTAACTATTGCAACGTTTGATATGTATACTAAAGAGCTACTGCTAAATAGTTCAATATGGGAAAAAAGGGCCGGTTAGCTCAGTCGGTTGAGAATCCGCCCAAATAAGTACAAGGTTAATCAAAGGTAGCCTCACAGAAGAAAAATTTGGAACCATTTAACTTATAGCTGGGAGTAAGGCGGCTCATACCTTTCCCAAGCGTATTAGTCCAAAGTGAACGTAATAGCTCAATTGTATTTCGATATCACTGATATAAAGACTTTTGAAAGACGAAAAAGAGACATTCAAAGAAAGAAAGAAAGAAAGAAAGAAAGACGCAGGATGAACAATAAGGGAAGCGAAAAGTAGAGGAGAGGGAAATGAAAGAAACCACAAAGAAGAAAAAAGGAATAATAAAAAGGAAAATAAAAGAAAATAGAAGTAGACAAAAACATAGATACAAAAAGAAAGAAAAAAATGAGAAAGGCTGAAGAAAAAAGATAGAAAGAGAAAAAAGAAGAAAGTTAAAAGAGAGAAAGAAAGGGTTTTTCTTTAAAACTCTCGTGTCGTAAGGAAGATTTCTTCTCTGGACATTTGGATTATATATATATATATATATATATATATATATATATATATATATTATTTATTTATATATAGTCAACAATACATTTTAAAAGTCTGTTTTACCAATGGTTTCGGAACATCACTTTTAGGTGATTATCCGTCATCAGAAACGTTCACTTTCCTAAATAAATACAGCTCTTACAGAAGTAATTGAGCACTTTATAATCATTTCTCCTATAATAATAAATTATCTACTAATATATATATATATATATATATATGTGTGTGTAAGTATATATTAATAAAATATAATAGGCAGACCCTTATAATAGATCATAATATATATATATATATATATATGTAAGTATATATTAATAAAATATAATAGGCAGACCCTTATAATAGATCATAATATATATATATATATATATAATTGATATAGTATAAATACCATATATGTATTAATAATATATCTTATGTATGTGTGTGTATATGCATATATGTATCAAATATAAATAATATTTAGACATATATATATATATTAAATACATATATGTGTGAATATATTAAATGTATGTAATAGCACAATTGTAGTTCGATATCACTGTTAAGCACGTTAGCCACTAAAAATAGACTCTCTCGTCGATTTTTGATGCATGAGGGTCCATCCAATGAACAACATCCACAGATTTTTTGTTTATAGTGGAGACGGCTTGAGTTGGACCATCCGCAATTTTTGGCACAGTCGATAGGAAAGAATTGGTACAGAAGGAATGCCACAAACCCAATCAACAACTGACCTTAAGATTTTCACATTCAGAGCTTTCCTTCTCCTAGACTGGTTACCTATCCAAGGTTAAAGAGACCAGGCTGTCCTACTATTTTCCATAGCTGGGGGAGTATATATGGATTCATACCTTTTCCAGGGGTATGTGAAATGCAAACAGCCTTGTCGAGCTTTTGAACTCGGATCAACGACTCCATTTCCTACGAAGCTAACCATTACACCATATACCTCTATAGGACATCATCTAACAACCTGTATCCAAATTTGGAGATTCTCAAATTTTCTGATATGGTCCACTGTGAAAATATTTTGTTCTTACATAAACTATTCCACAATAAAATGCCTGTTTCTGTTCAGAATGTTTTTGCAGTTGACTTCACCCATGCTCATGTCACTCGTGCTGACCAATCATCAACACTGTTAGCTTTGGGCATAATTCGATTCGTTTTAATGTAATTAATTCTTGGAATACTGTTCAGTCGTTATTTTTTGATAAAGAAAAGATGAAGCTTATTTCAGTTAATTATTTTGTCCTTAAAACACTTTTGAAAAATCATTTTATTGCCTCTTATAAACAGATTTGCATTTAGATTCTCACACGGCTAATTTGTCTCATGATATATGTGTATATGTTTACGTTGTGTGTTTCATGTGTTGTTTCCTGTGAGCGTCCAAGGGTGGTCATGTCCATGGGATTAGCTTCATGCTATTAGGCATGGCCTCCCTTCAATAGTAGTTTAAACCAATAAAGTTTTTCTTTTACTTATATATTTTTTTAATAATTTGTACTACTATTGATTAATAAATTTCTTCTTCTTCTTATTATTATTATTATTATAATGTTAGCCAGTATGCCACCAGGACTCTCCTCTTCTTGATTGAGAAGCAGAGGATGGTAAAAACGTTCTGGATTCTGAAGACACTAAGTCACATGATAAAAACTAGTTGAATAGGGTATATTTGAACTTGGTGACCTCAAAAAAAAAATTTTTTTTTAAAAAGACATCAATCAACTTATGGCGTCGTCAAGTTCGAAAATACATTGAGCAATTTCCGTGGGCCTTGTTCATAATGAGGAATACAATTTTAAGACGGGGGTTCGTTCCAAAGAAAATTAACTGAGCTGTAAGCGTACGTGATTTAATGCTTAGATAATACCGACCCTCATGATCTGTCCTTTTTTCGCATCTAATCAGAAACGAAAAGATGACGTTAGTTCTACATCAGTTCTTTTAGGGTAATAAAACAAAACTGTACCTAAAAAAAATAATAGAATGAAATAAAATACCGGCACAAGCAGAAAATAAGAGACACGAGTGAAGTATGTTTTCTATTCCTGTTTTATTTTTAATCTATAAAAACTATAGAGGCAATTCTAAAAAGAAAACGGTTAAATACACACACACGTGTGTGTGTATATATATATACACACACAAAATGGTCCTGGTTAGCTTAGTCGGTAGAGCGTTCGACTAGAAGCCACAAGGTTCCTAGTTCGATAATGGTCCTCGCCAACTCAGCGCATGATTAGAACAGGGATCTGTGCGGTAAAGTAAGGAGCTGATGGTAGGTGTGTCACTCCACCTCAGTTGCTAAAATAATCTCCTTGGTCTAGCACTATTGAAAAGGGGATAGACTCCCTCGCTGACTAGCTGATACCGACTTCAGGCCGCCCCGTCGACTTACTTACAAGTGATAACCCACTCGAGTTTCACCATAAGTATTTTCAGGGTTAAATCCACTGAATTAATCAAGATATTGATTAATTACAGCCGATTGCACGCGTGTATTTTGTGGCTTTGTGTGTATTTTTGTGGTATTTTCACAGCCTCAAAATACACGCTTGCAATCGGCTGTAATTAATCAATATCTTGATTAATTCAGTGGATTTAACCCTGAAGATACTTATGGTGAAACTCGAGTGGGTTATCACTTGTACCTATATCTTAATAAATTTGCTCTACTAACGTATTGAGCACTTTGTATTTGTCATATCACTGACTTACCTTCCTGAATTTTGCACCATCTAACTATCGTGACCATATTCACCGATAAGTCACCTTTTCCATTATATATATATATATATATAATATATATATATATATATATATATGAGGAAAGAGGATTGGAATGAATCCGACAGAATGTGGTAGAAATATGAGGAATGAAAGAACAAAACTCGGACAAAAATGTGTAGTATATTTCGCTGGAGTTATGAACTCGACTTCATCAGCATTTATTGAATTACAAGTGTTTTATAGGAGGAAGTGGGTAGGTGGGTAAGCTCATCCTCCTCAAAGATTCCCCTTATAATCAATCGAATCTTTCCATCACCACAAAGCTTGCCCACCTACCCCCTTCTATAAAACACTTGTATGATAATGGTAATTCAATAAATCCTGACGAAGCCGAGTTCAAACTCCAGCGAAATATACTACACATTTTTGGCCGAGTTTTGTTCTTTAATTCCTCATATTTCTACCACAGATATATAATATATATATATATATATATATATATATATATATATATATATATATAATATATGATTGGTAAAGAAAAACCTAAAATTGGTCATTTTGCGGTTATAGATCTATTTCTACCCACAGGTATTAGTGTATAACTATGAGTATCATCAGACCGCTGATTTTATTGGAAATCGTAAACAGAAAATTCATTAGGCTTTATATACAATTTTTCTGGGAAACCCTGAAAGGTTTCGATTACAGTTCTTCTCATCATCTTAGGGGAGGGCTTTGTTTATGGCTAAGGATAAGTTCGCACAGTGGTCTCACTTTGGGTAGTTTTGTCCCTTCAATATTTTTATTATTATTATCCACACACACACATATATGTATATATATATATATATGTGTGTGTGTGTGTGTGTGTGAGTGTGTGTGGACTCTCCTATCGTAAACGATAAATGAGGTCAGCAGAGAGCGGCTCCTTTTCTACCGAGTTGTGCATGCTATCTAGAAGACATTTCATTTGTGTTTTCTCGAGTGTACTACTATCCCATCTTTACTGCGTGCTACAAAGCCTCACTGACAGATGAAATTTTCTAAAGCGGGATTCAGATATTTTCGGCAAAGCTCTTTAATATAGCGAAACATGTCTTACGCCATTCTTTCCGATTTGATGCTTGATTTTCCCAGGTAATCAATTCAATGTTGAGGCATTTCAAATCATCCTTCAATTTGTCTTTGTAGCATAATTGTATCCATCCAATAGAACGCTTATAATTTGGTAATTGTCCGTATAATCTTATTTCGAAGACTATTCTCATTCATTCTGACAACGTGACCACCCCACCTAAGCTGAACCTTTGCTAGTATGGTTTCAATTTTTTACTTGCCTGTTAAGTTTTTAAATGCCATCCTTGGTCAGTTGAAAAGGGCTTAAGTAAGTAAATCCTGAGTTATGGAATCCTTTGGTAAGTGAATAAGTCCTATCCTGCGAATTAGTCCTATCCAGCGTATTGTTAAAGGTCCAGTGATTTAATCCTATGTCCGTCGTCCACGAAGGTTCAAAGTAAGTATGGTCAGTATGCTCAGTTTAAGTATTATTTCAGCAGCAGAGTACTGCCAGTGATTGGCCAATAGGTTGATTCCATAGTTCTCGGCGAGTCTATAAATAGAAGTGGGCCTCAGGCACACAGCTTATAACAGAAATTTCTCAACACCCCTCACATACACAAAATATTATATGGCCCCGGTGGGGAATATGGTCTCCGGTTAAGTACCACTTAACACACGCAGAATTTAATATGTTCTTTCATAACAATATTGATAAAATCCCAGCATACTTCTCGGAATTACATTCATATTTTTCCAGATAAACATCTATTTTGAACAGCTTTATTCTGCATTCTGAAACACACCTTCGTGATACAATCCCTTAGAGATATAAAAAAAAGATCAGACGTATATGTAAATGGGAGTTACCCGTTAATTTACAAAGTTCTCTTGTATTTCTATAATTGAATGATATTTGCTTGCCTGGACCCAAAAATATATGGTCCCGGTAGGTTATATGGTCTCCAGTTAAGCACCACTGAACACGCGCAGAATTTAATATTCTTCTTTAATAACAGTATTGATAAAATCCCAGCATACTGTTCGGAATTACATTAATATCTTTTCTAGATACGCATCTATTTCGTTGAGAAACGAACAGTTTTATTCTGCATTATGAAACACGCCTCCGGGATACAACCCCTTAGAGATATGTAAAAAGATCAGACGTAGATTTAAATGGTATTTACACGTTAATTTACAAAACATACATCTCAGATATGGAAGCGCGAGTGTTAGAAGTTCACAGATTCCAAAAAATCAACAAAATAACGAAAGCAAACAAAATACCGGCATATTTCAAATCGATCAGCTAGTCTCTCTCGAAGGCATATTTGCCGCACAATACAACATTCACCAAAAACGTCATATTTACGGCAAACAGTATGGCGACAGCACACAATGAAACAACCGCACGTAGAATTATTCTTCGGATGATAGAATGGAAGAGGGTGTCGGCAGACGCGATGGCTAAGAAATTCATTCTTTTGTCGCGCATTTAGTTGATAATAATTGAAAGTTGCCAGACTTAAGTGGATACTGCATAGGTAAACGGGGCTTTTAAAGAAGCAACATAATTATAGTTCATTCCATCTCACAAACTTTTATTTATTTATTTATTTATTTATTCTAGGGTTCCTTACTTATAGGATGTATTTTTTGTTGTTTTTTTTTTTTGTCTGATTCTTTTTTTTTTTTTTGTCCTAGTAACGTAGATAATATTGGTGTTATCAATATAATTGTGTTACAAAATGTAAAATGACATTACAACTATGACAAGTCATATATATATATATATATATATATATATATAATAAGTAATCCACAGACACGTGTTTCGAAGTATCACTTCTAATCAGTGTGGTTATACCGAAGTATCACTTCTCATCAGTGTGATTATACAGTTTAACAGCTACCCCTATATAATATATATATATATATATATATAATATAATTCATTGGGGGGGAGCCAGTGATATAACAAATTCAAAGTGCTCATTATGTAAATATAGCAAACACACACGTGTAATCGACTGCGATTAATCGGTATCTCTATTATTCAGTGGATTTAACTCTGAAGATCCTTATGGGAAACTCTAGTAGGTTATCTCTTGTACCCATTTCATAATATATATATATATATATATATATATATATATAATATACCAAACGTGTTGGTAAATCCTTGCGGTGAGAAAAAAACCAGCAAATAGTTTGATTGTAAAAATATACTACCAAACATCAACCAGGGAGAAAAAAAATTTTGAAAAAAAAGAAAAGACCAAGATAGTCGTACCAACAAAAAGTAATCTATTGGTACAGTATTTGGCCAAAAGAAAAAACAATTTATATGTATATATATATGTATATAGGATATATATATATATATTCATATAACCGCTAGGAGAATAAGCTAATAAGTAAAAAGTGCTCGATACCTAAGTAGAGCAAATAATAAAGATGATTCTAATGAGTCAGACGAAGCTACTATTAGTTTCGCTTAATGCTCTTCAGGGCTAAGTCGGATCTTAGCCCTGAAGAGCATTAAGCGAAACTAATAATAGGTTCGTCTGACTCATTAGATTTATCTTTATATATATATATATATATATATATATATGTATGTGTATATGTATATATATATGAAGTGAACAAATAATGAGTTTGAAATGGCGATAGCCGACAATTTTTGGGAGATTATGTGCTGACTTTAAGGTATGACATTAATTAAGCACATAATGTGTGTGTGGGGGGGGGAGACCCCCCCCCCACACACACAAAAACATATATATGCGTAGATTTAGATGTTTATATATGTAGAAGTTAACAGTCATATTTACATACAGAAATAGATACACGCACAAACACATATCCGCACATACACACACATATCCACGCATACACATACATACACGCATATATATATATATACATATGTGTGTGTGTGTGTGTGTCTGTGTGTGTATGTATTAATGTATTGTTCTCGATTATCGTAATATCGGAAGCTTCTGAAAGAGAACAAAAAACAGAAAAATAAAAACAGGGTTCTAATAAATGAACATTGCTTAGGCCTTGGTCTGGTTTATTTCTCGGGTGGCCTCCACCCTTTGTCAAGTCCTTGCGTAGACAACTGAGAGGAATTCAAAAGGAAAATAGAATTACACACACACACACACATATATATATATATATATATATATATATATATATATATATATATATATAGTATTACAATCATGATCAATTCGTGCTGACAGCATGGTTCCCCATGAATTGTTCTTGATAACCGTCCCTGTTAGCCATCTCTCATGGAAGATCCTTTGGACATCATCCAGTGTCCATGCAGACCTCAGAAATGTAGATTTTTCCTGGTCGAACCACACTGATGTGCCCATATGTTGGTACCCACAAAAATCGACACTTTTAATACGCATATATATATATATATATATATATATATATATATATATATGTGTGTGTGAACAGGCAAAAATAATCGGGGGGGGGAGAGGTCTTATCCGATTAATCGACTGGTTATGTCAAGCCCTATGGTTATGTCAACCACCTATATGATTTTTATCATATAGGTGCTAGAAGGCAGTGTCTAATGGGCAACCATCATTTTATTACTTCTACACGTTTATTAGTACACATGAAGTTAATAAAAATCATTTCTACCAGTTTATAAAACCAAACCAAACCAAAATACTAACGACAAACTATTTGCGTAAGTCATATATACAATATCGGTCGATATGCCATTAAACAAAATATTTAATCAGCCAACTAACTTGTAGGTTTGGTTTGGTTAGTTTTACGGCATATCAACCTCAGTGGGTCATTTAATGCCGATAAAGTTTTGAAATAAATCAATCCTTAATGGATACTCATTTTTTTATAAACACATTTTTCTATTTAACCTATGAATGAGACTCTAACAGGTACTAACACTCCGGATCAGAGTGGACCAAGGAGCAATGGTGATGAAGGGGTGCTCCATATTCCCCAAACCTCCAAAACTGGAACCTCACCATCAGATTGAATTTAACGTCATTTCCAGGACATATAGACCCTCAGACATCGCTTTCTAGCACCCATATGATAAAAAGGGTTGGGGCTTGCCATAAGGGCAATAGGGTTGGGGCAGTCATAAGGGTGCTAGGGCTTGACATGACCAGCCAATCTGAGGGGGGCCTCTCCGACTGCTCGCCTAGACTAAGTAAGGGTCTAAGTGGAGTGTTGCATGTCATGGACTGCTCATCCACCAGTAATTTCGTCTATAAACAACCTTGTAGCAAACTAAATTAAGATTAAATGGTTATTTTATATAGGTTACACTGAACTTACAGGTTCCTCTCAAATTATTGGATCTCGTCCAGTTCTGAGATGAATGATCATTAAATAAAAGCAATGCGTAAGCAACGTGAGGTGTGTGTAGTGATGCTGATAGCCTTTTGATTTAGTGCGTCCTGGTACGCACATATTTGCTTTGAATGAGTCCCTGGGAAAATTTATGGGTCCCAACTAGACTTTCTAAATAAATTGAACGGTTTTTATTTATAATCTGGGGAAACTACTAAAGCCGTCTAACTCCTACCTTGTAACCTATCCTGTGTAATTCGTTTCTAAGAAACTATTGAAATGTATTTAGAGTTAGCTTGAAATGGTGAGGAAATAAAACAACAACACTGGGACGCATATATATGATTTTACTGCGTGCTTTTAGAGTTTTATGTGTCAGGGATGCAGGACGCGTGCCTATCAGCATGTGTGTGTGTGTGTGTCAGATTTTACAAAGAGCTTGATAAATAATAAGTACTGCCTGTATGTTTTTTAAAAAAATAACCCCTGATCTTGTTGATATGGCTAAGAATACGATGTCTATATGGTCTGAAGAGGGTTGAAACGCCCTTTAAAAAACAAGCTTTTCTTGGTTTGACATTAAATTATATCAGATGGCAAGGCTGATTTTGGTAGTGGGGAGTACCCCTGCATTGTAATTACTCCCAGGTCTACTCTACCTGAAAGTTATTGTACCTGGCAGGGTCTCATTAATGTCGAAAATATATTTTTCTAAATATGAGTATTAATAATAATTATTAGACCTTATAATTGATTATTGAGGATTATTATAATTAGTTTTTTTTCTGTGTACATACGAATGATTAGACTGGCCTGTGGTGTTTTCAAGGTCGAATATATAATAGCTAATTTTAAGGCATTTTTTTTTTTTACGTTGAATCAAAAAATAATACTATTTTTTTTTTAATCAGATCAAATCTTTAAGATATAAGCTATACTTGAAATATATAGAACAGTATTATAGCTGTGACAAGTAGAGTCCATAGGCTTTTGAATAAGTGTTATTATTATGTACAACTTGGTATGAAGAATCTTAAAAATCCGGCCTGACTAAACACAATGAATGGTATTTTTTGAATTCCGCATAAAATGGCTGATATATTTGATAAACCTTTGACTTTTGCAAAAAAATGTTTTTAACGTAGGCTAATGTTATTATCAAAGAAAAATAGTTCCTAAAACCATATAATTGGGTATAAATTATTATTATTAGATAGGAATACTTGAGACTATACAGCTGTGTACAAATGATTTTTATGAGATGATAATTCTTGATAACATGTACATGTGCAACAAACAGATAGACAAACTTTATAGACAAATAAAAAAGAGTCATTTAAAAGAATTGAAAATGTATTTATGATTACAATCACACATTTAGAAAATAATCAAATTTCGGCATTATATAACCAGGAAGTATTCTTTTAAGCAAATAAATAGAATATGTTTGAATATTATTTGTACTAGATAGGAATACTTACCGTATAACTTGTCTACAAGTTATTTGTATTAGATAAGAATATTTGATACCTTATAACTGTTTACAAATTATTTGTATTAGACAAGTATACTATATACCATATAAATATGGACAAATTATTCTTTATTAGTCAGGAATAATTGTTATAATATAACCGTTTTTGAATTATGTATAATAGTTTAGACGACTGTATTATGTATATTCGATGGGATACCATACGACTGTGTACAAATTATCTACATTAAATAGGAATGTTTGATATGTAACTATTTACAAAATATTTGTATTAGATAGGAATAATTGATAGCGTATGACTATGCATACTTTTTTAAATATTAGATGGGATTACTTAATAATATATAACTGTATACAAATTGTATTATATAGGAATACCTGATACCATATAACTGCGTACATGTTATTGGCATAAGATATGAATACTTGATACCATATAACTGCGTACAAATAATTAGTAGAAGATAGAAATACTTTATACCACATAACTGTGTACAAATAATTATTACAAGATAGAAATACTTGATACCATATAATGGTGTGCAAATTATTTCTATTAGAAAGGAAGAGTTTATACATGACTGTGTGCAAAGTATTTGTATGCGATATGAATATTTTATAACACATATCCGTGTACAAGTTATTTGCATTAGATAGTAATACTTAATACCTCAGACATATCTAGGAATTATTTTATTAGAGAGGAATACTTGATAACATATAACTGCGTAAAATTATATATATATATATATATACGAGGTATGTTACAAAATACCTGGCCTGGTGTCACAAAAAATGTATTTCGAAATCAATCTATAAACTACAAGTTATCCCCTTCAAAGTGATAGCCCTGGAGTCTAATGTACTTTCCCATCCTTCTCTGTCATTCTTGCAAGCACTCCTGGAGCGATGCTTCCAGGATTCTCTTTAGTTCTGACATCACGGCCTTTTTGATGTCGTGCACATCCTCAAAATGGGTTCCCTTGATGACCCAATTGAGCTTGCGGAAGAAGAAAAAATCACACGGAGCCAGCTCGGGCGAGTAGGGAGGTTGCTCCAGCACAGTGATGTTTTTCTGGGCCAGGAACACCCGGATACTCAGGGCAGCGTGGGCAGGTACGTTGTCATAGTGAAGCACACACGAGTTGTCCTGCCTCTCCTCGCGCACTGAACGAGGCAAACACCGCAGTATCTCTTTGTAGACATTCTGGTTAAATGTCTGGCCTTGTAGAAAGAACTTGCAGGAGACGATGCCCCTCACATCTTTTGGGACATCAGTCCTGGAACTTTTCTGACATACCTCGTATTACAAATAGTTAATTGCATTCATAATTGTTTAACAGGGATTATTATTAATACTAGCAAAATAAAAAACGCCCTCTGGGCGACGTAAAATAAATATTGCCTGAGTGCATGGGAGTTTAAAATCTAATATCAGAGAGTCTGTATCATAAGTAAAGTAAAATCATCAAATTTATTAAAGGAGTAAAAAATAAAATAAATTTATCAAAGGAGTAAAAAATAAAAAAAATTGAAATGGATACTTAGTTCTGATAACTTTAATTATATATTTAAATAAAACAAACTATATATAGATAGATAATACCAGGTATGTATTTATTAAAACTTGTTTAAAAACACAATGATGACTGTCTAACATTGCATACTTAAATTTTGAGTGTATTTATTCTAAGTTATGACGATTTTAGGTTGTGTGACGTAAGCAGTGAGGTAGTTTTTGTTACAGACAAAAACCGGAAGCGAATCTCCATTATTAATAGAGGATTAGTTACTTGAAACCAACATGAAAATGTGCAAAAAGTGATAATAGACCAATAAACAATGTGTAATTTATAAACTATTATTACAATTGGATAGAAATATTTGCTTGAAAGCATATAATCATGTATATATTATTAGTTTTAGAAAGAAATATTTGAAACCATATAAATATTGGACCATAAGAACTTTAGGCACCCTTTTCCGCGATCTCGACTCACAAGGACACTTTGCTCATTTACACCGTCAAAATCCGGTTGTTTGTTAGGGGTTAGGGTTAGGGGTTAGGGGTTGGTTTTATAATTTTAAAAAAATCGTCTGTTAACAACTAACTGGATTTTGAAGGTCTAAAGGGAAAAATGTCCCCACGAATCGAGATCGCAAAAGGGATGCCTAAAGGCGATAGGGTCCTAAATATTTGCAAAGGATTTGTATTAGATAGCAATACTTGATATCATGACAGTGTGCAACAAACTCTTAAGAAACAACTTCAGAAAAATATAGATATAAATGTGGAATATATGGAAATCAGTGACATATAGGCATAACATAATTCCGGACGGGTTGGCATGCCATTAAAATCAATCAAGTTGTCAATGTGTCTTTTAAACTTTGAATGGATAGGTTTTTTTTTTTTGGTTTTTTTTCTTTTTTTAATAGAATATCAACATTTATGGTTTAATTGATGCCAAAGACATCCTTGTAGAAGAATAATAGTAGTATTATTTAACCTGTCGCTGGAGATTGGCAGGTTCATACGCTTTTAGAGAGTATTAGTCCGTAAGTGAACGTAATAGCATGACAGGAGTTCGAACTCACTACGATGTCAAAGTCTAGTACGTTAACCATTTCGCTACGGGGACTTCCCCATAGTCATTCATGATAATTCATATTTTAATCCTATAGAACAACAGTAGTGGTACTATTTAACCCATATATGAGGGATAAGGAAGTTCATGCCTTTCATAGGGTATTAGTCGAAAAGTGCGCGTAATACCGCGACTGGAGTTCGAACTCGCTTACTACGATGTCGCAGTCCAGCACATCAGACATTACGCCGGCTGAACCCCATCTCCTTTGAATTAATAGTTGACAGTGATATTCGTAGACAAACAAAAAGTAAAACAGTTAAAAACAGACACGGGAGTTGCGAACGAAAACAAACGCATGAAATTCGGGATTTCGAAAGATATATGACAGAATAGAAGACAGATTTTCTAAAAATGAAATAAACAGTTGTCTTACCTTTATGTGATGAAGCAATTTCCAAACGTGTGCAGAGAAATGAAAAGAGAGAAAAATAAATATTAAATGCTAGTCTCTTCAGAAACAAACTGAAAATAAGAGAACAATTGTTATTTCAATTCATTTTTTTATTCTTTTGTTTTCGTTTTTTTTTTTTTTTTGTTTGTTTGTTTTTTTTGCAAATGCATGTTGTACCCATTAAATCGAACTAAGCTGCCTGCGAAAGAACATCTTCTCTTAAATGAAAGAGCATAAATAATCCACAACATGTACAGGATTAATGCTCGGGCTTTAGTTGTTGTTAGCTGGTGCTATTCAAAAGTCTCAGTATATACTCTATTTATTTACGAATGCTGGATGAAATTATAAGCATGTCAACCATGGGGCCCGTGGTCCGCATGTGGCCCGAGGCAAGCACAGATACTGGCCGAATTCAGGCTACGCTCTCATACGGCGCTTTTACAGCACCCCAGTTTTTTTGTAATTTATGAGGAAGTGCGTCCCGGTCTCCTGCCTCAAAAATTGCTACCCGGTGACTATTAAAATAACGACCCAGCTCAGTCTATTCAAAACTATCCATCTTCATATCTATATATCTATCTCAATTTGTTCATATTTATCTATATTACTTTAAATACTAAGATTTTCTTTTATTCATGTTTGTTTAATGTCTTGTTTTTAGTTTAATTAAACAAGAATTACGAGTAAAAAAGAAGCGACCCCCCTCCAAATACATTTACTTGTCGAAAATATCTATCTATCACCATTTGTTCGTATCTATCTATATTATTTTGTTTGTTTATCTATCTAAGTCTATTCCAAACTATATATCCATCTTCATATCTAAACAAGAATTACGACAAATTATGATAAATAAACAAGAAGTACGACGAGCTGGGGTTGTTATTTTGATAGTCACCGGGTAGCAATTTTTTGAGGCAGGAGACCGGGACGCACTTCCTCATAAATTAACTTTTTTTTTAATTATTGGGCCAAAATGGTCGGTTTTCTTTAGGGCAATGTGTTGCTAAGCAACAGAATCTGTTCTCAATGCATTGTCCTTCACACCTTCCCTTGAGTTGCGGAAACGGTGGGAGGGAGTTTTTGTACTTGCCCTTTCCTCCTTTCAATCAACACATGGCTATAGTTGAAAGTGACAATGACACTTATTATTTATATTATCTACTTAGCTAATTAACTACCACCATGTTATTTGGTTTGGTTTGGTTTGTTTTACGGCATATCAACCTCAGTGGGTCATTTAATGCCGATAAAGTTTTGAAATAAATCAATTCTTAATGGATAATACAATTTTTTTATAAATACATTTTTCTATTTAACCCATAGATGGGACCCTAACAGGTACTACCAATCCGGGTCAGAGTGGACCAGGGATAAATGGTGATGAAGGGGTGCTCCACATTCCCCAAACCTCCAGAACTGGAACCTCACCATCAGATAGAGTTTAACGTCGTTCTCAGGACATGTAGACCCCAGCCACCGACTTCTAGTACCCATATGATAAAAAGGGGTTGGGGCTTGCCATAAGGGCAATAGGGTTGGGAAAATCATATAGGTGCTAGGGCTTGACGTGACCAGCCGATTGATCGGAGGGGGCCTCTCCGACCGCCCGTCTAGCCCAAGTGGAGTATTGCATGTCATGAACTGCTCATCCACCTGGGCTCTATCCTTAAGCATCACGAGTCTTCACCACGGCCAACAGGTGGCCCCATTGGGGGAGTCTTACCCCTATGCAGAGGTGCAGTCGGTGCATTCTAACGCCCCAGCCGAGAGGGCGGCCACCATGTTATACGGTGGCGTAAACCTTAAAATTGTTCTAGGTCTATTTCCCCCCGACCACCTGTTCAGGATGTTTCGTTAATTGTAGTGATGCTTACTTTGCTCGAAGATATCCATATTAGAAGAATTTGTAGATAGCTTGAACCCAATGCCATTTAGTATACATATTTACCAACCCCTCCGCACGAGCAGGGTGTGACACAAGGTCATTTTCTTAAGCGGAGTTTAACAGGTTTGAATTCAGAGTTTTCCTTCTCCTAGACTGGATGCCTAACCAAGGTTAAAGAGCCTAGTCTGCCCTACTATTTATCCATAGCTGGAGGGAGAGTAGGATTCGTACCTTTCCCAAGGGTATTAGCGCTAAGTGAAATGCAATTACCACATCGAGGATTTGAACTCGGGGCGACGAGTCCATTTCCCATGACTTTAACCATTACACCACGCGCTTCCCACTTGCTTAAATACTTGTTAAGGGGGATTTGACCCAATATTAACATAACCTGGCTGCTTTTTACTGTTCCTAAACGGGGAGACTGTTCCATTATACATATTTAGTGTAATAGATGTGTGTCCTCGCAATATCATCCAACTCTTGGATCAATATCAGTAGAAACGTTTGAGTGGGAAACACATGATTTATAACAAATAAATACTGTTATTGTTTCATTTATCTCTATATTGATTCAGCTAAAATTTCCTCAAGACAATCGAACGCGTCTTTTTCCCCCTGAAAGACATCGGGTGAAACAGTTGCTATTTATCATAGAGATGACTGCCTGTTGCAGTAGAAATGAAGGCTAACGTTGTGCCTAAGTGAGTGATGTTAAAATATCGTGTCGGGGTGAAAAAGATGCATAGTTCAATAATGGCAACACTGAAAATTATTTTTATCTATCTTAATAAATCCGTTGAAATTCATCCACACCAAATGTTTGTGCGTCACTATCTTTTAACTGCATATATATATATATATATATATATATATATGAGGAAAGAAATGAGTAAAGAAAAGAAATGTAGATGGATAAAAATGAATTTTATCGATATCACTTTTAATCGATATCACTTACACATGTGTTTCGGTCTGTTTATCAAAAAAATAAAATACTACTCTGATGAAGGTCGGCAAAATCTGTGTACGGAACATTTTATGCATTTTTCCTATTATTATTATCATCATCATTTCAACTCCATCTGATTATTTTAATAATAATAATAAAATAAATCCGTATACATTTTGATAAACAGACCGAAACACATGTGTAAGTGATATCGATTAAAAGTGATATCGATAAAATTCATTTTTATCCATCTACATTTCTTTTCTTTACTCATTTTTTTCCTCATATTGTCGGATTCATTTCCCATTCACACACACACACACACACACACACACACATATTTACCAACCCTTCCGCACGAGCAGGATGCGACACAAGGTCAATTTCTTAAGCGGGGTTTAACAGGTTTGAATTCCGAGTTTTCCTTCTCCTAGACTGGTTACCTATACATGGTTAAAGTGTCAAGTCTGCCCTGCTATTTACCTATAGCCGGAGGGAGAATACGATTCATACCTTTCCCAAGAGTGTTAGCGCCATGTGAAATGCAAACAGCTTCGCCCGGGAATTGAACTCGGGTCGACGAGTCCATTTCCCAAGATTTAACCATTAGACCACGCGCCCCCATAGACTATTCGCTGCATATATGTGTATTTGCAATATTATCCACCTATCACCTTTGTCCTTGAAAGACATTGACAGAGAGGGATGTCTGATACAGTATAAATTTAAATTAAATATTAAAAAAATAAAAATAGCAATAAGAATATAATAATATTAACTACATTTACAAAAATAGTTAAATTTACAAAAACATAATAATACTAGTTAATTTTACAAAAATATAAGAATAATTAAATTTACAAAAAATTAATTATTAGTTAAATTTATAAAAACATAATATTAGTTATGTCAGAATGATTATATATATATATATATATATATATATATATATATATATATATATATTTATTTATTTTGGGGAGAATATGTGCTTAATTGAAGTCGTACCTAATTTTGAAAATTAATTAATTAATGATTAATTAATTAGGCGGGCATAATTAATTTTCAAAATTAGGTAAGATTCAATTAAGCTCATATTCTCCCAAAAATTGTCGGCTAAATAAGCCATATCAAAACACATTGTTTATTTACTTCTCATATATATATATATTTGGGAGATTGTGTGCTTAATTAAAGTCATACCTAATTTGTTAATTAATTAATGAATTAGGCGTGCAGATACGTTTAAATGTAAAGCGTAAACAAATCGAGAAAAAGTCGATCTCTGTATGTACATTTCAGCCTATTAGGCCTCATCAGCAGAGCTATAGACAGGGCAGTGCTTTGTGTGCGATTCGAACCCTATCTGTCATGCTGACAGGGGGACACTAACTATTACACTAGCAGGCATCTCCAGAATTTATCGTTTATTTTAAACTGATATGTATTTCACTTTGGGTGACTTATAGCACGAGAGTTTTAAGTGAACAAACAATGTGTTTGAAATGGCGAAGGCCAACAATTAGGGACAGAGAAAGAGAGCGAAATGAATAGATCGATAGATAGATCGATAGATAGAGAGAGACAAACAGAAATTCAGGTGGAAGAGAGGAGAACTCGTTGACAAATTAATATCAGTTAAATTTCAAAATTTTATAATATTATTGAGAACATTTCCTCAAGATACACAAACGCTAGTGTGTCCCTGAAAGACATTGAAAGAAATAGTTGCGATCTATCATA
>CM042165.1:76667691-76702691 GCA_023376005.1 Doryteuthis pealeii
TACAATATTTACAGTATTTCCGTTAAGAAAGGGACTTTCTAATCAGATGAAGGAAATGAAACTGCAAGTGTTGCATAATTGTATGGCTGTGTGTGTGTGTGTGTTTTTTTTTACAATACCCTGTAGTGAGAATGCAAAGGGCCCAAGTGGAAAAAAATACCAGACTGTTTAGGAACCTTGACCCCCAAATGGGAATCTCGCACGTCACGTGGTTTGACTAGTAGGAAATCAGTTTCAACGTAAATAGGACGCAGATCAGACGTGTTCTGTTCGAGGTTGTAACTCAGACCGCGCGGTGAATTAGGATATGCAGTAATAAATATTGTACAAGAAAATCAAAGGCTTGTTGTTAATGCATGACTTGAAGAAAATGAAGCAGCTAGAAACTAGAAGAGACAGGACAACGAACGACCAAAAGAAGCAAGGAACGGATCTGCGAGACTTTTTACTCCTCCATTCAAACGCCAGGTAGCCACATTTTTTTTAATAAATCATAACTTGTTCTCAATTACCTGGCATGAAGGCTATATAGCAATTTTGAGCAATGCAATTCCACATTATGTAGACTAGTACAAAAAAAAACACCCTCCGGGCGATGTAAAAATACATTTTTGAAACATATTTACTGAGGGATGGGAGTAAAAAAATTCAATGTCAGCGAGTTTGTACCCTAAGTAAGTAAAATCATCAAATTCATTAAAGGATTAAAAATAAAACAATTTGAAATGTAAACTTTAAATATGTATTAAAATAAAACAAACTATGTATAGATATATAATACGAGTCATGTATTTATTAAAACTTGTTTTAAAAAACAATGAGACTGTCTAATGTTGCATGTTCAAATTTTGAGTGTATTTATTCTATGTATGATGGGATGGACGTAAGCAGTGACATAATTTTTGTTACAGACAAAAACCGGAAGCGAATCTCCATTATTAAATATATATATATTAATGCATGCTTTCATTGGTGTGCATCTCGATATGCAGTCTAACTGACACTTGACATGCGAGTTAAAGCAAAAACAAAGATAGAGTCCAATATAATCATCAAACAAACTCTTAAATATTAGGAATATAATATATATATATATATATATATATATATACCAACCCCTCCGCACGACCAGGATGTGACACAAGGTCAATTTCTTAAGCGGAGTTCAACAGGTTTGAATTCAGAGTTTTCCTTCTCTTAGACCAGTTGCCTAACTATTCAAGAAGAAGAAGAAGAAGAAGAAGAAGAAGAAGACGGTGAGAAGAAGAAGAAGAAGAAGAAGAAAGACGGTAGAAGAAGAAGAAGAAGAAGAAGAAGAAGAAGAAGAAGAAGAAGAAGAAGAAGAAGAAGAAGAAGAAGAAGAAGAGAAGAAGAAGAAGGTGAGAAGAAGAAAGAAGTTTAAAGAGCCCAGTGTGCCTACTATTTATCCATAGCTGAAGGGAGAGTAGGATTCATACCTTTCGCAACGGTATTAGCGCTAAGTGAAATGCAATTACCACATCCAGGATTTGAACTCGGGGCGACGAGTCCATTTCCCATGACTTTAATCATTACACCACGCGCTCCCTTGAAAATAAAGGATATATGCACATAAAAATGACTTGTCATTCTTGAAAATCTGAGCATTGGTTAAACGCATTTTGTCAAGCAAAAATTCAACTGACTTTTGTTCATGAATGACAGAAATTTGTAAATGTCTTTTGTTTTTTTTCTTTAATCTTTTCCAATTATTCCCAAAGATAAACAGGAATATTCTATCATATATATGAAACCATAAAACCAAAAGTTAAATTTGACGTAATGTTTACCACACACACACACATATACATAGATAACCCTCAATATGTTTACAATATTTAGAGACTCTCGTGAATCATTTCCACTTAGGAATGTATCAATTAATTATTCTCTTAAAGTTGACAGCCGCTAATGGCCGTATGGGTAAGGGACTTGGTAGGCGAAAATTCAGTCAGGTCTTGGTCCCGGCTATATATATATATATATATATATATATATATATATATATATATTATATATATATATATAAGCATTCACAGACACCGTGTTTTCACGTCTCACGTCTCTTCAGCGTGGCTAGACACAGAAACTGCTTCTAGCCGGGAACGAAACGCGACTAACTTTTCATCAGTCCGATTCTTCAACATCTCGCCAATCGGCAACTGCTTGTAAGAAGCGGTGTTTTTACTTAGAAATACATAATACATACATCGGTGTATATATTTTACTATCACCAGAGAGTTAAAATCTGTAAACACACACACACACACACATATGTATATATATGTGTGTGTGTGTGTGTGTGTGTAAGTGCGTGTGGGTTGAAAGTACATTTATGAAGACATATCTACCTCACACTTTCTCTCTCTCTCTCTCTCTTATATATATATATATATATATATATATCTCAATCAAAGCCTGAAGAAGATACCAGAAGATCTGAAACACGTGTTGCATATGTAAAACAAAAGAATTTAAAAAATTTCTGAGAACAAAATACATTTAGCGGACCTTCCTTTTTTATAAAATATTGAATTTTCTCCGTTGGAACCAGAACAACATATATATATATATATATATATATATATATATATATATATATAGGGAAGGATGGAGAGAGAGAAGAGAGAGAGAGAGATTATAAAGGTTGTCAACCCGATCAATAATTGTATATGCAACTTCATGTATTCGTCATCCTCATCCTAAAGTGATGCTCAATTGATAAATCATTTCTCAAGTCTATTTTACTATTCCCTAAATACGAACAAAAGATTAAGATCTGTCTGTTTTTGGTTAGGCAAATCATTCTTCGGCATTCCCCCGTGTACATATTAGTGGCCATATATACATACATACACACACGCATATATATATATATATATATATATATATATATATATATATATTTCTACACTAATGTTTCTGTTTTAAGTAATTTAGGACAGCGAGTGAATCCCATACTAATGTACATGTTTCATAAAAAAGACAAGTGGCGTAAAGGAATCTATTTTCTCAACCAAGGGTTATATATATATATATATATATATATATATATAATAGCATACACACCTCCACACATACATATATATACATATATATACATATGTATACACTCATATATATATATATATATATATATATATATATAGATATATATATACATACACATCCACACATACATATGTATATATACATATGTATATATGTGTACACACTCATTATATACATATATAGGAACCCTTTTATATATATATATATATATATATATATACATACACAACACACATATGTATATATACATATGTATATATGTGTACACACTCATTATATACATATATAGGAACCCTTATATATATATATATATATATATATATACATACATACATACATTACACACACACACATACATATGTATATATACATATGTATATATGTGTACACACTCATTATATATATATAATATATATATATCTTTTTATATATATTATATATATATATATATATTATATTTTATATATATATTATATATATATGTGTGTACACACTCGTATATATATATATATATATATTATATATATAGGAACCCTTTTTTCTTGTGGCAGTATTTGTTCTATCTTGCTCGTTTGAAAGCCATTCTGTCCATATTTACATTAATCATCTACAATTCCCTGTGCACGTCGTCTTCCTTTAGCCTTCCAAATTGTCTCCCCATCAACTTCCGGCTGATTCTTTTTTCCTATAAATTCCTTTAATGTTTCCTCAAGTGATTTATCGCTTACCTGATTGGTGCCACTTGTCCGCCCAATCATTTTAAGCAAGCATTTTTTTTTTCTTTCACTTTTTTTTTTTTTTTTTTTTTTGTTTTTGCCGTATTATTGTCGACTAGGGCCACTAACATTTATTTAGGTTTCTTATTCCCGATATAGATTTTTTTTTATTATCAACTAAATGTTTCTTGGACTTTTTTGCGGGGAAATGCGATTTGTTTTATATTCATACTGTTTTTCTTTATTGTACCTCCTCCTAAAAATCCTTCTGTTGTTGCTACCTCTAATTATACTACTACTCCTATTACTACTACTACTACTACTCATATGGGTGCGAGAAGGCGGTGACTGAGGGTCTCATGTCCTGAGAATGACGGTAAACGCTATGTGATGGTGAGGTTCCAGTTTGGAGGTCTCAGAATGTGGAAGCACCCCTTTATCACCATTGATGCCAGGTCCACTCTGACTCAGAGTGGTAATACATGTTAGGGTTAAATAGAACAATGTGTTTACATAAAAAAGGAGTTTTCATTGAGAATTAATTTATTTCAAAACTTTGACGGCATTAAATGACCCACTGAGGTTGATATGCCATAAAACATAACAAACCAAACTACCACTGCTTATAATAATAATAATAATAATAATAATAATTCTCTGGGACTTTGAAATAAAAACGGATCACGTTATCGCAGCAAGAAGACCAGACCTAGTGTT
This sequence comes from Doryteuthis pealeii, assembly GCA_023376005.1. Classification (NCBI taxonomy): domain Eukaryota; kingdom Metazoa; phylum Mollusca; class Cephalopoda; order Myopsida; family Loliginidae; genus Doryteuthis; species Doryteuthis pealeii. The sequence goes on from CM042165.1 coordinate 76,672,194, forward strand.
GATGAACAAAAAAGAAAGAACTTGTCAACTGGTGGATTTTGCAGTGCCAGCAGATCACAGGGTGAAGCTAAAGGAAAATGAAAAAATGGACAAATATCTGGACCTTGACAGATAACTGAAAAAGTTATAGAACATGAAAGTGAAAGTGATACCAATTGTAGTTGGTGCACTTGGAACAGTCCCAAAAGGATTAGGAAAAAGGTTTGGAAAATTTGGAAATCAGAGGAAGGATTGAAACCATTCAGAACACTTCACTGTTGCAATCTGCCAGAATACTCAGAAGAGTCCTGGAGACCTGAGGAGACTTGCTGTCACTCAGAATCTCTGAAAGACCATCAGCTAACACTGATGTGAAAACTCAAAAGGAGTAATAATAATAATAATAGTTTCGAGATACAGACGAATCACCTAATCCCGACAAGGACACCATACCTAGTATTGATTAAGAATAAAAAGTGAACCCATTATTTCATGGATTTTGTCGTTCCGGTCGACCAGTGAGTGAAAGTGAAAGTAAGCGAAATGATAGACAAATACTTGACCTTGACAGAGAACTGAGAAAATGGGAACATGAAAGTGGAGGTCGTACCAATTGTAAATGGTGCACATAAACGGATCTCCAAAGGTCTGGAAAAGTATTTGGTGAAATGGAAATCAGAGAAAGAATCGAGACTATCAAACTCCAGCATTGTTAAGATCGGCAAGAATACTCAGAAGAGTCCTGGAAGCCTGAGGAGAATTGCTGTCACTCAGCCTCCAGTGAACCACCGGTTACGGCAAATTTGAAAAACTCGAATATAATAATAATAATAATAATAATAATAATAATAATAATAATAATAATAATATTTTGACTATACAACAAAATGGTAATATATGCAGAAACCAAAATCTGTTCTAGAGAATGAAATACATAAATTATATCGGACTGAGATAAAGATATCCGGCTAAAAGACAGGCCTAGTATTAATTAACAAGAATAAGAGAACTTGCCAACTGGTAGATTTTGCAGTTCCAGCAGATCACCGGGTGAAGATGAAAGAAAACAAAAAGATTGACAAATATCTGCACATTGCTAGGGAATTGACAAAGCTGTGGAATATGAGGGTTAAAGTGATACCAATTGTAGTTGGTGCCCTTAGAACGGTCTCCGAAAGCGTAAAAAAAAAACTACAGGAACTTGAAATCAAAGGAAGTATTGACACCATCCAGACATTAGCATTGTTGAAATCAGCTAGAATACTCAGAAGAGTCCTGAAAACCTGAGGAGACTTGCTATCCCTCAGATTTTAGTGAGCCACTAGCTTTGATGGGTGTGAAAAAACTGTCATGGAGATAATAATATAATAATAAGGACATAATAATATTTGGGACAAATACCTGGACCTTGTCAGAGAACTGAAAAAGCTATGGAATATGAAAGTCAAAGTGATACCAATTGTAGTTCGTGCTCTTGGAACGCCCCCAAAAAGCTTGGAAAAATGATTGGAAAATCTGGAATTAGAGGAAGAATTGAGAGCATCTAGAATACTGCACTGCTGCAATCTGCCAGAATATTCAGAGCCCTGGAGACCTGAGGAGACTTGTTGTCACTCAGACTCTAGGGAAATACCATCAGCTAATGCTGGTGTGAAAAACTAATGATGATGATGATGATCATGATGATGATGCCCTCCTATTAGGCACACAGTTTTAAAAAAGATCTAGGCATGTATTTCTCAAATTCATCAAATTTTTTCTCTCGTCTTTGTTCTCTATTTCTCCTTAGTTGTTTTGATTTCTTCTTTCATTCTTTCTTTTTTCTTTCTTTCGTTTTAAGTGCAATTTTCTTCTCCCTCTCCTTAATTCTCAATTACTTCCTTAATAGTATTAGTTTCCTTCATTTTTCTTTTCTTTCTTTTCTCCTTTCTTTCTTTTTCATTCTAAGTGCGATCTTCTTTTTTCTCTTTATTCTCTATTTCTTCCTTAATTGTTTTGATTTCTTCTTTCGTTCTTTCTTTTTTATCTTTTTAATTTTGTTGTTTTGTTTTCTTTCTACTTTCTTTCATTGATTATAGTTCTATTTTATCATATTTTTCATTAAAGTCATTTTTCTTTATTCTTTCATTCTATTTCTTTCATTATTCTTTGTTTTTAATATTTCTACTTTCACTTTCGTTTTTCTCTATTTTCTTTCATTTCAAATTCATCCATTAATTACCCTCTTTCGAACTTAACATTTTCAACCCCATTATTAGTTCATCATATTTTCCAGATTACTTTTCATCATGGCTTCTCAAAACTGAAGTTCCTTTTGATTGGCTAAAAATGTCTAATAAAAACAAAGTCATTTCCAATACAGTTTATCAATCGGATTCATGAAGACCTCTAAGCTGACAATGTCATTTTCACCAAGTATTAATTATAGTCTCGTATAAATCTTATTATAATGGAGATTGTTGTATATCTGTCTGTAACCGAAACTATATTACTACTCAAGTCACAATTCCCATAGTTATTTAAGTCAGATTCTCCATAATTTTTAAAACTAAATTTTTAATAAAATTGTCTCACCTTATCAATAATATTGGCCTTATCTACACGTATTTGCCTCTCATCCCACTTATGAGGGCGTGGCACAAGGATATTTTTATGTGGGCCCGCCCACAAGCCGAAGCTCGTGGGTGGTAGGTGGAAAAAAATTGCGTCGATTCCGTTGGCATTCCCCCTCAAGGGAGCGTCTCAGGCGCTGGGCAATAAACCCAGCCCTGTCCCTTTAAATCAAGGGGGCAGGTATTGCCTGGGGGGATAGCCCCCTGGGATCGACGCTATTAACTTGTAAAGATCCAGGGCCGAAGCCACTGGATCCCCGGCGTTGGCCAGATCTACACATAACATGTAATTCAACAAAATAGCGGCATATAGTGGTAAAGTGAAGGCTAATTTGCATATTGACATTAAAAGTTTGATTTTAATAAGGTGTACTAAGATTTATTGATTTCTAATTGTTTGGTTTTATCTTAATGATATGATAAAAAGTCTCGGGAATAAATCTTAAAAGAAAATACATTAAGAAGAAGAAATAACTGTAATTTTATTCTTTACTTCTTAATTTAACTAACTAGTTAAATTAGGAACTTTTAGCAATAAAAGACGGGAGTGATAGAAGAGTAAGTTTCAGTTGTTTTATATTTCGATTATACACCCCCTCTGTTATAAATCTTTAATCTGCATTCTTATTTAGTTTCAATAGCCATTCTAATCTAATCAAATATTTTATTACATTAAAACTTAAATACTTACACCTTTGTTTGAAAAATCGTAAATTCTAGCACAATCTCAATTTTTAACACGATTAAACAAAGACCAGGATTTTATATCTTGTCACATGACCTCTTCAAATTATACTTAAAGATTACAGAATACCTTATATTTGATCAACATTACACTTAATTATATTAGATATATATTTTTCTTTTATTTATAACTACATTATTACTAATAAATTTCACTCACTCACACATGTAACATATACACAATCATCATGTAGTATGGATTTTTTAAATAAATTTTCGTCACGTAATAAAAATATTGTATTTACTAAATAATTTAATAATATAATAAATAATATATAAAAACAATAATAATGTATAATTACCCAATAAATTTCACACACATACACACATTCCCTCTAATCGCATTAGCAAAAATACTCATAACATATTGTATAAACAATAATAATAATAAAATAAATAAATAAACAAATAAAATAAAAATAATGATATTGTTATTACAAAATTAACAATATTTCAATAATAATAATGTAATAATTACTAATAATTTTCACACACACACATACACTCATCACGTAATTAATAATAATACACACTTACACACATATATTTTCTTTGCATAAATCTAGGAATACAAAATAAATTTAATAAATATTATAATGATAAATGTAAAAATTACTAATAAATTCCACACACACACACATTATATATATATATATATATAATATATATATATATATATATATGTGTGTGCGTGTGTGTGTGACAGATGCTGGAAACATTTTGGTTGTCCTGGAAGCATGGAAAATTATGATAAGCAAGATTCAAAGAAATTAATATTGCTTTATTTTTGATATCATTAATTCTGAAATTTCAGACAACCTTAACCTTTTTTTGAAATAGTTTATATATATATATATATATATATATATATATATATATATATAAAGAGAGACAGAGAGAGAGAGAGAGAGAGAGAGAGAGAGAGAGAGAGAGAGAGAGACAGAGAGACGAGACAGATGATTATGGCAAATGGCATTTTCCCTACAACACTAAAATTTCATCTCCATAGAATAAAGAAAAATCAAAGGAAACAGTGTAAGAAAATTTATTTATTTATTGCAACCAACTTTATAATAGATGTTTCTAGACAAACGGATAAGATTCTTCTCAACTTAGCAGATGAGCATTTTTCAAATCATATAACCTCCAGAAAATATTCAGTACTAGGAAAATTTAGCTTTAGCAGTACGGAAAAATATATCACACACCCAGTGATGCTGATAGCTTTTTGATTTAGTGCGTCCTGGGACCATGTATTTGATTTGAATGAGTCCTCGGAAAATTTTATGAGCCCCAAATAAAGTTTCTTAATAAATTATAGCTTTTTTATTTATGAACAACTAAAGCCGTCTAACCCTACCTTGTATCCCATACAGTGTAATTCGTTACCAAGTAAATATTGAAATTTATCTGACGTTAGCTGGAAATGGTAGGAAAAAAAAAAACACTTGGACGCAAAGATACGATTTTTCGGCGTCCTTTTAGATTCTTATGCGTCAGTGACGCAGGACGCATCTCTACACACACCATACAAATCACATTACATTTCGTAGAACAGCTCAGCAAAAATCACCCACAGAAAATATACACCAACAACTTTTGTCTGTAATTGGAAATCGAAGGTACAATGCCCTTTAGATCTGGAATTGTATCCGACCGCCTGTTATCTACGAAGCCAGAAAGTTAAGAGAAAATCGAGAAAATGTTTTATCGCTGAGACCGAAAGACTCTTGAAACAAAGAAAACTATTTCGATGAACTTTCGATCAACGATAAAGAATACGCTCACAGCACGATTCCGTTTGAATATACGTGGATACACCAAAAACTCAAAAAAAATCCTCTAACCACTAGTCTCACAACCTATCACTACTGAAAAGTGAGTTCGATCCTCGCTGGATGACCCAGACTTGCATCTTATGTCACATATCAACCATGGCGAGCGAGTTGAGTAAATGCCTACCTTAAACCAACTAAAATAGATTATTTAAATTAATTGTATAATTTTTCCCTTACATACAAAAAAAAAAACAATATTGATGAATAAATTATAAAATTCGAAGACAAAAAATATGTATTAATACTTAGTTGCCCTTCCTCAAGCTGTTGGTTGGTTGGTTGGATTTTACGGCATGCCAACCCTTTTTGGGTTATTTTATGCCGAATACATTTTGTTTTATTTATTCTTGTTGGGTATTTATTTATTTTTTTCAAACTCAATTTTTAAACACATTTTCATACATTTTATAAGCAGCATTTATCAGTATATCGGTAAGGGTTAACATAATCTTAGACGATTTGGTTTGTTTGTTTTACGGCATATCAACCTCAGTGGGTCATTTAATGCCGATAAAGTTTTGAAATAAATCAATTCTTAATGGATGATACAATTTTTTTATAAATACATTTTTCTATTTAACCCATAGATGGGACCCTAACAGGTACTACCACTCCGGGTCCCATATGATAAAAAGGGGTTGGGGCTTGCCATAAGGGCAATAGGGTTGGGAAAATCAATTTAGACGAGGTGTGTAGTGTAATAGTTAGAGTCGTAGCAAATGGACTCGTTGACCGAGTTCAAATCTCTTTTTTTGTGGGGGGGTGTTACATCAAGCCAAACGTTGTGTTTTTTATGCCGAAGACACATATATATATATATATATAATATATAAAAGGGTATGAAAACACACAATGCTGTTAAATGAAAATATTTAATATCATATTCATAGCTAATATTGAACGATATTTCGATTGATAAAAATCATCATCAGAGCTTGTTTACATTAAAGTTATACAATTATGACGTTGGCGGAGAAACGCGTAGCGGCTGTGCTAATGACGAGACGATGGCATGGCTTGCACGCTTTTTGGAACAACAATCCTTCCGTTTTGAATTTAAATTATTTTCTGCATCTCTCTCGATGAGTCCGGATTAAAAACAAGCTCTGATGATGATTTTATAAAACGAAATATTGTTCAATATTAGCTATGAATATGAATAAAATATTTTCATTTTAACAGCATGGTGTGTTTTCATATCCTTTTCATCTATACATATACCGTCGGATTCATTTCCTTACTCTTAACTATATATATATATATATATATACATATGTGTGTGTGTGTGTGTGTGTGTGTGTGAGAAGCAACGGAAGTGTATCCGACGGTATGTAGTATATTAAGAAAAAAATTGACAAACACAGTTTAAATAAGTTGAGTGGTAAGTTTATTGGCCGACGCTGCAGTGTTTCGATCTATTAATTAGATCATCTTCAGGGCATTTTTTGGTATAAGGAAGGTGATTTTTTTATCGCAGAATAACGAGAAAAGCAAGCGATACTCCTTGTTTATCAATCTGTTTAAAATTCTTCAGATTTCAAATTTTGAACAGATTGATAAACAAGTATTTGCTTGTTTTTCTCGTTATTCTGCGATTAAAAAATATCGCCTTCCTTATACCAAAAAATGCCCAGAAGATGATCTAATTAATAGATCGAAACACTGCAGCGTCGGCCAATAAACTTACCACTCAACTTGTTTAAACCTGTTTTTTCAATTTTCTTTATACTATACTAATACACACATATATATATATATATATATATATATATATATTAACAAAAGGCACATCTCCTGTATAACAATTTATTTTTATCTTTTCTAATTTTTTATTGATGGCACTTCGAAGTGCCGAAAGTACTCGGGAACTGAACTTTGGTGGGCTTATCTACCAATTCCACCCAAACATTAAAAGCTGACCAGAAAATTAGAAAAGATAAAAATAAAACTGTTAAACAGGAGATGCCTTTTGTTTAATTCTACATGTATAAATGAAAGAATGCTGCCCAAATACAGACACACACACACACACACACACATATATATATATACACATATATATATATATATATATATATATATATATATATATATATATATTATATATATATTATATATTATTTTGGTTAACTGTGGTATTAAATTTAACTTGTTTATTTATAGTAAACTCTTACAACGCCTGAATGTATAATTTCTGTTTGTGCTTGATTGACGGCTTTTTAAGTGTATGTTCCTTCAGACCTTCATATATGTTCTGCCAATCAGATTATAATGTCAGGTATTGTTAGTTGCCAGACGTCATTACGTCACTCACATCCTCCATTACTTGAATCATCTTTCTTGGTGAATATTCCAAAGTTTCTCTACAGTCAACATTTAACCGTCAGAAATTTCCAAAATATAAAAGAAAATCAACAGGAATAACGCGCGCGCAATACACACTCACACACACACACAAATACATACACATACACACACAAAAGAGGGGTTACTGTAAGGTTTGCAGCCTGACTAAGAAAAATAACCACTAGTCTCACAGATCTCTCACTACTGAAAAGTGAGTTCGATCCTCGCTGGATGACCCAGACTTGCAATTTATGTCACATATCAACCATGGCGAACGAGTTGAGTGAATGTCCACCTTTAACCAACTAAAATAAATTATTTAAATTAATTGTATAATTTTTCCCTAACATAGAAAAAAAAAACAATATTGATGAATAAATTAAGAAATTCGAAGACAAAAAAATGTATTAATACTTAGTTGCCCTTCCTCGAACTGATGGTTGGTTGGTTGGTTGGTTGGTTGGAAGGATTTTACGGCATGCCAAATCTCTTTGGGTTATTTTAAGCCGGATACATTTTATTTATTCTTGTTGGTCTTTTTTTTTTTTCAAACTCAATTTTTAAACATTTTAATACACTTTGTAAGCAGCATTTATCAGTAAATGAGTAATGGTTAAAAACAAATCAACCCAGGGATGGATGTGTGTATATATATATATATATATATATATATATATATATATTATATGGTATTTGTGGAAAGGTGACTTACCGGTGAAACAGGTCGGAATGGTTAGTTGATGCAAGTTTCACAATGATAAGGCAGCGATATAACAAATATAAAGTGCTCAATACGTTGGTAGAGCAAATGTATTATGATAATGGTACAGAGTAATAACCTACTCCAGTTTCAACATAATCCAGGGGATTTATCCCTATGAGTAGCACAGGGATCTGTACGGTAAGGTAAGAGAGCTGATGGTACGTGTGGCGCTCCACCTCAGACGCAGAAATAATCTCCTAGGTCTAGTGGTAGTGAAAAGGGGATAGACTCTTTCGCTGAATAGCTGCTACCGACTTTACGCCACCCCGACGACTTTATATATATATAATATATATATATATATATATATATAATGTCGTATTTCGGATGAGTTACGTCAAACAATTTCGAAAGATAATTAACGGCTAAAAAACGCCAAATCCGTTCACTTAATTTAATGATTTTGTTTGCCCTCATATACAACATTTCACCTTTTTTTCTCCAGACTGTCTTGGTATTACCTTGAAAAAGGGTGAATGTTCACCCGAAATATCGGAATAAATTAAACCAGGAACAGAGCAACGGTTGAATATATAAAAATTCTAATGTTTGTTCTGTTTTTCAATGCTTCAAAAGACCAAACAAACAACGTTCACTAGAACATAACACATAATTACACTCACACACACACACCATATATATATATATATATGGTGAGTCTACTTCTCAGTTTTATATATTATATTAGTATATATGTTATGTAGAAATAGATGTTTATAATACATATTATTTCGTATTTAGTGTGAAGCATAGGGTGTGAAATATATAAGAAACTCAATTTGTGGGATGTTAAGTTTCGTTTTATTTCATTCTAATATTTTGGAGACTTGACTCTCCTTCATCAAAGGAATGCAGAACGACAATATATATATATATATTCCCCGCCCGTTGAAGGGGATATGATTCCTGAAATATAGCAGCAAAAAATATTTTCCTCGTTCCATTTTCAACGGCCTTTAATTTGAGTTCATTATTTTTTCAGCACTTTTTTTAATTATTTATTTTTCCTTTCTTAGGCCGGTTTGCATATCAAGATTAAAAAGCCCCGTCAGCCCTACTATTTATCAATAACTCGTGAGTAACTAATTGGATACATACTTTTTCCAAAGATATTAGCGCTTTTTCTCTGAATGTTTGAGATTAGGCTTGAAGATTTTAGGTATTTCTTGTCGGACTCGGGAACCTTCTTTTTCGAACTCAGGAACCTTCTTGTCGTAATCGGGAGCCATCACGAAACTTTGAACCTAGACCTTTATTTAGTCCACGGGGATATCCTGTTCTCATTCCGCTAATCATAGCTGGGGTAGGAGTTGTGTTAATTATTTTTCTAACTGCCTGTACTCAGGTTCCCGAGTCCGAGAAGGTTCCCGACTCCGACAAGAAATACCTGAAGAAGGTCGGAGGGCATATCGGCCGAAATGTTGTACAAATAACAATGAAGATGGGGACAATAGTCCGATTAACGCAGATAATACCGATATTAGCGCTATGTGAAATGCAGACAGCCTCGTACAGAATTTGAACTGTGGCGCAGTGTCCATTTTCTAAGACGATAACAGTTTCATGACAGGCGATCCCCTTTGATGTATAAATATATGAGAGTTAAGTGATGTATTGCGATCTTAGTTTGAAGAATTAATAAAAAATGTGTTAACAAAAAGTTGGAAGACAGCAGATATATTTTTATGTAACCAGGCATTTTGTTAGAACATCAAACGGATAGAAATACGTATGCGTGATACAATTACTATTCACACCATAACAATAACAGGTGCATAGATAGTACTTCCTTTCATTCATATATATATTATATATATATATATATATATATATATATTATATATATATATATATTAATGGCTGTACGGTTCGATGTTGTATTAAGTGGTCTATTCAAATTGCCTTATACTTGTGTTGTTTTCTGTTTTGTTTTTATTTGTTCCTTCCATTTCTAATATCAAAAGTAATGTAATCTATCTCGATATAGCTCCGTCGGTAGAGCACTTTCTAAGCAATCGCAAGGTTCTTGGTTCGATAAAGGCCCTCGAAACTCAGCGTATGAGTGTGCGGTAAAGTGATGAACTGATGGTAGATATGCGATAGACTCCCTCGCTGATACCGAGATTAGGCCACCCCGTCGACTTATATTTATCTACCAAATTACCGGCTTTAGTCATTTTAGTCAATCTATCTATCTATCTTACTTCATTTACATATATCTACCCTTCTAAGTCTATTTACATGTAGGTTATTTCCTAGTTGAGTAACATGATTACAGAGTACAGAGTGATTTTTTCCCATTAAACTAACCCTAACCTTAACCCTAAACCCTAACCCGTGTTGGACTTAAACTTCAAAATAATAAAAAATAAAAATTAACAGTTTTACTACAGAATTTGTGGGTTCTGTTTTTTTCTGCGTCACCCTGTCATGTTATTTTACTCAACTAGGGGGGTTAGGGTTAGCCTCGTTTGACATTCAATTTGCATTCTTTATGAAGTATAAACAATTAGGGCAAGTGTTATGAGAAATAATTGGTATCTAGTCTACATTGAAACAGTTCATTAAACATCCAGATTTTTACAACTGGCAAATAAAAGAAACAAAAGCAACACAATTGTTATATTATTTTTTTGAATAATTAATTAACAACTTCATGTCGGAAATATATTGACGTTGCATTCTGGGAAAATACATGTTCTAATTATCATAAAATACCTGACCAGTGACAGCCATTTATTTTATTTATTTTCATTTATTACTTTTTTAAACTGTTTACTGTCGGAAGCCCCTATCTTCTTAAATTTGAAAACTGGATATTGTGAGTTTACATGTTTTACAAGTGTTATGGACGTTTATTATGTCAAATCTATTTGCATATTTAAAAAAAACACGCGTTAGAGGGAAAGAAAGAGAATAAATAGAAATAACATATTTAAATAGATAGATACATAGATCAGAAAACCATATTTGAATGGATATGTAGAGAGTATGAACAGAGTTATATATTAATATATATATATATATATATATATATATATATATATATATTGACAGAATTGGAACTTCACCAGTAGATGCAGTTTAACGTCATACCCAGACACTAAGACCCTCAGCCACCGCATTCTAGCACATATATGATCAAAACGCTTCGGGGCAGTTGATGCATTCTATAGCTGCAGTCGAAAGGGCGACTGTAACACTAGAGTATTTTTCGGCAAGACTAATAGGTTCACTGACAAAGTAGCTCGATTCTTATTTGAAAGGATTTACCAATTTATCAGCAGAACCTGTGGATATACCACAGTGTGATAATTTAATTATTCCAACGTTTGATATGGTTACTTAAAAGCAACTGAAAAATATTTAAATATATAAAAATATAATAATTTTGATTTAAAAGTTTCTCCCTCTTTTCTTTTTCATTCTTTCCTTCTTTTCATCTTTTCATTATGTTTGATTGAAACCGATTAGGGTTAGCAATTCCACGGGCTCATTCTCTCTCAATATATTCCATCTACTTTCACTCTTTATTCATTTATTTATTTTTCTTGTTTATTATATGTTTTCTGTGTAGCTTTTCTGTAGTCTTTTCTCCCCTTTCTTTCTTTATAATAAAACGGACGTGTCCATTATTTTGCTGAGGTGACGGCACTCATAAGAAATAAGAATTCGAAAATTTACTTTTTTGCATTTCATCTTGGACGATCACATTTGTAACCAGCGGGTGTTGCAAGATGTTTATGATTGGGAGATTAAGGAACAAACGTATTGATATATAGATTGTCCCATAGCGTTAATACCATTAGGAAAAGTATGTACTTAACTTCTCTCTCTCTCTTCTCTCTCTCTCTCCAGTCTCTCTTCTCTCTCTCTCTCCAGCTCTCTCTCTCTCTCCAGCTCTCTCTCTCTCCAGCTCTCTCTCTCTCTCTCCAGCTCTCTCTCTCTCTCTCTCTCTCCAGCTCTCTCTCTCTCTCCAGCTCTCTCTCTCTCTCTTCCAGCTCTCTCTCTCTCTCTCTCCAGCGCTCTCTCTCTCTCTCTCTAGCTCTCTCTCTCTCTCTCTCTCCAGCTCTCTCTCTCTCTCTCTCTCTCTCTCCAGCTCTCCTCTCTCTCTCTCTCCAGCTATGGGTAAACAAAGGGACAAACCGAACTCTTTGGCTTTTGTATGACAACTCTGGTTTCAAATTTGTTAAACTCTGCTTAAAATTTGAAAACTTGATTTTCTTTTTCGTAGAATTTTACGGATGGAATTTTTTTAATGGAATTTTGTTGTCGAATGTGAATTAAATTAACTTGATATTTGTTAGTCAGATCTATATCTCATCATTAAAAATAAAATGGAGACACCTCCACACTGGATGTTAAACCCCTCCAACTAGTAAACCAGATCGTATGCCTAGGTAGTAATATCTCATTTGCGGAAAGTAATGTCAAAGTACGTATAACAAAGACATAATTAACGGCGTCGATCGTAGGGGGCCATCCCCCCAGGCAACACCTGCCCACTCGATTTAAAGGAGCAGGGCTGGGTTTATTGCCCAGCACCTGAGACGCCCCCCTTGAGGGGGGAATGCCGACGGGATCGACGCAATTTTTCACCCGCCACCCATGAGCTTTGGTTTGTGGGTGGTCCCACGTTAATAGGGCTTTGTGCCTAACCCGTACAAGTGAGATACCCGATAATTACCACGTATAACAAAGACAGAGTTCTATGGACAGATTATCAATTATATATAAATATGACGTCACTGATAAGATAAATCGAGAATTATTCCCAGCGGTAGCCGTATCAGTGCTACTGTACGGCAGGATTACATGGAAACAAAGGAAGCGCTTTGGAAAATAAACTAAATGGGATATGCACAAGGATATTGCGTGCTTGAGACATGTCCACAATGGTGTTAACGGTCGGAAGACTAAGGAACAAGATTGCTGATATATAAATTTGTCAGTTTATTCGAGTAACAATTAAAATGACCTGCTGTCTGAGGGAGCAAATTATGAGGTTATAAACATGTCTAACCTGGTATCTATCATCTTGCCGCGGCAAATTGAATTGTCGTCATCTTAAATAATTGGCCAATGAAGCCGTACGCCAAGTCATTTAGAAACTGAATTACCCACATTCTGATCCGCTAACCTTCTAATACGTAGATATAAAATATCTATTATGTTCAAATATACATGCATACAAATTATTTTTCGAAATACCCCGACTTCTATTAGCTTAAATGTTAGCCGTTCAGTTGATTAGCGATCGTCTTTAAGCATCTATTCAATAAAAGTATATCTAATTGACCTACAGACTTCTATGTCGGCGCTGATACGCATAAATCTTGGACGACTAAAGAGATCCGTTATGCGTTTATGGACACATCGCTAACTTGCTTGTTTACCGTTTCTAATCCCACCATATATATATATATATATATATATATATATATATATATATATATATCTTAGTAAGGAAGGAAAAAACTCAACACCGTAATTCCATAATAAATTTATTTCAACCAAAATTGGGGCCTATATAAATCTAAGTTGATTTAATATAGCTCCCCAAAATCCAGTCTCATCAGATGGAAGATCAGGTTATCTGAATTGCACAACTGAAAAATGTTACTTCTCAAAAAAAAAATAAAATAAAATGATAATAATAAAAAATAAGAAGAAATCACATATAGAATCATCCCTCACTACCAAGTTTTGGATACCTCATAATATATATATATAAATATATATGAGTAGGTGTGTCAAAAAAGTATCGAGATTTTTTGTATTTTTTGACACACCTTGTATTCTGAAGAAAAAAAAGTTCCATTCATTCTTCATTTCTATCTTGGGAAATACAGCTTTAAACTTGGTACTTTTTTGTACTAAAAATCTCGATACGTTTTTGACACCCCTTGTATGTATATATATATATATATATATATAATATTGGGTATTTTGCTCTCAACTTGAACCAGAACAACTTTAACATCCCGTTGTTAAAAAAAGGCCCTCCTTAGAATCATCCTGACAGCATCTTACCAGGTGATTTACATATATATATATATATATATATATATATATATATATATATATGTAAATGGGAAATGTGACTTACCGGTGAATATGGTCACGATGGTTAGATGGTGCAAAATTCAGGAAGGTAAGTCAGCGATATAACAAATACAAAGTGCTCAGTACGTTAGTAGATCAAATTTATTACAATAAGGTACAATTGATAACCTACTAGAGTTTCACCATAAGGATCTTCAGGGTTCAATCCACTGAATTAATCGAGATACCGATGAATTACAGTCGACTACACGTGTGTGTTCATCGCGTTAACGAACCGTTTAACGCGATGAACACACACGTGTAGTTGACTGTAATTAATCGGTATCTCGATTAATTCAGTGGATTTAACCCTGAAGACCATTATGCTGAAACTCGAGTAGGTTCTCACTTGTACCTTATTGTATTATATATATATATATATATATATATATATATATATATGTAAGTAAAGATATAACAAAAGACTATAATGCTAAATCTCTAAGTCTTTTGTTATTTCTTTACTTATATATTTGCTCTGTGACTCTAACATTAAGAGCACACATTGAGCTCTCAAATTGCGACAGGTTTTTAAATAAAACTCTTATGTCGTAAGGAAGATTTCTTCTCTGGACTTTTGGATTATATTATATATATATATATATATATATATATATATACGGAAGGTAATCATGTTACCCAGTTACGCAAGCATCATTTATTATAATAAATATCGGTTTTTATATTTGTAGGTGTGTTTTTAATGGTCACCGACAAACTGAATGTCCGCGGACCCTGTTTTTTCGTTGAGGGGTGTATACAGAATGATTGACGTGCGGGTTAATACCACTTTAACATAGAATATCAGTTTAAATGATTACATTTCAACTAATAGCCGTGTATGACATTTCAGGCAAAATAAATTGTGATCAAAGCTTCGATATAGAGTCGGAAATTACATTTTCATCTGCTAATGGATGGAATAAATTAGATATAATACCTGATACCAAAATATCATAACTGAATTTTAATTCCTTTTAAAAGTGGAAGATTCAAAATTCAAATTTGACATGCACAACTGAATAACTTATATAATCCAATGATGCTGAAACTACTATCAACAAGTCTAGACTCGTTATATATATTTACGAAACCCTCAGCCCGAGTAGGATGTAACACAATGTCAATTTCTTAAGCGGCTTTGACTCACCGCAAAGTAAATTGGGAACACACACACACACACACACACATATATATGTATAATCAAAAAATATATATATATTATAATCAAAAAGTAAGTTACGAAAACACACACAACCTATCAAATATCAAACATATTCTGTCAAAATATAATAATTCAATGCCTGAAGAAGATAACAAATCTGAAACATGTGTCGCATATGTAAGTTAATAAAATTTAAAAAAAAAAAATCCTTTTTGCAAACCTTTTTTATAAAATATCTATTTTTCTCCCGTTAGACCCATAACAACACTTTATATATATATGTATGTATATAGTAAATGGAATTTGATAATTTGCTTTTGAAGCATTGTTATATAAAGTATATTATTATCAATATTATTTGAAGGCAATTACAATGCGTATATCATATAAAATTCGATGATTATTGAAATTATTCATAACAAGCCAACCCGGCGCATAAAGTGCGCCACAGGAACACCGTAGAGCTGTTTCAACTTTAAAGTTGACTTTATTCGCGCGTTCGCTTGTTATGATTATTTTCAATAATTATCGAATTTTATACGATATACGCATTGTAATTGCCTTCAAAATATATAGATAATAATATACTTTACATAACAATGCTTCAAAAGCAAATCATCAAATTCCATTTAAGAAAGTATAAATAATAATAATAATAATAATAATAAATATATATATATATATATATATATATATATATATAATAAAGGTCCTAAAAATGGTTTAAATCTTTTCATTCATCATATTTAAAACACTTATGATATCAAAAAGACAAATTCCTACCAATTTCCGGGACTTATATTTTGCTACTCTACCTATCTTCTGTTTGTCTCTCTCTCTCTCTCTCTTCTGCATTATATACCTGATATATTATGTCAGTGTACAACATATATATATATATATATATATATATATATATATATATAATTAAACAAAAGGCACGTCTCCTATTTAACAGTTTTATTAACAATCTTTTCGAGCTTTCTGACCAACTTTTTTTACATTTGGATGGAATCAGTGGAGTAGTCCACCGAAGTTTTATCCCAAGTACTTTCGTCACTTTGAAGTGCCATCATCAGGGGTGATGTGTTTGTGTTCCAGTTTTTCGAGTTAGTACTAGTGAGAGTAAGAAATTATATTAAGGGGTGTGGAGGATGGAAGGAGGAGAATTGGTAGGAAAAGTGCTATAGACATTTAAAAATGTGCGTACTGCATTCAAAATTAATCTTATTTAAGGATGGTTTGTATTGTTTGGTGTATAAAGCTTCTAGAATATTTATATAAAGATAAATCTAATGAATCAGACGAACCTACTATTAGTTTCGCTTAATGCTATTCAGGGCTAAGATCTTAGCCCTGAAGAGCATTAAGCGAAACTAATAGTAGGTTCGTCTGACTCATTAGATTTATCTTTATTATTTGCTCTACTTAGGTATTGAACACTTTTTACTTATTAGATATTCTCCTAGCGGTTATATGAATATATATATATCTTATATACATATATATACATAGTTTTTTTCTTTTGGCCAAATACTGTACCAATAGATTATTTTTTGTTGGTACGACTATCTTGGTCTTTTCTTTTTTTCAAAAATGTTTTTCTCCCCGGTTGATGTTTGGTAGTATATTTTTACAATCAAACATTCTGCTGGTTTTTTTCTCACCGCAAGGATTTACCAACACGCTTGGTATATATATATATATATATATGTATATATAAAATGGTAAAAAAATGCATGGAACAGTCTTGGTTTTCTTTATCGATGGATGTTAAGACAGCTGAACATAAAAGATGAGTTTCATTGTAACAAAACTCGGTAGATCTATTTTCTTAGAGAGATGTTCTGATATATTTTTAACTCTTTCTAATCATCATAAAAATCGACCAAAATATCACGACTCGCCTATTGCCCTATTTTCACAAGCACCAATTATCCCACTGATGATCGATTAAAACATTTCTACTCTCAGTGCCACTTCTCGTCGTTCAGATTCCACTAAAAAATTCTTTTTTAAAAATTCCCATCAACTGATTTAACTCTTTTACTACCAAGTTTCCCCACACGGCTGTACCAAATATTCGGACCATATGACCGTTAGGCACCCATTTTTGATCTCGATTAAGAAAGGACATGTTTTCCATTTACACCGTCAATATCCGGTTGTTTTAACAGACGATGTTTAGATTTTTTTTACATTTTTAAAATCCTACGTATGGTAAAGATCCAGTGTTTTAAACCTATGTCCGTCATCCATGAATGTCAACAGTAGGGTCGGTTGAGTATAATATCAACCTCAGAGTACTGCCTGTGGTTGGCCAAGAGTTAGATTACATGGTTCCGGCCGAGTCTATAACTAAGAGTGGGCTTTTAACACACACCTTATATGACAAAAAATCTCATCATACCAAGGTAGTAATATCTTATCTACGGAAAGTAACATCAGAGCACGAATATCAAAGACATAGACTGCTAAAAGTGGAGTATTGCATGTCATGAATTGCTCATCCACCTGGGTTCTTTCCTTAAGCATCACAGGTCGCCACCCACGGCCAACAGGTGGCCCAATTGGGGGAGTCTTACCCCTCTGCAGAGGTGCAGTCGGTGCATTCTAACGCCCCAGCCGACATGACGTGGGAATTCGAGCAAACAGCGCAATCTGATGATGATGATGATGATGATGATGATCACTGTTTTAATGTTGGATTTAATTGTAAGATAATAGTATACATCATGATATATCCTGCTCTCTAAATAGATAATTAAATACCAGCATCTTATTGAAATCAGACGATTAGAAGACGTATTGTGAGTACAATATTAACAGGTGGTTTAGCATGTATGTATTGGTCGACCCCAGCTGCGATTCAAGAATGTCTGCAAGAAAATCTCAGCTGCTTTGGCATTGCCCCTTCCAGCTGGGAAAATTTGGCTCAGGACCGCTCTCGGTAGCGGCAGTATCTCCGTAGAGGACTGTTCATGTCAGAAGTCACCCTGGCACAACACCATGAAGCTAAGAGGTCTAGAAGAAAGCAGCGGCAACAAAGCATCGGCACATCAACATCTTCAGGGACAGCCTTCAAATGCGAAATCTGTGGTCGAGAATGTTTTTTCAAACATCGGACTTCACAATCACGGAGTGCTGTAACTTCAGGGTCACACAAAAACTTTATTATAGTCTTCCGAGACTGAAATGCCAATGCTAATAGATACACATTATACGGCGGTGGGAGTCTACGAAATAAGGTCGGTTAAATGTGGGGCCTCTGCAAATATTGTCTCTCAGAACGTATCTTTATGAGGGCACCTCACTCTTCAATCAATAAAACTAACCCTTACTCCTTTGAGAGAATAGTGACAGGTATTGCCTAGAAAAAGGACCCCGCTGAGACTCGACATTTGTAAATCAGCATCTGATATTTCAATACTGTTATTTCTTCAATTACGATTATTATGTTACATAATTCGTGGGTAGCCTACAAATTATGTTTATAAGTGTAGTTTGATGTTGAATTGAAGTTCGTTGAAGATTCAAATCGGTTCAAAGTTCAATAAACATCAACCGTAATGAACTAATAAAAGAACGACCCAGAGTCTGTTTGACGACAATAAACGTTTCTGTGATTTCTAAATATTTTGGAGACCTCACAGTTGGGTTTTACCTTCCTATAACACTAGTTACTTTTTAGCGTATATATAAGTAGGGCACCTCACGTGGTGTAATGGTTAGCAAGCTAGATTCGCGGACCATTGTTAGTGAGTTTGATTTTCTTTGGATGCCCATTATTTCTGGCCTTTTGCCACATTTCAGCTAATCTTAGTAAATAAGTAAGCAAGCTAGATTCGCAGAACATTGTTAGTTTGATTCTCATTGAGCGCCCCATACTTCAAGCCTTGTGCCACATCTAAGCTAAGCTTAATAAATAACTATTCGAGGTGCAATAGTTAGCAAGCTAGAGTTGCAGACCATTGTTAGTGAGTTTGATTCTCATTGAGCGCCCCATACTTCAAGCCTTGTGCCGCATCTAGGCTAAGCTTAATAAATAACTATATAAGCGAGTTGCAGAATGATGGTCCAAGTTGTGAATCAGTTTAGAATAACTGTTAAGAATGTTACGGTTTCGATCCTCAAAATGCAGTACATAAACGTAAAAGACCGTCAACGAGTCAATTTGGATTATCGACACTAATTTTCACTGACATTGTTCGCATATTAATACGGCAATCTACATGATTAACTAAGTTCGGAATGAGAATCTACTTATACAATATACAGACCGATTGATAGATAGCCTCGTTCCCGCTTCACTAATGTATGCAAATGTTTAGCGGATTAGTTGCCAATGCGCATCGAACAAATCGGACGAGTCTACGCATGCGCAGTCCATCCTTCCTGTTTGCGTGTAAAAGATCCGAATATAATGCAGCTCTACCGATTTGAGTAGAATTCAAATTCAAAATACCGTTATCTGTCTACAGATCTAAATTGGTACGTATAATGGGCGGATTGTTTTTGGCTTTTAAAACCTCCTGCCTCGTTTTGCTGATCAATTTTTGTCTAGCTGGAATTTTGCAGTCTAGTGCTGGCATCGACTAACAAAGTTTTATCGGCGTTTACGTTTATTATCTTTTGAACCACGGAGATAGCAAGATGAGCTTTTCGCATTTCTATTTGAGAAACGTTTGAATATTTTAGGAAAGAAACATCTGCTAAAAATTGTCACAAAAGGGGAGATACCGGTTATGCTTACGTTATTGTATGTAGTCAGACAGACAGACACACACACACCTATATGTGTGTGTGTGTGTGTGTAGCACATTTTTTTGAAAAATTCCAACTTTTGACGAGCAGCGTTCTGTTTTGCTAACGGTCATTTCATCCCGTCTTATTTTTGTTGAAGACCGATCCACGTGAGGTCGATGCAGATATTCCGAGGGTCCTCACATCAGTGAGGAGGGCCGATGTTGCTTTTTAAAACCGTAGAGAGGAAGGCCCCGAAACGGTTTGCATATTCTCTCCTGATGAGCCCATGCATTTGTAAACATCTTTTGTTTTTTCAATGTATATATATATATATATATATATATATATATGTGTGTGTGTGTATATATATTGATGAATTTCCATTTATTTTTTTTACTTAAGCCCCTATCCTTCAGACTCAAAAATACCTTAATACGGCCGTTGTTTTTTTCTTAGTAGAGGGTTAGAAAAGGAATACTTATGATTATAGAACCTCTGTTTCCAATTACCAGCAGAGATCCCTGTATAAACCTTTTACTCTATTTTATTTTCTATTGGGGAAAATGGTTGCCTATTATTTTATTTTAGAAGAGGTTTAAAAACACACACACACACACACATATATATATATGTTGAAAAGAGAAATAAAGGAAATAAAGTATTGAATGGATAAAATAGGATATTTTAATTAATTTAACTTACACGTGTTTCGGTCAGGAGTTTTTAAATAACAAAATTAAATGAAATAATAATAATAGAAAAAAATGTAGAAATGTTCCGCACACAAAGAAATATCGACCTTCATCAGAGTAAGTCCTTATTTTTTAAGCAAAAAATAAGGATTTATTCTGAGGAAGGTCGCTATTTCTTTGTGTGCGGAACATTTCTACATTTTTCTATTATTATTATTTCATTTTGTTATCTAAAATAATAATAGATTGAATAATGTACACATGGATAAACTCCTGACCGAAACACGTGTAAATTAAATTAAATAAAATATCCTATTTTATCCATTCCATACTTTCCTTTATTTCTCTTTTCAACAAAAACTACGTCACTGCTTACGTCACATTACCCAATATCGTCATAAAAGAATAAATTCACTCAAAATTTGAACATGCAACATTAGACAGTCCTCATTGTTTTTTAAAACAAGTTTTAATAAATACATGACTGGTATTATATATCTATATATAGTTTGTTTTATTTTAATACATATTTAAAGTTTACATTTCAAATTGTTTTATTTTTTAATCCTTTAATGAATTTGATGATTTTACTTACTTAGAGTAGAAACTCGCTGACATTGAATTTTTTACTCCCACCCCTCAGGCAATGTCTTTCAAAAAATTAATTTTACGACGCCCGGAGGGTGTTTTCTGTTGCTAATAATAATAATAATTAAAAAAACATGCTGGATAGGGTCTGTTTGTTTTGATTATCGGCTTTTGAAATTTCTTCTTGTTTTCTTGTTTTGAATTAACTAATTACCCATGAGCACCCGTTGTAAATATGTATCTGTTTGGAATTGGGATCTGGTGGATAGGATGAATTCAACCCGTCACTCAGCCAATTAGGCAGAACCTCCTGGGTGAACGACAAAAATTCTGCGCGATAAACGACTCAGAGATTGAAAAAAGAAAGACCAAAAACAAAAAAAAGACAAAAAAAAAATTAAATACGCCCCGTGACACACCATGCATTTGTAATACAAGACTATCTTCAGAAATATAATATGCAAAATTCTAAAATAATTATTTTAAAACATTTTTTCGTTATCTAAAGAAAAATCATTATTATCTAATGAATCAAATTTATGAAATATCATGTATTTGGGCACTGCTGGAGAAGCAATGACAAACTCATAAGTGCTGTTTAGCCTGTGGACACTGTAGAATAATCATACAAAGTTCCAATTACCGTTGAATTGGTAAGACAAGGCAAAAAGAAGCCGTAAATTAATAAGCATCTAAACTTGTTGTGTTCTTACGGCAGAATGCCAGAGTATTTATGATGCCTCATAACATCATAGATACCAAGCAGCCAATCAGGACTCTAGGAATAGAATCACCCAAATACATAAATAGACTATTCTTGAGTTCCTTAAATACCAGCTGTGTTAGGCACTAGTTCAGTTGTGCTTAGCCAGTTGCTGTTGACCAAACCAACAGTATACTGACTGACTGACTTGAACAGACACCTACACAATGGACACACTAATGTAGGCCAACCAGATTAAAAAAAACCTACACTAATCAGCTCTGTGCTAATTCTGGATGCTGCGCGGAAGACTTCCCAGATGAGTTGATAGACAGGGGTTAGAGAGAGAGAGAGAGAGAGTGAGAGAGAGAGAGAGAGAGAGAGTCCTGGATATCTGTGCTGTCAATGTGACCTGGTGATGATACAATAATAATCCTCTCCATCATATATATATTTACCAACCCCTCCGCACGAGCAGGATGTGACACTAGGTCAATTTCTTAAGCGGAGTTTAACAGGTTTGAATTCAGAGTTTTCCTTCTCCTAGATCGGTTTCCTAACCAAGGTTAAAGAGCCCAATCTGCCCTACTATTTATCCATAGCTTGAGGGAGAGTAGAATTCTACCTTTCCCAAGGGTATTAGCGCTAAGTGAAATGCAATTACACGTCCATGATTTGAACTCTGGGCGACGAGTCCATTTCCTATGACTTTAACCATTACACCACGCGCTTCCTCTCCATCATATAAGCGTGCCAATAACATGAAGTCCCTTGACTCCCGCTCTCAAAATAATTTATTTTCTATTCAACCCATTGATGGGACCCTAACAGGTACAACCACTCCGGGTCAAAATCGATCTGGGAGTAATAGCGATGCATGGGTACTCCACTCCACAAATCTACAGAACTGGAATTTCACTATTAGATACAGACGTTCCAATTGTTCCGTAAGTGTTCCTTGTTTTGCACTCGAATCTGTTTTCTCCTTTAAAAAACGATCGAATTCCAACTAGTGATTTTGGATCTTAGCCCGAATATCGATCTCTGGTGTTGTTGATTTGCTTGCGTTACGTGACAGCCATTCTAATGTCATTTTGCAACTCTCGACCGTAGAAGAGGCGTCGCCCCATGATGATACAACTATAAACAGTTCATTAAAATAATTATACATGTATCTATGCAACGTTACCTTAAGGGCTATTGTTTCCACGACTTATTCAAGATGGCACGCAGCATTCCTGTGTAGCTCGCATCTGGCTTATTCTCCAGGCGATTCGTTAGGATCCAATTGGTGCAGCCATACAGCACTGTTTCTTCCTATCTCACAAACCATCCGAGTGACGCGCACCAGCCCTGCTGGACACTGCTGGTGAAGCAAGGATGAACTGAAAAGCGACATTCTCCTGTGGAAACCAGCACACGGACATACTAATGTGGGCCCTCCAGCATTGACCAGCTCTGATACTAGATGCTACGCAGATGACCGCCCGGGAAAAATGAATGATGGAGAAGGTTGGCAAGAGATTGCTATGGATATCCGTGCTAATTGTGTAACATGATGATTATGATGATGACGCAACGTTAAATTAATTTGGGGATGTTGACGGAAATATATCTTTTATATGGAATTAGTTTCACATTGAATTGATTAAATGTTTTATTTTATTTATAGTAAACTAGTAGGGTAATTAGACGTTGCCTGTAAGATATAAGGTCCGTCTAATAAGTTGGAAGGCTCAAAGTAACCTTCCAACGTAGGTACATATGTGTACGTTATTTCTATCCGACAAAGAAGTTATAAGATACTTATTTCGTGAGCACATAGAGAAATTCATACAAGACACGTATACATATACTCATGACAAAGGGTTCAGTAATATCTAAAGAACAGATACATAGACATATACAAAGAATGTAGGACTTACGTTCTAACGAAGTGATACATAATTTCTGAAGGAATGTCACTTACTGATAGTTGGTTGGGAGACAACTTAAGGGTAAGAGACATACAGCGCCTAAACCATGTGGTGTTGTTGCTTTCCAGAGAGAGAGAGAGAGAGAGAGAGAGAGAGAGAGAGAGAGAGAGAGAGAGAGAGAGAGAGAGAGAGAGAATTTCCTAGACTACTACTTAAATACTCTAGCCCTCAGCGGCAAAAACCTGGTAACAAGGGGATATAACCCTTCTGGAGAACACATCGAGCCAAAACAGGGCAGACAATCGTTACCCCGTATTTAAAGTAATTAAAATAGATATGTTTATATATATATATATATATATATATTTTTACACACACATTATTTTTCTTTGTATTTTATTCTTTATATATTCTTGTTTTTTTTTTTATTGCTAATTTGTATCATTCTACTTCTGTATATTTGTTTATTCTTATTTTATTTGTTTTTTATACATTGTTTTTATACCAATATTACATTTTTATTTAGCTTTTCTTTGTGAGGTAATTTGTCCTTCTTATGAGTGTCGTCACTTCATCTAAATAATGGATCATTCCGTTTTATTATGAATAATAAAAGGAAGAGAAAGGATATGCTACACAAAAAATATAAGAAAGAAAGAAAGACAGAGAATAGAGGAAATATGAAGAAAGGAAGGGACGGGCGCGCGGAGACGATAACGCTAATGTTTCAATCGAATATAATGAAAAAGAGGAAAAGAAAATAATAGTCACAGAGAGAGTTAAATGAAGATTATACTTTTTACATATTGAACTATATCGAAATAGCTCTTAAGTAAACATATCAAATGTTGTAATAATTAAATTATCATACTATGGTATATCCACAGGTCCTGCTAGTTATACAAGCAACTACAAAAGCAAATAAATTGTCAAAAAAAGCACTAAAATTCATAACTTGGGAACTTGCTATATCATGTAGCAACACAAACTATCTCAGCTCAGGAGCCCCTAATAATAAGACAGTCCTCATTGAAATCACCTTTTATCATTCCACTTTTTTATATTTTTTATTTTATTTTATTTGTTTTTCATTGTGTTTATTTATTAATTAGTTTTATTTTCATCCATTGTTTTTAAACCAATATTACATTTTTATTTAGCTTTTCTTTCTGAGGTAAAAAGTTTTTAAAACCCAACCACGGACAACTTTGGTCTTTGCTGGTGTCTACAAACTGTTTGTCTAAAGAAACCAGCGTGCAGTTGTTACACTAACTTTCATGTAAACATATAAAACGTAATAATTAAATTATCATACTATGGTATATCAACAGGTCCTGCTAGTTAGATATATTCGCTGTAAAACACAAGCAAGAAACCAGCCTGTCGTTCAAAGAAACTAGTGTGGATTTCACAATGAATGTGAAATAGTTAACCCCTTACTATATTATTCAGGATATTCTTAGATTTCTCAGAATATCATGACACCGTTGTTCAAAGAAACTAGTGTAGATTTCCATACAAGCAACTGCAAAAGCAAATAAGAGAATGACTCAAATCATAACTTGGGAACTTGCTATGTCATGTAGCAACACATAAACTATTTAGCTCAGAAGCCAATAATAATAAGACAGTTCTCCTTTATACCTATAGCCCTTCTCCTGCTTACTCTTAGTAAGTGGAAGCGCCCAACTGAGTTCCTACCACAACCAAACAAACTACGAAAACAGGTGGTTAGTTCATGATAGTTGAGCAGAGAAACTCTGATTACAATAATGATAATAAACAAAGCTATTTGAATAGAATGAGTTCTGATGTTAATAGGTAGTGAACTATTTAGAATATTTGGACCATATTAACTTTTAGGCACCCCTTTTTATTTTGATTAAGAAAGGACATGTTTTTCATTTACACCGTCAATATCCGGTTGTTTGTTAGGGGTAGTTTAATAATAAGACAGTTCTCCTTGAAATCACCTTTTGCTGCTTTCTCCTAGTTAAGTGGAAGCGAGCAAGAAACGGAATAAGCGAACCAAGTTCGAACACTGCTTGCATTTACACTTCGTATTAATGCCCTTGGTAAAGGCATGCATCCCGTCAGTCCTCGTCACAGTAATGGGCAAATTGTAGAACAAATTCGGTTCTGTAGCGTTGGTTAGTCAACCAGTCTCGGAGAAGTAAAACTCAAACCAGCAGTAAATAAGCTGGCAGAATGGCCTATTGTCGATATCAGCCGGGCAGCGAGGGAGTCTATCCCCTTTTTGCTAGCGCTTGATCAGGGAGTTTTTTTTTCTGAGGTAGAGCGCCACACTCTCCGCCAGCTCCCAACTTTTCCACGCAGATGAGATTAAGCAATATGTGCTGTGTTGGCGGGGATCGGTATCGAACCAGGAACTTGCGAGTGCTGTTCCGACTGAGATAAACCGGCCACTACCTTATGCCATATCTTGCTGTGGCGGATATGTTGAGTAAATACGTAATACTGGCAGCAGCAGTATATCTCATAGCAACAGCAGTAGCACCTGTATTTTAAGTAGACAAAGATTCCGACATTCCTTCTTAAAATTATTTTCTTAAAAAAAATCTTATTTTCATATTTTTGGTGCTTATTATCACCAGGTTTTCCATTGATACGTTTTCAGACTTCACATTAAATTGTGGTAATTCGAGGTATAGAAATATTTTGGAGCGTAACTCAAACTCAGATCTCTTACCATATTCGTCTCTAAGAATATACAGGTTTCCCCAGAGCAAAACAAAAACAAAATAAAACTACAATCACTAACGATTTTAAATACACGAGATTCTTTGAATTCCTCAGATTCTATTAATGATTTTAGCACTGAGCAGATATTAGACAATATACGGTTGAAATAAGCCAGAGATCTTTGTGCTCACACGAAATCAATTTAATGAGACGAATATAGAAGAAAACTCGCCGAAGAGAATATTCTGCCCACGCGAAACAAATAAAACCGCCAAAGAAATGCATCCAACGAACCGAGACTTTCTGCATCCAAACGAGAGGCTGTTTGTTCATGCATTATTCATCTTTCAGGTATCGAATAACACGAATCATGTGGAGAGGGCTTACGATCAAATTACTCTGTTCAAAGACAACCACCTCCACTCTGACCCGGAGTGGTAGTATCTGTTAGGGTCCTATCGCTAAGTTAAATAAATCAAAAAGTGAGTTCTAAAAAAAATCTGTGTAAAAAATTGAGTACCCATCAAAAATGAATTACCCTAATTGACGGCATATAGGACGCATTTTTTTCCAAAATGTTGGCTCGAAAAATTGCCCTGTAGGTTAAGTTTGAGACCTCCCGTAGGCCTAGGTTAATTTTTTCTATGATCCTCACTAACCCAGCTTACGCTCAGTACTTTTACCTAACTGGTATAAAATACCTGCCCTTTATGGGTTGGGCTGGGTTTATTTGCCCAGCGCCTGAGGCGCCCCCCTTTAAATGGAATGCCGAAGGAATCGACGCAATTTTTGTTCTTTCCCACCCATGAGCTTCGGCTTGTGGGTGGCCCACGTTAAAACGAGGCCTTGTGCCCAGTCATACAAGTGGGGTATGAGATAAATATCCCTAACTGGTATAAATGTTGGTCGTAGTGGAAAGTGGTTTAGTCTTATGTAATGCACAGCTAGACTGTTTTCAGCAATATATGATTAAATACACTAAAATATTTGTTTTCCTTAATCTGACCTGCTGAAATGGGGGGTGCGTCTTATATGCCCGTGCGACTTATATGCCGTCAAATACGGTCAGCAAAAACGTCATCGGCATAAAATGACCCAATGGGTTAACATGCCGTAAAACCAACCAAACATCAAACAAGACTACCACTCAACAAAAATAGGGGGGTGATCTTGTGTATGACAGTAAAATCCAGTATAGGTGAGAAAAAAATGACGTGAAAGGATTTGGCGTGTTTAGCCGTTATTTTCCTTTCGAAATTGTGCGACGACGAATACATATATGGGAAAACTGGGTCTGTGGTCGTAATTTTCTGAATTAGTAGACACTCGTATGCGTAATTCTATCTTAGTTATTGAATCTTATCTAAATATATTCGAATGTGTTTGTGTCGAT
The DNA here is from genome assembly GCA_023376005.1 of Doryteuthis pealeii. NCBI lineage: Eukaryota > Metazoa > Mollusca > Cephalopoda > Myopsida > Loliginidae > Doryteuthis > Doryteuthis pealeii. The sequence continues at coordinate 76,700,487 of CM042165.1, forward strand.
AGGAGAGTATGTTAGCTTTTTGGCTTCTTGTAAGCCAATACGTTTATTGGATGTAAATGAATGCATTACACATCGAACTTGGTTTCTTCATCGAAGTTAAGTGGGATTAAATTATGTTCTCGTCGGCAAGTAACGTAATGAGTCGTTTCAAACGCTTTTGTCTCATACAGTGTGTATGCGTGTGTATTTTGGGCTTTATTATTATTACTATTTCTTCTTCTTTTTCTTCTTCCGGTCTTTGTTTCTTTTTCCTTCTTCTTTCGCTCTTTCTTCGCCCTTTCTTTTTCTTCTTTCTCCTTCGTCTTTCATTCTTCATCTCTTTGTCCTTCGCTTTCATTCTTTCTTCTTTCTTTCTCCTTCGTCTTTCATTCTTCATCTCTTTGTCCTTCGCTTTCATTCTTTCTTTCTTTCTTCTCCTTCGTCTTTCATTCTTTTGCTGTCTCTTTCTCCTTCTTTCGCTTTTCTTACTCTTTCATTCTTCTTCTTTCGCTGTTCTTTCTCCTTCTTTCGCTTTTCTACTCTCTTTCATTCTTTCTTCTTTCGCTGTCTCTTTCTCCTTCTTTCGCTTTTCTTACTCTCTTTCATTCTTTCTTCTTTCGCTGTCTCTTTCTCCTTCTTTCGCTTTTCTTACTCTCTTTCATTCTTTCTTCTTTCGCTGTCTCTTTCTCCTTCTTTCGCTTTTCTTACTCTCTTTCATTCTTTCTTCTTTCGCTGTCTCTTTCTCCTTCTTTCGCTTTCTTACTCTCTTCATTCTTTCTTCTTTCGCTGTCTCTTTCTCCTTCTTTCGCTTTCTTACTCTCTTTCATTCTTTCTTCTTTCGCTGTCTCTTTCTCCTTCTTTCGCTTTTCTTTACTCTCTTTCATCTTCATTCTTTCTTCTTTCGCTGTCTCTTTCTCCTTCTTTCGCTTTTCTTACTCTCTTTCATTCTTTCTTCTTTCGCTGTCTCTTTCTCCTTCTTTCGCTTTTCTTACTCTCTTTCATTCTTTCTTCTTTCGCTGTCTCTTTCTCCTTCTTTCGCTTTTCTTACTCTCTTCATTCTTTCTTCTTTCGCTCTTTCTCCTCTTTCTTTCTCTTCTTCCTTCTTCTCTTCTTTCGCTTTTCTTCTCTTTCTTTCGCTCTTTCTTTCTTTCGTCTTCCACTCTTTCTTTTTTTTCTTCCGCTCTTTCTTCTTTTTCTTCTTTCTTTCTTTATCATGTTTATGATCTTTACTATCTTCTTCTTTATCATTTTTTTAATTATCATTACTATCTATTTTTCTTCTTCTTCTTAACCATTTCTTACCGATTCCTTGATGGCCTCGTTCCAAAAGCTTTTTACTTCATTCCGTTAATGGTTTCTCATATTCCGGTTAATAATTCTTGATAAGCTCTGTTAAAAACAACTGTGCACAGCGGTGAATAAATGGTAAAACAACGACGGGCTTTTCGCGCAAAATTCGCAAGTGTTCGATTACGCTGTGGGACATAATCTGAGATCAATCGATCGATCGATCAATAGACAAAGATAAATGAACAAAGTGTGATAGATATGAGCACAACAATATAAATGGGAATGAAATGTGATTGATTGATTGATAGATAGAACGATAGATAGATAGATGCCAAAGCAAATTTATTATTGGACTAAAAGTGGTTGTGTAGAGGTGGCATTAAAGATAGGCCTAGTGCATTGATTTGTTTACTTTTGACATTTAAAAATGCTGAACATTTATAAGTAGAATTTCAATGCTATTTCTATGTATATTTCAATTTTTGATTCAAATATCTTCGAATATAAATCAAATCTTCATAATTTTTGCACAAAAATCAGGAACCACCGGTGAAATACCATTGGAATTCTACTTATAAATGTTCAGCGTGTTTAAATCTCAAAAGTAAACAAATTAGAAGGAGAAGAAGAAGAAGGAGAAGGAGAAAAGAAAGAAAGGAAGAGCGGAAAAAGAAAGAAAGAAAGAAAGAAGCAAAAGAATAAGAAAAATAGAAAGAGCGGAAGACGAAAGAAAGAAAGAGCGAAAGACGAAAGAAAGAAAGAGCGAAAGACGAAAGAAAGAAAGAGCGAAAGAAAGAAAGAGCGAAAGACGAAAGAAAGAAAGAGCGAAGACGAAAGAAAGAAAGAAGAGAAAGAAAGAATGAAAGGGAGTAAGAAGAAAGAATGAAAGGGAGTAAGAAGAAAGAATGAAGGGAGTAAGAAGAAAGAATGAAGGGA
>CM042165.1:76707691-76710191 GCA_023376005.1 Doryteuthis pealeii
TGTTAATTTATAAAATTCTCTTATTTTAAAGTTTATAAAATGAATGATTTTTATTTATAATTCATTAAACCTTTGTTAGGATTTTACTGCTTCATTCGAGGCGCGTGGTGTAATGGTTAGAATCGTAGGAAATGGACTCGTCGATCCGAATTCAAATCCTTGACGAGGCTGTTTGCATTTCACATAGCGCTATACCCTTGGGAAAGGTATGAATCCATATATTCACCATTCAGCTATGGGTAATAGGGAAGCTGGGATCTATAACTTTGGATAGGTAAACAGCCTAGGAAGGAAAACTCTGAATTCAAACCTATTAAACTCCGATTTAAAAATTGACCTTGTGTCGCATCCTGCTCGTGTAAAGCGGTTGGTAAATAGGTTATTTCCTATAAGTCTAACATAAACAAAGGGGAACCACTCTTGAGTGATAAATTATTTATTTATTGATCTACTAGGAAAAAAGAAGACGGTGTTAGGGTTAGGATTTAGGGTTAGGGTTAGGATTTAGGGTTAGTTTAATGGGAAAATAAATGAATAATTTATCAGTCAAGAGTGGTTCCCCTTTTGTTTGTCTTAGGCTTATAGGAAAAAGCCGGTAAATATAAATACTCCTTCATTGCCACGGTTCCCCTATTTGACTTTAGTGTAGACGAGTTTAACTGCAAAAAAACATTAGTAGTGTACGTATCTATGGAGATGGATGAAGATGATCGATATATAGAAATACGTTTTAGTAAGTCATACATACAAGTCGCCTGGTATCGTTACAAATACATGAATAGATTGATAGTGACAAGGCTAGGAAAAGACACGTATAGACTCAAGTATAGAACCACAAGCTTCAATACATTCAGTTGCGAATGTCCTAATACCGAAAGCAACTGTTCTCAAACGATAAAGCACGAATATCTTTTATTGGACAAAAAAAAGATGGCGGTAATATAAGCGGCAAATTAGTGTCATCCAGCGATAATGGATAAATTGTAAAGCATGCCGGGACATTTTCAACATCTCCTTACATTTCTCGAGTGGTGTCGCCTGATTTTCTTGCTAAGCGTTCCAACCGGCGTTGACATTTCAACTCAATGAGAATCTCCAAGCGCACAGCAAGGACAATAAACGTTTATTTTCCTAAAAGGCCAATGTCTATTTTGCTTCCCGCCTTTTCATTGTTTCTTTAGATGGACAGTTTTCTTTTTCCGAAGTCGTTTGGAATCGATTCTGGACCACTTGAGCAATTCCTTCACACGGAATCCAAGAAGCGTGTACGGCGTTTGGCGGTTTCTAATTGTGACGTAATTGAGAGACGCCCAAACGAAAAGAGAATGCAAAGTGGCTTCGTAAATGTACTGTGAAACCTTCTCGTTCTCTGCGGAACATGTTTTTACCTAACCTATCCGCCAGAGCAGGATGCTACCCAAGAACAATTTTTTAAGCGGAGTTTTAAAGGTTTGAATTCAGAGCATTCCTTCTCCTAGACTAGTCACCATATTTATTTTAATCCAAAAAGAAAAAAAAGAACACTAAGTGGCTTCGTAAATATATTGTAAAACTCTTTTGTTCTAGAGTAGAATCCACACAAGAACAATTTTTTAAGCGGAGTTTAACAGGTTTGAATCAGAGCATTCTTCTCTAGACTAGTCACCATTTTATTTTAACAAAAGGAAAAAAAGACACTAAGCTTGTAAATATATTGTTGTTCTAGAGTAGAATACACAAGAACAATTTTTAAGCGGATTTAACAGGTTTGAATTCAGAGCTTCCTTCTCCTAGAACTAGTCACATATTTATTTAATCCAAAAGAAAAAAAAACACTAAGTGGCTTCGTAAATTATTGTAAAACTCTTTGTTCTAGAGTAGAATGCACAAGAACAATTTTAAGCGGAGTTTAACAGGTTTGAATTCAGACCTTCTTCTCCTAGACTAGTCACCATATTTTTTTTTATCCAAAAAGAAAAAAAGAAACTAGTGGCTTCGTAAATATATTGTAAAACTCTTTTGTTCTAGAGTAGATGCACACAAGAACAATTTTTTAAAAGCGGAGTTTAACAGGTTTTGATTCAGAGCCTTCCTTCTCCTAGACTAGTCACCATATTTATTTTAATCCAAAAAGAAAAAAAAGAACACTAAGTGGCTTGTAAATATATTGTAAAACTCTTTTGTTCTAGAGTAGAATGCCACACAGAAAATTTTTTAAGCGGAGTTTAACAGGTTTGAATTCAGAGCTTCCTTCTCTAGAACTAGTCACATATTATTTTAATCCAAAAGAAAAAAAGAACACTAGTGGCTCGTATATTTGTAAAACTCTTTTGTTCTAGAGTAGAATGCCACACAAACAATTTTTTAAGCGGAGTTTAACAGGTTTGAATTCAGGAGCATTCTTCTCCTAGACTGTCACCATATTTATTTTAATCCAAAAGAAAAAAAAGACACTAAGTGGCTTTCGTAAATAATATTGTAAAACTCTTGTTCTAGAGTAGAATGCCACACAAGAACAATT
>CM042165.1:76715191-76735191 GCA_023376005.1 Doryteuthis pealeii
ACATCCTTTGTTTTTTCATTATATCATATTCACACTGTCGGATTAATTTCCATTTTATTTTCATATATATATATATATATATATATATATATATATATATAGAGAGAGAGAGAGAGAGAGAGAGAGGAGAGAGTATGTTCAAATGTAAGGCTAAACAAATCGAGAAAATGTCAATACATTTCGACCTATTAGGTCTCATGAGCAAGGTTATAGACATGGGAGACTGCTCCGTGTGTGACTCGAAACCTTGCTGATGAGACATAATAGGTCGAAATGTACATACAGGGATGCATCCTGTTTAACGAGTTTATTAACAATCTTTTCTAGCTTTCTGGCCAACTTTTTATAATTGGATGGAAATACTTTCGGCACTTTGAAGTGCCATCTTCAGGAGTGATGTGTTTGTGTTCCAGTTTTGTTTTGTTTTTTTTAAATTTTGGCGGACTAATCCACGGATTCTATCCAAATCTAAAAACGTTGACCAGAAAGCTTGTAGGCATGTGAACAATTGCTATATAAAATACACATCTTATACCATACACTATTTCTATAGGTTCAATGTAAACAAAATTGAAATGAGATAACTTCCAATCGTCCTGTCACCCATTCCTCCAAAAATATTCAAATTGCACACAAAACTACTTGAGTAACATTTACATCGATCTAACCCTCTCAATAATCTACATACAAAAAAATCAAAAATTCAATTTACCTATGATTCGTCACAATTGAAGAATCATCTAATTTCTTTTCTGTGAAAATATTATAAATCCCTTAGCAACACTCCTTAGAAAATTATGTTCTAAATATTTTTCAACACACAAACCATCTTCCAAATCAAATCCATTAACTTTAAAAGATTTTTTACATTAGGCGACGCTACTGACTTAATCGGCCTTATAAAGATTAATATAAACATCGCCTACGTCCAGTATCATTTACAATATTAATTCGAAAACAACTGGTAAATCATCTGTATTTGTTACATATTAACTTTTTCAACAAGTACACTCACATTTATTCATGCTAAATAACTGGATCTAAGATATTTAGAAATGGATCACGAAATTACACACACGCACCCCCATATATATATATATATATATATATATATATATATACTAGCAAATATATGCACCCTCCGGGTGCAAGTATTTAAGTTTTAAAGTAATGAAATATTAGATTAAATTAGAAATACTAATGAAACTAAATAACAATGCAGATTTTAAAAGTTGAAACAGAGGTGGGTATAATCGAAAAATAGAACAGCTGAAACTTACTCTTCCATCACTCCCGTGTTTCATTACTAAATTATCCTAATTTAACTATTTAGCTAAAATAGAAAGTAAAGAACAAAATTACAATTACAGTTATTTCTTCTTGTTAAGATATTTCGTTTAAGATTTATCCCCGAGATTTTTGTTCATATTCATTAAGATAAAACCAAACAATTAGAAATCCATAATACTAAGCGCATATTTAATAAAATCAAATTTTTAATATCAATATGCAAATTAGACTTCCCGTTAACACTATAAACCGCTATTTTGTTGTATATATAAATACAATTGCATGGTATTGCTATGTAGATAAGGCCAACAGTATTAACGTAAAACAATTTTATTAGTAATTGAGTTTTAGATAAAAATAAAGTCACGGCGAATGTAACGTAAATAACTAAGGGAATTGTGAGTTGAGTAGTAATATAGTTTCGGTTACAGACAGAAAAACACACAATCTCCATTATAATAAGATATATATGAAAGTAAGTAAACAAACGATGTGTTTATTTTGTATATTACTTTTTTTATCCGACAAATTTTGGATGATATGTGCTTAATTGAAGTCATACCTAATTTTGAAAATTAATTACTTAATAATTAATGAATTTAGGCGGGCATATATGTTCAAATGTAAGGCTAAACAAACCGAGAAAATGTCAATACATTTCGACCTATTAGGTCTCATCAGCAAGGTTATAGACATGGGAGACTGCTCCGTGTGTGACTCCAAACCTTGCTGATGAGACCTAATAGGTCGAAACTGTACATACAGGGATTGACATTTTCTCGATTTGTTTAGCCTTACATTTGAACATATATGCCCGCCTAATTCATTAATTATTAACTAATTAATTTTCAAAATTAGGTTTGACTTCAATTAAGCACATATCCCCCCCCCCAAAAAAATATATATGTATATGGTGTGTTAAAAATGTATCGATACTTTTGTATTCGGTACTTTTTGGCACACCATGTATTCTGAAAAATTAATGTTCCATCCATTTTTTCATTTCTATCTTGGTAAATACAGCTTTAAAATTTTTAATTTTTGACACACCTTTTATATTTAAAAAAAAATTAACGTTACATCTATTGTTCATTCCGATCCTGGTAAATACAGCTTCAATCTCGATACTTTTTGATACACCTTGTATGTATGTATGTATATGTGTGTTCCCCGCAATATCACCGGTTAATTTACAAATTTGATAAATTTCTATATAATTGGAACTATGTACACTCTAGATATTGTTCTCTTCCCAATTAAAAAATAATATGATTGCCTTATTGGTGAACAATAATAAATAAATTATAATAAAATAATTCACACAAATATATGATATAAAACTTTTGCAATAAGCATATTGAGTGATAGCTACTGCTATCCAATTGCAAACAAAATGAGGCCTTAAAAAGTGTATTCTTAAATTTAGCCGGATACTACATAATCCGAACACACAGCTAGTATCTCAGATAACAACAGATGCCGGCGATTAGAATCCTTAAGAAAATAAAATGAAGAGTGATAAAAGAAAGAGAAAAATAAAGGGTGTAATAGAACAGATGGAAATTTGAAGCTTCTGGTGCCTATTGGATGCTGTGTACAAATAGGAAGAATCTTTAGAAAACTGATTTAACTGAGCTGAATGTAAATTCGATGTTGATGAGAGCTCCTATACTTAGTGACTGTAAACAAACAAAAATAAATGATAGAATGTATGCAACTGACACCAAAGCAACTGCTTGTTCATTTCAAAATAGAACCCAGTTCGTTCTTTGTAAATATGTACAGAAATAGTTCGTAGTAAGATAGTACAAAAGTGTGAAAAGCAGACAGTGCATATATATATATATATATACATACATATATATGTATGCGTGTGCATGTGTATATATATATATATATGTATATATATATATATATATATATATATATATATATATATATATATATATATATGTCTATGTATGATTATATGTGGATATGCGTATATATGGATTATATGTATTTATATATTGTTTTAATAGTTTTCTAACATTAATATTCCATATGAAATACGGCATATCTTTATTAACTTTTCGTTCTCCACTTATTCACGTTAAAGCATGCGTCATTATATGTTCTTCACCTTCCATTTTTGCACATGCATTGATCACGTCATTTGCTTTTCGTAAACAAACGTGCATATAAAATTAACGGTTAATAGTATCAGATTCACACAACCGGTATACACTTAACATCTTTCATTTTGTTCCTCACATAAACATTACCTAACAGTGTCCTGAAGATGGTACAAAATACCGAAATGCTTAAGTATTGACACTAAAAAGATTTTCCTGATAATAACATCCTGTGTTTGTTATATTTTTTAAATATTTTCTTCATATATATATATATATATATATAGGAGAATATGTGCTTAATTGAAGTCGTACCTAATTTTGAAAGTTAATTAATCAATAATTAATTAGGCGGGCATACCTATTTAAATCTAAGGTTGCCCGACTAATTAATTAATTATTGATTAATTAACTTTCAAAATTAGGTACGACTTCAATTAAGCACATATTCTCCTAAAAATTGTCGGCTAAAAAAGCCATATCAAAACACATCGTTTGTGTATTTACTTCTCATATATATATATATATATATATATATATATATATATATGTGTGTGTGTGTGTGTGTATTTGGGCAGCATTCTTTCATTTATACATGTAGAATTAAACAAAAGGCACATATCCTGTTTAACAATTTTATTTTTTGATCTTTTCCAATTTTCTGGCCAACTTTTTAATGTCTGGGTGGAATTGATGGATAAGTCCACCAAAATTCAGTTCCCGAGTACTTTCGGCACTTCGAAGCGCCATCATCAGGGGTGATGTATTCCAGTTTTTTTTAATTTTTTTATCTATATTAATGTGGAGGCTGGAAGGAGAAGAATTGGTGAGAAAGGTGTTATAGGCATTTAAAAAAACAAAAACAAACTGGAATACATCACCCCTGATCATGGCGCTTCGAAGTGCCGAAAGTACTCGGGAAATGAACTTTGGTGGACTTATCCATCAATTCCACCCAGACATTAAAAAGTTGGCCAGAAAATTGGAAAAGATCAAAAATAAAATTGTTAAACAGGAGATGTGCCTTTTGTTTAATTCTACATATATATATACATATATATGTGTGTGTGTGTGTGTGTGTGTGTGTGAATTTGCAGTAATACGCGGAATCCCGACTTTTGAACACAGAAAATATCTAGACATGAGTGTGCAGCAACTAAGAGTAGCATTTCCCGTATCTTCCTAGGTTGTCATTTTAAAAAAAACGTTAGGCGAAAATAATCGATAAAATGACTAATGCCCTCAGCATTAGTTTGTGCTTCCTTCTTTACTCTCTTTCTTGTTTCATGTTTATGACGACCTTTAATGTTCCTCCATCTACCCTTTCATTATGCAGTTTCCGCCTCGTTTTTTGTTTTTTTTGGTAGGATTTTCTTTGTTTTATTTTTTATTATTATTTTCTTCACGTTGCTATGGCATTTGATTACCTCTCCACAAAATGGCGACTAGTGCAAATTCGCCACAAGAAGAAAAAAAACCCAGAGAATCATTGGATTAGTATTATATTGCTCTTTATTGTTCCAGCTTTCGAAGTATTATTATATTTGTGCCTTTTGTATTCGTGGCTTGTTCTTTATGGCTTGCGTGATAATAACAGCATAAAAGGGGAGAAGTAACATTTTCTTGAGAACACGAGTGGATCCGATAAAGGTGAGTAGCGCCAGAAAAGCTAACAGGGTTGTTGAAGTATGAGTAGAAGGAACGAAAGGAGACTTAAGTTAACTGATTTCAAAACGATTCTGAAATGAAGGAGAAAGGGAAATAAACGGCTCAGAGAAAATGATATGATGATGCTACTTGGTAACATTTAGGAAAGAAATGCGGAAAAAGTATGGCGAATACAAGGTTTATCGTTGAACGATGTGAAGAAGAAAAGAAGAAAGAAATAGGGAGAGAAGATAGAACAGGAAGAAAGAAAGAAAGAAGAAAGTAAGATCGAAAGAAGAAATAAATAAATAAAGAAGTAGACAGAAGAAAGAAAGAAAGGAAGAAAGAAAGAAATATAAGAAGAAAGAAAGATCGAAAAAGATAAAGAAGAAAGAAGAAGAAAGAAATAAAAAGAAAGTAGACAGAAAGAAGATAAAGAAGAAAGAAAGAAAGATCGAAAGAAGATAAAGAAGAAAGAAAGAAAGATCGAAAGAAGATAAAGAAGAAAGAAAGAAAGATCGAAAGAAGATAAAGAAGAAAGAAAGAAAGAAGAAAGATAAAGAAGAAAAGAAAGAAAGAAAGAAAGAAGAAAGAGAAAAGAAAGATAAAGAAGAAAGAAAGAAAAGAAAGAAGATAAAGAAGAAAGAAAGAAAGAAAGATCGAAAGAAGATAAGAGAAAGAAGAAAGAAGAAAGATCGAAAGAAGAAAGGAGAAAGAAAGAAAGATCGAAAGAAGATAAAAGAAGAAAGAAAGATCGAAAGAAGATAAAGAAGAAAGAAAGAAAGATCGAAAGAAGAAGAAAGAAAGAAGATCGAAAGAAGATAAAGAAGAAGAAGAAAGATCGAAAGAAAGAAAGAAAGAAAGATCGAAAGAAGATAAAGAAGAAGAAAGAAGATAAGAAGAAGAAAGAAATAAAGAAAGAAGTAGACAGAAAGAAGAAAGAAAGAAAGGAAGAACGAATGAAACAAAGAAGATAAAGAAGGAAGAAAGATCGAAAGAAGAAAGAAAGAAGAAAGTCAGAAAGAAATAAAGAAAGAAGTAGTCAGAAAGAAATAAAGAAAGAAGTAGTCAGAAAGAAATAAGAAAGAGTCAGAAAGAAATAAAGAAGAGTAGTCAGAAAGAAATAAAGAAAGAAGTAGTCAGAAGGAATAAAGAAAGAAAGCTCAACATGGGAAAGAGAGGAGAAGCAAAAATAAAGTATAGAAACAGTACAAGAGAAAGAAAGGAAGAAAGAAAGAAGAAAGAAAGAAAGAAAGAAGAAGAGGAAGAAGAAGAATGACAGAAGAGAAAGAAAAAAGACAGAATATGAAGAAAGAAAGAATGAGAGGAAGAGATAGAAGAGAAGAAAGAAAGAATGAAAGAAAGAAGATAAAAAAAAAGAAGATAAAGAAAGAAAAAAAGAATGAAAATAACGAAAGAAAGAAGAAGAAGAATTTTTTTGTACAGCGTAGTAGGTACACATATGTATGATAGAAATCCGTGGATGAAGAGTAGAGAACTATCAACCATTTTCACTTTGTGTGGCATATGTTTGATTATTTCTTTGCATCACCGTATAAATGTATACTTGGAGCTTCCTGAGATAGAGGAAAAATCCCCATTACGTGATGAAAGTCGTAAGTCCTTGAGATTCTTCATCCAGAAGGATTGCGTGATAACCATCTATACTATTGTTGTATCGTCGAGGTAAAATGATACACAGAGGAAATTGAGTGCTTAATATATTTATTCAGCTCTAGTATCCGCTGCTAACGGATACATACAAAAAAAAACACACATAACAATAAGTTACTAAAATAATTAACAAGACAACTTAGAAGAAAAAGAGGAGGGTCAAATTCGGTATAGCCAAATGAAGTAAGATCAGTCCGAATATTAATCAGGTTATTAATCAACTATTGAAGTCCTTAATCGCAGACTATTTCAGGATATGAGCTGGTAAAAAGCTGAGGGGTGCTAGCTACTCAATCGTGTTACGTAGCGCCTTCTTTATTGGCACTAAATATCTATACGTCATATAGCGGCTTCTTCAAATTCATGCTGCTAAATCAGCGTAGGTATCGTAGCAGGTATCGTCACTAACCCTAGACGATATATGTAGTTGTCGTTTAATGAAATCTATAACGCATGGGTATAGTAGGAGTTGACTTTATTTCTCTCCCTCGGCTGGTGGGTGGCGAGCATGACAATAGGAATGCCCAAGGGTTGATGATGACTACTACTACTGTTGGGATGACTGGCGCTGGGGACGTGGAAGGGGTGGACGAACCTCACTGCCTGCTGGCAGCGATGGACCGTGTCGACGGTCGCTCCTTGTGCTCTTTTCGCCGTCCGCTGTCTGACTCACTGCTTGACCTTGGGATCCCTGACTTCCTTTTATATATATCAAACGCCTACGTGTTTTCTTTTGTATCTTTATCAGCGGACAAATCTATTTCCGAACTTATTGTAACCCATCCTTCTTTGTTAGCTTTAACCGGAAAAAGTCCTTTGTTACTCTTTTCGTCTTCTCCCTGCCTCGATCCAACCAGAAGACCCTATTTCTGTTTTCACCTTCTTTTAAATATCTTCAATATACAACAACAACAGCTATCCAACACATCTTTCTTAGTGTTTGGTTGTACTTGCAGTGAATTTGGAAGGGTGAACGCGTATTGTCTGTTTCAGGTTGCATTGGGTTTTTATATAATCCGCTATTTTTCTAGAGTTTTTTTTCCTGGCAGTAATAACCACGGTGCGTCACTAATGTTGCATAGGGACCCAAAGTCGAGTTGGTGTGGTAGTCGTTAGTAGTAGTAGCCGTCGTTATTTCAGAAATAACATACGAAAGTTGTATAGTCAAAAAGGGGTTGTTTATTTCTTTCTAGGCTCGTGGGGTTTTTTTCAGAGAGAAGAAGAGAGTGAGAGTAAAGACAAGCGATTCTATGGAAAAATCACGTTCATGCGCTCTGTTCGTGCTCATATTTGAATCTACAACATAACTTTTTTGCAACATCAAGGTTTTCGTTTTGAATTCATATAATAGGACAATAAATATTTATTTTTAAATCTGTTTTTAAATTCCTTTAAAGTAATAAAGAATTCATCATTCGCATCTGATGAGTCGGAAGAGTTAAACACTTTGTCTTGGCTCCCTGAAAGACTATAATGCTAAATCTCTCAGTCTTTTGTTATTTCTTTACTTTATATATATAATTTAAATTTGCTATACTCACGTATTGAGCACTTCATATTTGTTATATCGCTGTCTTATTATTGTGAAAATTGCATCAACTAACCATTGTGACCAATTTCACCGGTAAGTCACCTTTTTCATGTAAAATCACGCTCACACACACACACATTAATATATATATATATATATATATATATATATAAAATGCTACAAGGAAAAAGCAAATCAAAAACCAATAATATCTAAATCATGCTGTCGTTTATTGAAAGTTCCATAGACAGAAAATGAAAAAAGTGCCTAGTCAACTATTTTTAAAATTTAAGAAATTTGTCACATAGCATAATGTTTTTGCAAGCGCGCACAGACAGACAAATGCACACACACACACACACGTGTATATATACATATATACATATTGATGAGGTGATTTTTTGAGATATGAACAGTCGAAAAAGAAAGTACATCTTGAAATCAAATTTCTTCCGTGTCGCTTACCTGCTAATCAATTTCAAAATGTACTTTATCAGTAATATCACAGATGTGGGAATGTTCGTATCGCAAAAATCGATAAATTAATAGCTTTCATAAATGTCTACATATGTCAGGTTTATAAACAGAATAACTTAAAATATGGCTGACTGGAGTCTTTTTCTCCTTCAATTTGACGATTTTATGCTACATATGAAATTCTAAGTAACGAGAATATGAGATGGATATTTTGGTCGTCTTTTTTTTAAATACTGAAAAAAAAATGAAGTTACGAATAAAAGGGAGACAGAAAGACAAAAAATGAATGAATGAATGTGAAATATACGATAACAATGTTAAAGAAATGTTTAAGAAGACAAAGAATAGCGAAAGAAAAAATCTGAAAATATCACATCACTAAATAACACTTAGGAAAGACAAAAAGGAATAAAATCGAAGCATATAGAAAGAAAATAAAGAAAAGAAAAACGGAAGACAGAAAGGCATAAGAAAGTAAGGACGGCAAAAGAAAGAAAGAAAAGAAAGGAGCAAAAAGAAAGAAAAAATAAAGGACCTAACGAAAGAACAAACGAAAATACCACCACAGAAATAAACAAAATATCCAAAAAAAAAAAAAAAAAAAAAAAAAAAAAAAAAAGAAATAAAAGAAATGAACACAAATAAATAAATAAAAAAAATAAAGAAGGAAAAGAAATAAATAAAATAAAGGATCCCAAAAGAAATAAGAAAGGAATGCATAGCAAAAAAAGCAGCTAAAGAAAAGAAACATGATAAATATATTCAAAAGAAAGGACTGAATAAAAAGGAATACAAAAAAGAAACAAAAGAGAGAACTGCAAATGAATGAAAAAAAGAAAGCAAAAGAAAGAACGAAACAAAATTAAGGTTCTTAAAAAGAATGAAAGGAAAGAAAGAACCATAAAAGAAAGAAACAAAGAAAATACCCCAAAAGATGGGACAAAGGAAAGAACAACCAAAATAAAGAAACAAATAAAAGAAGAAACAAAGAAAGGCACAGGAAAGATAAACACAAAATAATTTAACAATAGAAAGGAACGTAAAAGAATGGAAAAAGAAATAAGAAAAAATACACAGGATCGGAAGAAACAAATAAAAGGACTGAATAAGAAAGAACAAAAAGAAAGGATAGCAAAAGAAAGGAGCTAAAGAAAGGACCGCAAAAGAAGAAACAAGGAAAGGAACAAGAAAGATAATGAAAGTAAAAACAAAAGAGACTGCCGTAAAAGAAAGAAAAAAAGGAAAGGGCGCTAAATAAAGAAATAATAGAAATCCAAAAGAATTTTTAAAAATCAAAAGAAAGGAGCACAAAAGGAAAACAAAAACAAGGAAAGGACCATAAAAGAAATAAACAAACGTAGCAAAGAAAGAATGTAATGAAAGGACATTGAAAAGAAGAAATAAAGGAAATGACCGACAAATAATGAAACAATGGAGAGGAACAAGAAAGAAAAAAAAAGAACAAAGGATTGCAAAAGAAAGGAACGCAAAAGCAAGAAACAAAAGAAAGAAGTGAATTAGAAAATAAATAAAAAAGACCAAAGAGAAACAAATAAGGACGTATATATGGATATAGCCCTGACATCTAGAAATAAATAAAGCAAAGAGAACAGGGAGCAAAATGAAAGAAAATTATACTACAAATGTTATTGATGAAAGCAATCAGGATGCAACGCTTCGAATATGGCATTGTATTTTTACGAGCCGAAAGAAATCACTTTAAGAATCACACTTCATTCGTTAACAGTCGAGAACTCGTTGGATGTTTTGAATAAGGAGGTAATATGTCGGTAGAGCGCTCTCCTGTTGTGAACAGCCGAGCTATAAAAGTCAAATTTGGGACTTATTTTAATATATTAAGATCATTTACTGCTAGAAAATTGATTTTGTTTCATTACAATTCTCACATAGCTAAAAAAAATAGATTGAATTCTCCTTGTAAGTAACTTAAACTTGTCAATATCTGCTTTCACAGTGTTACAAATGAATCCGTTTTCTCAAAATACATACATAATATATTTTGTCGTTTGCGCCCACGTTATATGGTTAAGAGCCAATGACTGCGATTCAATAAGAAATAAAACCCAGATTTTAAATGAAGAAACTAACAAAACAAATGTGTGCAACCCAAATTAAATATTAACATATGTGACATATATATATATATATATATGAGAAGAAAATATTTTCAAAAATATAACAAACACAGGATGTTACGATCGGGGGAAACAATAACATTCTGTGTTTGTTATATTTTTGAAAATATTTTCTTTTCATATTGTCGGATTAATTTCCTCACCGTATTTCCATATATATATATATATATTTCTGGTTTGATTTTGATTTTATGGTCATCTAACCACTCCTTTATTACTCTCATTTACTATTTCCTTTCACTCAAATCTCTTTCCAAGAAATGGCTACTTCCCCCTCCCCTGTCTGATGTCCTCACTATTCATTTTTTCTACCTGCTCCTTTCCCTTCTATCTCCCTCCTTATTTCCCCCAAAGATGTCTCCTATGACCAATCAATATTTCCCTCACCACAAAACTTACCCACCTACCTACATCTCCCTTCTATAAAACACTTGTATTATCCTAATGATTCAAAATTGGCTGAGGAAGCGGAATTAACATTCCAGCGAAATATACCACACATTTTTGTCTGAGTTTTGTTCTTTCAATCCTTATTTTACCTCATTCTGTCGGATTCATTCCAATCCCATTTTCCTCATATATATATATGGAACTAGCTGCTTTAAGAGAAAGGAAATGAATCCGACGGTATGAGTATAGATAAAAGGATATGAAAACAACATAATTTGCTGTTAAAGTGAAAACATTTTATATCATCTTCATATTGAAGATGATTTTTATAAATCGAAATATTGTTCAATATTAGCCATGAATATGATATATAATGTTTTCATTTTAACAGCATTGTGTTTTTTATATCCTTTTATCTATACTCATTATATATATATATATATATATATATATATATATATATATGAAGTAGTCAAACAGTGTATTTGAAAATGGCGAAGGTCGACAATTTGTGGGAGATAATGTGCTTAATTAAAGTCATACCTAATTTTGTTAATTAATTAATTATAACTAATTGAATTAGGCGCGCATATCGGTTTAAATATAAAGCGTAAACACACACACACACACACATATATATATATATATATATATATATATATATATATATATTATATATAATAACTTTGGAATTTTAAAAAATATTTTAGGCTCATAAATTTAAGTTATTGTCAAAATGATAACATACAATGACTTTTGAAATTTCCTGACGGTTAACGTTTGCTGCTATTGTTGTTATTGTTGTCATGTTGAGAAAAACAGCAACAGCATCTTTAGTGAGATAGTAAGCCTACGTTGAAGTAACACACTCCAAAGGAGCGTGAATGTCTATTTCGAAATTATAGGAATGTAAAAATATTTTGGCGATTTCTGTACACATTTCCTGGGAACCACAATTCAATTAAGCTTATTGATATCGTTGCAAATAAATTTATAACTTAATATTGACAGGTATTTAAGACTTTTCTTGAGAAATATATTGCTCTACATATAAATCTAATATTATTTTGCATTGAGCTCAAAAAACGGACTATACTCCTTTTGATATTAGAAATAATCATCTGCTTAGGATCATTGCTAACACCACCTTCCCTGATATATATATATATATATATAAGGACTCTCCCGTCGATTTTCGACGTATGAGGGTTCATACACACAATGAACATCCACACAGGGATTTGTTTATAGTGGTGAAGTCTTGTGTTGGACCATCCACACTTTTTGACACAGTCGATAGGAAAGAATTGGTGCATCAAAGGTTGCCACAAACCCAATCAACGACTGAGCTCAGGAATTTTGAATTCAGAGTTATCCCTCTCCTAGACTGGTTACCTAACCAAGGCCGAAGAGCCCAGTCTGTCCTACTATTTAACCCAGGGAGGGAGAATATATGGATTCATACCTTTCCCAAGGGTATTAGCGCTATGTGAAATGCCAACAGCTTCGTCTAGGAATTGAACTCGAATCGACGAGTGCATTTTCCACGACCCTAACCACTAGCCCCCCCTCTCTCTCTCTCTCTATATATATATATATATATATATATATATATATATATATATATATAGAGAGAGAGAGAGAGAGAGTTTGATATGTTTATAAATAAATAATATTTAATAAAACAGGTGGACTCGAATATTGGTCGATGAAAAATCTGCGAGACCGGAAATGACAACTCGGAATACCTCCAAGACGATGTGCAGATGAAATATCAACCGTGTTCTGGCGGGAAAGTGTGAGATCAAAAACGAATAAAAGTCCATTGTTACGTGTATTACGGAAAAGAATGAGACTGCGCCCCCCCCCCCCACACACAAAAAAACGATAATATATATATTGGTTAGGAGGTTGATTTAGAAGGCTATCATAATGCAGTTTGGAATAAATAAAAAATAATAATACGGTTACAATGGTGTTGTGTGTTGACCTGTATTTTTATTATTTCTTGAATTTTCGAGGTAATACCTCTTTATCAAAAGAATTGAACTGAAGCAGTCCAGCTATGGCATTTCTTCCCAAAAGAAATTTGGGAAGAAATGCCATAGCTGGACTGCTTCAGTTCAATTCTTTTGATAAAGAGGTATTACCTCGAAAATTCAAGAAATAATAAAAATACAGGTCAACACACAACACCATTTAACCGTATTATTATTTTTTATTTATTCCAAACTGCATTGTGATAGCCTTCTTAATCAACCTCCTAACCAATACATGCACAATGCTTCAAGCAAATTATGAAACTCTTTTATATATATATATATATATAATATATATATATATATATATATTGGGTTGTGTGTAATAGAAGTGTAATTTAGTTGAATTTATCGGGTTAGCTCAGTCGGTAGAGCGTTTGGCTAGAAACCACAAGGTTCCTAGTTCGATACCGGTCCTCGCCAACTCAGCGTATGAGTAGCACAGGGAACTGTGTGGTAAAGTAAGGATCTGATGGTAAATGTGGCGCTCCACCCCAGACGCCAAAACAATCTTCTTGGTCTAGCGCTATTGAAAAGGGGATAGACTCCCTCGCTGACTGGCTGATACCGACTTTAGTCCGCCCCGACGACATTACTTACTTTTACTTATATATAATTCAAGCCATATCAATCGGTCAGTCTAACGAGGTCTGCAGTTCTCCCTCCACTTGGTTTCTCTCTCTCTCTCTCTCTCTCTCTCTCTCTCTCTCCTTCTCTCTCTCCCTCTCCCTCTCTCTCAGTTTGTATGTGTGTATCTATCTATCTATCTATCTATCTATGAATTTTTCAACCTACGATCTTTTCAAACCGCTCGTCGTTGGCTAGAAATAAGTGCACCCCTTATTTAATGAAGTAAATGCTTTCTTTTCCAAAGTAGTCTCCTTTTGATCTTCTCTATCACGCTTCTCTGTTCTGTTTGAAGGATTCTTCTGATATGTTTCTCAGCTCCGTCGTTACGTACCTCTTAATGGTCTCAATGCATTCAAAATGGGTCCCCTTGATTAGCCCTTAAAATTGTGAAAAATAAAAATAGTTATGATTTGTCCTGCCACAATTATACTCCCTTTCCGCGCACTTCCCAAGCTCAAGGGATCATCAATGGGACCCGTTTTGAATGCGTTGAGGCCATCAAGAGGTCTGAGACGACGGAGTTGAGAGACATACTAGAAAAATATTCCAGAAGGACAGAGAAGCGTGACAGAGAAGAATGGGAAAGTGTATTAGATTCAAGAGGGCACTACTTTGGAGGAGAAAATATTTAGTTTGCTGTTTGGATTTTAAATGAATTGTTTGTGACAACAGTCTCATTTCTTTTCAGACACACCTCGTCATTATAATTTTGGTAATAGATTAGAGGCACTTGTATGAAAATGAGGACAATAGTCCGAATAATGCAGATAATACTAATCATCAGGCCTCATCTCAAACATTCAGAGAAATAGTCAAGCTACAATTATTTGGATTATTCGGACTATTGTCCCCATCTTTGTTATCTGTACAATGTTTCTGCTGATGTGTCCTCCGACCTTCTTCAGGTATTTCTATCATGAGATGAAGGGTTGTTATATATTTTTACATATCTTTGAACTGGTAATCTTCAGGGAATCCTAAATTGAACACTATGAGAGATCAATTTACTCTTCCGTTTAGGATTCCCAGAAGGTTACCAGGTACAACAAAAGATACCTGAATAAGTCCAAAGATATGTAACTATATATAACAACCCTTCATCTCATAACAGAAATACCTGATGAAGGCTGTAGGGCATATCGGCTGAAATATTGTACAGATAACAATAAAGATGAGGACAATAGTCCAATAATACAAATACTAATTATGAAGCCTCAACTAAAAAATTCAGGAAATACTATGTCAAACTACTTAGATAATTCCGCCCTATCGGCTGAGGCGTTAGAATACACCAACTGCACCTCTGCAGAGGGGTAAGACTCCCCCAAACGGGGTCACCTGTTGGCCGTGGGTGGTGACCCGTGATGCTTAAGTTTTTGGTAAACAAAACGAAACAATAATGGAAATAAAACAAAAATAATAATATCCATTTCCTAAAGTTGACATCTTTTGTTTAGAAGGAAATTGAGTTTTTATTTTAAAGAATTGTAGTGCTATACCAATTGATAAAGGTCAGGGAGGTCATCCCGCAGGCAACACCTGCCTCTCATCTAAAAGGGATAAGGCAGCCCGGTGCCTGAGGCATCTCAAAAGAGGATTACAAACGGGATACAGGCAATTTTTACACCAGGTACTCCATGAGCCTCGGTTTGTGCGGGACTCCCCAGATTAATCGGACTTCCTGTTCATCTTGCAAGGTGGCAGATCGGAAAATACGAGGTATGTCAGAAAAGTTCCAGGACTGGTGTCACACAAAAAATATTTCAAATCCAAACTACAAACAAGTTATCCCCATTCAAAGTAATCCACCTGGTGTCTAATGTACTTTTTCCCATCCTTCACTACCACGTTTGTAGAAGGGATTTTTATTCCGAAATATTAAGAATAAATCACAGGTTAACAAACAACACCATAGTTTTTTTTTCTTTACACTTGCATTGTGATAGCCTTCAAAACCAACCAACAACCCTATATATATATATATATATATATATGTATGTATGTGTGTGTAGTATATTAAGAAAATTGAAAAAACACAGATTTAAAAAAGTTGGGTGGTAAGTTTATTGGCCGACGCTGCAGTGTTTCGATCTATTAATTAGATCATCTTCAGGGCATTTGTTGGTATATGGAAGGTGGTAAAAAAAATTTATCACAGAGAAAAGCAAGTGATAGTCTTTTTTTATCAGAATTTGAAGTCTGAAGAAAGGACGCTGCAAAAAGGGGACGGTTTGAAATATGACGTCAAATATTCACTTTTACGGTGTGAGTGTGTGAGTGTGTGTATCGAAAAAAGGCATTGTGTATTTTTAGGTGTTTTGTGTGTGTGGTTGCGCGTGTGTGTATAAATCTTTTGCGATAAACGACATCGAAATAAACCTCAAGGTTGTATATAATATATATATATATATATATATATATATATATATATATATAACAAGCGTATGTTATCTTGACTTCAAACATATAAGGTAATTTCTTTGATCATATTACGAAAATGAATGAATGAAATCTAAACACGACTCAGCTTTAATGCTGAAGGACTAGTTCTCTAAGTGTGTTAGGAATCAGATAAAATTACATTATCAACCCGTTCTAATTATGGGAGGACGTAAAATTGTATATAAAGCTGGGTTCGTGTAGGTGCTTATCTTGAACAGATATATGTGTTCACGTAATTATTTGCCTTGACAGAACCTGCTCCCATGAAACAGATCGTATGGAATTCCGTAAACCTTTCGCTATGTACGTATAAACTAATTAGGCTCGTCCACCATGTTTATAATATCGCGCTATCTAAGATTAAAGAACCTGAAAATGATTGATAAGACAACATACGTACACTATACATGCTAATGTATATTGAATTCAGTGTGTTGAAATAATTAAATGATTCTATTATAGGTTTATATATGCCTATCAGGCGTATATAACACGAAATAAGAGTAAAACTGAATCAACGGGGACTTATTACCACTAATGTTCATAACTTTGTTAAAATCAAATTGAGAAATGATTATCTCTGTCCACCAAAATAAATGTATTCGTGGGCTTATCATAACAACACACAGACACACACGCATGCACACACACACACACACACACACACATATATATATATATATGTAGTATATTAGGGAAAATTGAAGAAACACAGGTTTAAATGAGTTAAGTGGTAAGTTTATTGGCCGGCGTTGCTGATCTTAATTAATACAGGGGATAATATCACAGCACACACTAATACTCACAGAATATTTGACGTCATATTTCAAACCGTACACTTTTTCCAGCGGTCTTTTTTCAGACTTCAAATTTTAAACAGACTGATAAACAAGGACTACTACTCGCTTTTCTCGTTATTCTGCGATAACAAATTTTTTTATCACCTTCCATATACCAACAAATGATAATTTCCATCGAACAGTTATTTTGCTCCATAATGTTCTTATTGAATGGTTGTACGTAAAAGTGCCAAATCTTAACTGATGTTGTAACTTCCTTGTGAGCAAAAACCAAACTCCATTTTTGGTACAAATAATTTTCAATATATGTAGAATAATAATTTAAAGGAAAAAGAAAATTATATGCAGTGCCACATTGTGATTTTTTCACTTGTTGATCTTGCATTGAAAAATCAAAAATCCTTAATAACTTTAAAAGGGTTAAGTTTATGCCTATTTCGATTACATTTTTGGATTTCTCAGGCGTAAAAACTTCTAGAAGCCAATTTTCAGAAGTAGAGGAGCTCTAGAACCCATTTTATAGACAGAAATAGATTACAAAATGGCGTCAATTTTCTCACCCCTCCTCAAATTTTTCGAGTTTAAAATCGACATAACAAAAAATTTTTCGAATCGGAAGCTCAAATTTGGGGGATTGTCTAATTCCAACCTAGTGTACAACTGTACAAAATTTCAGAAAAATTGAAGGGTGTGGGTGACATGGCCTGGATGATTTGACATGGAATTGCCCTGCTGTATATTAATTTTATATAGTTTACCGCTGTATATTAATTCTTTATATAGTTTACAGCTGTATATTAATTCTTTATATAGTTTACCGCTGTATATTAATTCTTTATATAGTTTACCGCTGTATATTATTCTTTATATAGTTTACCGCTGTATATTAATTCTTTATATAGTTTACCGCTGTATATTAATTCTTTATATAGTTTACCGCTGTATATTAATTCTTTATATAGTTTACCGCTGTATATTAATTCTTTATATAGTTTACCGCTGTATATTAATTCTTTATATAGTTTACCGCTGTATATTAATTCTTTATATAGTTTATCGCTGTATATTAATTCTTTATATAGTTTACCGCTGTATATTAGTTCTTTATATAGTTTACTGCTGTATATTATTTTTATTACCTAGTTTAATTTTGTATATTAAGTCTTTACATAATTTAATGTTGTATATATAAACTAGCTTTCGCCTATTAGAAATCAAAAGTACACATTCGAATGAGCATGTTTTAATGAGCTGCTATGTTCCTTATATGCAAGAACAGTTTTTATTTTTCAAAAACAACGAAGGAGTAGTAGTAGTTGTAGTATTGCAGGATTTTGAGAATGAGAACAAAAATTGAATTTTAGCGATCTGCTAAGCAAATAGGATGAAATAGAGAAACGGGAAAGCCCATCTCATTAGAACGGCAACGCTTATGGTCATAGGAACTGATTGTTAAAATATAATAAAATAAAACTGATGGGCAATAAACAGTTGGGGAATCGTTATCTGGTGACAACAAGGAAATTTATTGGTTTCCGGTTAATGATAATTGACAGTGAATGGAAGAAAAGAAAAATACAATAAAATAAAACTACAAATATATATATATATATATATATATATATATTGTAAAATGAAACACAAATATATATATATATATATATTGTAAAATGAAACACATATATATATATATATATATATATTGTAAATGAAACACATATATATATATATATATATATATATATATATATATTGTAAAATGAAACAAATATATATATATATATATATATATATATATATTGTAAAATGATAAATATATATAATATATATATATATATATATATATATATATATATATATATAAATAGATATAGGAAAATAAAATTACTATACATATATATATTTATAAATCAATTTTATTTTAGTGTATTTCTCTTAAACACACAAACACACGCGTGTGTGTGTGTGTGTACCGGTCTGTGAAAGAATTTGAGTCCAATCGAATTAAACACCAAAACTGAAGCGGATTATTAGAAACGGTGATATTCAGTCCAGCAACATTTGAAATGGAGAAGTTCCAACATGCAGTTTATCTGGAAGAATATGCTCTCCAGGGATGGGATGCTCTGGTGAGTCATTTGAAAAAAAAGAGACTAGGATTCGGTGTCAAATGCTACTGGAATTCAACTATGAAAAAAACAAACAAACTGGAAATGGTCTTATTCGTGCATGAGTTAACAGACAGCCATTACACACACACACACACACACACACACACATATATATATATATATATATATATATATATATATATATATAAATTTTATATTAGTGTATCTCTAATCGGGCTAGCTCAGTCGGTAGAGCGTTCGGCTAGAAACCACAAGGTTCCTAGTTCGATACCGGTCCTCGCCAACTCAGCGTATGAGTAGCACAGGGATCTCTGCGGTAAAGTAAGGAGCTGACGGTAGGTGTGGCGCTCCACGTCAGACGCTAAAATAATCTCCTTGGTCTTGCGCAAGTGAAGAGGGGATAGACTCCCTCGCTGATTGGCTGATACCGACTTTAGGCCGCCCCGACGACTTTACTTTATATATATATATTAGAAAATGAATTCGACGCTAAGTATAAGAATATTTTTTTAAAAGTTGCTAAGATGGATGATAGCTTAATGTAGTCGCCCACATTATAAGGTTTCCATTTGTTTAAACCCTTGTCAGGATTATTAAAATATTGGGAAAAAGTTCCAAAAAACAGTGATTTGTAAGTTGTTGTTTTTTTTAATAACGCCCTCTACTAAATTATACATA
>CM042165.1:76737691-76742691 GCA_023376005.1 Doryteuthis pealeii
ATAGTTTATGCTTAGACCAGAATCTATTCTTGAGAAAGAAAGGTATACAATTCTCTGGAACTTTAAGATAGATCGGATTGCCTTATCTCAGATAGAAGACCAAACCTAGTATTATAAAAAAAAAGATCTTGTCAACTGGTAGATATTGCAGTTCCAGCAAATCATAGGTTTAAGATATTTATCTTTTTGTGTTCTCATTATTATAAGTTTTTCTTTTTTTAGAAGAGATAATATTCATTGGAATATATATATATATATAAATAGATTTTGGTACATGAAAACTTATAAACTACTAAAAGTAGAGAAATTATATGTAAATTGGGGAGGTGATATTTTATTATGAAATAAAATATAAAATAAAGGGGATACGAAGGCCTTTTCGACCGGTACTTTTTCAAGTATTTACACCGATTGACAATTAAAAGTCAGAATGTAAAGAAATTGATAAGAACAAATGAGGTAAACCAGAGAGTGTGTGTGGGGGGGGGGACAAAAAATGGGGAAAGAGGGGTATGTGTGTGTGCCCTAGGTTAAACCAGGGTTATGTATACCTCCCAATAAATAGATGAAGTGTCTCGGTGTTTGTCTGCACAGAGTAGGTCTGAGAAAAGAAATACTAACACCCTCAAGGACTGCTAGATGTTGTTTAAACCTGGCTCTGTGCAAGACGGAGAAGCACTCATCTGTATAGTCAGGATATATATATATATATATATACATACAAGTTTTGTTGAACTGTACAGACAATTCTTGTCTGACAAGTTTTTGGTTGATCCTTTCTAATTTTTGGGCAATCTTTTTGGTGTTGGGGTGTAACTGGTGTAACAGTCCACCAAAGGTTTCAAAACGAGCACTTTTGGCAATACAGTTTGCCATCATCAGGTAGGAAACGATGGTATGGTTTCGTGTCACGTTTTTAATGAGAACGAGTAGTAGCAAGGAATATATATATATATATATATATATATATATATATATATATATATATAGTTTAAATGTTGTGTATTTTGGCAGCAAGTTATTTTTTGGTTGCGTGTTATTGAATAACACAGAGTACTTCTTCTTCATTATTTGGATCTGTATCTTTTCCAGTCGCCTGGCGATCTTTTTGGTGTTTGGATCCAATTGAAATAGGATATTTTCCATACTGTTAATCCGAGCGCTTTCGACTGCTTCTTCAGTCGTCATCATGGGATATATGAGTTGGTTTTAATTGGTTTTTTAACTATGTTTTTTTGGGGGTTTTTTTGTTAATTTGAAGAGTCTATTTTTTTTTTAGAGATTTGTAAGTTAAGTGTATTAGTTATTAAAGATAGTTAATATGTTTTGTCCGACGTTGAATGCTATTTTATTGATGTTAGATTTTTTTAAAATTTTTGTGCATATTGCTTCAAGAATTTGTAGACGTTTTTTATTGTTATTTTTGGTGTTTACAGTGAGAATTTTCCAAATATCGGGGGATATTAGTCGCCAGACGACTGGAAAAAAACACAGATCTAAGTATTGAAGAACTACTCCGTGTTATTCAATAACACATGCCTGAAATTATATATATATATATATATATATATATATATATATATATATATAAGAAAGAGGGAGAGGGAGAAAAAGAAAGTATTGATGATTATTTTTTTGTCTCGGTTATATTGCGGGTACATTTGGAATTCAAACTATTTCAACACGAATATTCAGATAGACTACGGCACTCCAGAATGTTATACACGACATTTTGATTTTAATCATGGTAGACGAATGCTTCGATATTTCCAAGGGTCAATTTGTTGACGGAAGCCTTGGCCTCATATCTCCATCCAGTGATGTTGAAAATCTTGAAGCGCTTGTGCCACTCAACATATCTTATTCGGCACATTCCCTTATTGCGATCGACCCGCTTTGACACAATGAAATAAACCTCCCTCACACTGCCTTCAACTGGTGTTGGGATTCAGATTTGACCCTCTAACAGAAACTAGTCACACTATTCGTATTCGATTGAACACTGGAATTTCTACTTTAAGAACAGAACTGAACTAAACAATTATAAACAAGAATTTGGGTGAATAACAGAAAAAATATAATAAGAAAGAAAAAGAAAGAGAGAGAGAGAGAGAGAGAGAGAGAGAGAGAGGGTGAAAGATACAGAGAGGGGGTGATCGGGTGGAAGCTATAACGCTAATATATTTCAATCGAACATTATAAAATGATGAAAAGAAGGAAAGAAAAATATAGCGCGCGAGAGAGAGAGAGAGAGAGGAAAGAGAGAGAGAGAGAGAGAGAGAGAGAGAGAGAGAGAGAGAGAGAGAGAGAGAGAGTGTGTGTGTGTGTGTGTGTGTGTGTGTGACAGAGAGTTAAACTCAGTCGGTATAGCGTCTGACTAGGAACCTTGTGGTTCCTAGTTCGATACCAGGCCTCGCCAACTCAGCGTACGAGTAGCACAGAGATCAGTGCAGTAAAGTGAAGAGCTGGTGGTAGATGTGGCGCTCCACCTCAGACGCAAAAATCATCTTGGTCTAGTGCTAGTGAAAAAAGTATACTCCCTTGATGTATCGCTGATACCGACTTTAGCCCCCCCCCCCGATGACTTTACTAGCTCAGTCGGTAGAGTGTTCAACTAGGAACCACAGCCTATGAGTAGCACAGGGATCTCTGCGGTAAAGTAAGGAGCTAATGGTAGATATGGGGCTCCAGTTCACTCCAAAACAATCTCCTTGGTCAAGCGCTAGTGAAAAGAGGATAGGCTCCCTCGCTGTCTGGCTGATACCAACTTTAGGCCACCCCGATGACTTTACGTTACTTTTTTAAACTTTTTTACATATTGAACTATTTAGCAATCGGCATTGCAGTCTCGGAAGACTATATAGATTTTCTGCCTCTGAAGTTACAGCGCCACCTGTGACTGTGAAGTCCAAATTTGAAAAACATTCTCGACGACAGATGTTGCATGTGAAGGATGTCCCTGAAGATACTGATGTGTCGGTGTTTTTTTTTGCCGCCGCTTTCCTCTGGAACTCTTGGCTTCATGGTGTTGCGCCAGAGTGACTTCAGTTTGCAACAGAGAGCCTGCCGCCACTGAGGGCGGTCCTGAGCCAAATTTTCCCAGCTGGAAGGGGAAAAACCAAAGCACCTGAGATCGTTCTGGTGCTTTGACATTAATCAGCAATAGCTCTTAAGTAAACATATCAAATGTGGTAATAATTAAATTACTATACTGTGGTATATCCACAGGCCCTGCTAGTAGTTAATGAAATGCACAAATAAGCTGTTCAGTTTTCATAGCCGAAAACATCTTCTACCCATTTTCTCGAAGCCATCATTTGAGCGCCATCTTTGATCACTCTTACTGTCTTGAGAAGTTAAAGAAGCGATACTTTAGCGAATAATCAAATCATTACGGCTGCTTTTTTGTTCTTAGTTCACACATCAATCGACGTTTGTATATTTACTTTCATCTTAGAGTGCGTTGCTGATTTTGCTGAGAATTTCGGCTGTATTATACAGACTGACTCTTTACTAATGAAAGCTGATTTGGTTTCTAGAAAAAATAATCAAGCAAAATAATAGAATAAAAAGAAAAAAAAAGTGCAGTAGACTTCGACCGAATATAAGAGTCGTGTGTTGGATAGGAAGTTCTTACTCAGAAAACCGAAGAGGAATTTAAGATATACCAGCAGAGCAACCCACCATTGCTCGGGATTAAAAATGTTAAAAAATAATCTGTTATATATATATTTATGGGTAATTCTATTTCAAATCATCAAGGCCATGTCACCCACCCCTTTCAATTTTTGTACAGCTGCGGACTATATTAAAGTTAGACAATCTCCAAAATTTGAGCTTCCAATTCAAAAAATTGGCGGAGTTATGTCGATTTTTATCTCTCCAAATTTGAGGGGGTCACGAAAAATGACGACATTTTGTAATCTATTTTTGTCCGTAAAATGAGTTCTACTGAAATTTGATTTATAAGAACATTTCTGCCCCAGAAATCCAGATATGCTATCAAAAGTTTCAACGTCAATCAATTTTAAGTAATTGATGATTTCTGATTTTTCCATAGTAATATCAATATCCCAATGCGGCACTGAATCTATGACAAATATTTTTTCTATTATTATTCTATATCTATTGAACATTATATGTACCAAAAAGATAGTTCGGGGTTTGTTCGGGCAATAAACCCAGCCCTGCCCCTTTAAATCAAGGGGACAACTATTGCCTGGTGGATGGCCCCTTGGGATCTACGCCGTTAATATTATTTATTACTGCAGTATGATGATTTAATTATTACAATGTTTGATATGTTTACTTAAGAGCTATTACATATACTTAGATATGTAAAAAAAAATATAATAATCTTAATTTAACTCTCTCTCACTCTTTTTCTCTTTATTTCATTCTTTTAATATTTTCAATATGTTCGATTGAAAGGACGTTGTACAAACATACATAAATGCATACATACAAATATACAGAATCTTTATTTTATAAGTAAGTAAAGTCGTCGTTCCCTGTACTATTCATACGCTGAGTTGGCGAGGGCCTCTATCGAACCCGAAATTTTGTGGTTCCTAGTCGGACACTCTACCAACTGAGCTAACATGCATAGATATCTAAAATATAATGCGTGTCAAAAATTAGAATAACAGAAGAATGTATTTACCTAACCCCTCCACCAGGACTGAATTGTGGCCCAATGAAATTACAAGCAACTAAGGACCATCGCAAAGGTAGGGACAGTGTGGGTTGAAAGGGGGAACGGCTAAATACTGCTGTAGGATCTTCCAAAATAGTACAGTGCCAGAATACAATAAATTATTTACGTTGTCAGTATTATCTGGATTATTCGGACTATGGTCCTAATTTTCATTGTTAACTGTACAACGTTTCGGCCGATGTGACCTCCGGCCTTCTTCGAATTGGACACATAGCCTAGTGGATAAAGGAGTTAGGTTAAGACAGTTCTAAGTGACAGTTATATTTAGATTCTATTTCTTGTC
>CM042165.1:76747691-76797691 GCA_023376005.1 Doryteuthis pealeii
CACATTATCTCGGCATCGGGAGCCACGAGAAGGAAAAAGCAATATCGAAAGGCCTTTTGCGCGTGTCATTAGAAGGATTTCACACAGAAGCGTGGTGTAATGTTTAGAGTTGTAGGAAATGAACTCGTCGATGGGCGTTCAAATCCTCGACGAGGCTGTTTGCATTTCACATCTTATTATAATGGAGATTGTGTGCTTGTTTATCTGTAACCGAAACTAAATCACTACTCAAGTCACAATTCCCTTAGTTATTGACGTCATGTTCACCATGAATTTATTTTTTATTTAAACCTGAATTAGTGATAAAATTGTCATACCTAATTGATAGTGTTGGATTACTCTACATACTTATAACACGCAAGTATATTTATATATTCAACAAAATAGCAGTTTACAGTGTGAACGAGAAGGCTAATTTGCATATTGATATTAAGAATTTGATTTTAATAAATACATGCTTAGTATTATTGATTTCTAATTGTTTGGTTATCTCTTAATGAATCTGAGCAAAAATCTCGGCGATAAATCTTAAAAGAAATCCATAAACAAGATGAAAGAACTGTAATTTTATTAAATACTTCATAATCCAACTAAATAGATAAATTAAGAAAAACGAAAGACGGGAGTGATGCAAAATGATGGAAGAGTTAGATTTAAAGCTGTTCTATTTTTCGATTATACCCCCTCAGTTTATCATTTTCTAAATAGTTTCTAATTTGATACAATATTTTATTACATCAAAACCTAAATACTTGCACCCGAAGGGTGCATATATTTACTAGTAGTGCTAATATACTTGGGAAAGATATGCATCCAATTATACTCTCTACAGCTATGGACAAATAGTAGAACAGAGTGGGTTCTCTAACCATGGCTAGGTAACCAGTATATGAAAAGGAAAACTCTGAATTCAAACCTGTTAAACTCCGCTGAGGAAATTGACCTTGTGTCACATCCTGCTCGCACAGAGTGGTAGGGTAAATATATATACGCACACAGAAGCAGTAACAAACTCACGAATCTTATAAGAGAACTTGAAGTGAGATCATTCATCATTTAATAAAATCGAGATGGTGGGTGGGTGGTTGTTTACTGAGGTAAGGTTCGGTGAGTTAACCCATTTCATAAGACTTGTCTCGCTTTTGGAATATGCGAGAGCATTCACAAGGTCTACGTTGAAGTTGATGAAAGCAATCTAGAGAACATCGTCATACCCGGATCAAACTGACGGCACATATCCCCATTGCTCTCTATTGCCACCCGTCCCTATCACTCATCGATTCTTGCCAAAGTGAAGTGTTGGGTAATTCTTTGTTAAATCACCAAGAAAAAAGTAAAATTGTCACCAACTATTTTAACGTTAGACAATCCCCAAAATCTGAGCTTACAATTCCAAAAATTGGCGGAGTTATGTCGATTTTTAACTCTCTAAATTCGGTGGTTTAGAGAAAAATGGCGACTTTTTGTAATCTATTTTTGTTTGTAAAATGAGTTGTATAACTAAACATTTTATAAACCAAATTTTATGAGTCGGGAATCTCTAGAACTCATTTTACAGACAAAAATAGATTACAAAAAGTCGCCATTTTTCGCGATCACCCTCAAATTCGAAGAGGTAAAAATCGACATAATTCCGCCAATTTTTGAAATTAGACGCTCAAATGTTAGGGATTCTCTGATTTTATCATAATCCACACTTGGATAAACTTATAGAAAAATTGAAGGGGGTAGGTGACATGGCCTGGATGATTTGACATGGAATTACCCTGTTGCATGTTATGGACTGCTCAACCACCAAGATTCTGTCCTTAAGCATCACGGGTCGCCACCTATTACTAATAGGTGACCCTATTAGGAATATGGTACACCTCTACAGATGTGCATTTGGTGTATTCTACAACCCAAATCGTTAGGACTAAAGTATAATTACTATTTCAATTTTTTGTTATATATACATATCACACATTAATGGCAAGATACGCGTCTATTACTGTTGTGGGGTTTTAAGGGGTCAAATAAGAACAAAACGACGGGTAACAAATGTAGGAAAATGTATTAACAAAAGAGTAGACAATTACAGTACAGAGAAGTGGGAAATACTTCCGACAATAGAGTTATGAGCTGACTCGCATTGGCTTACTCTACAAGCCATAATTGTCCCTGTTACTTATAGTAACCGTCGGCGCATTCCATTAGTCTATAGGGTTTATCACCTATAACAATTACAAAAGCCAATGTCTTTAGTATGGGCATTTTTAAAAGGCATTGAAATAAATGAACAATGAAGAAAAATAGGTACCTGCTGAAGAATGATGTTTAGATAAATTGAATTAGATATAAATAAGTAAATAAACAAATAAATATGATAATAATAATAATAATAATAATAATAATAATATTAAATGATTAAATTTATTTTACATCCACCAGGAAACATCACCATGGTCACAAAACACAAATACGCTTTTTCATTCGCACATACACACGTACAAAATCCCGCGCTAGGATACAATCTTAACGTCACAACCAACACGCATTTTCAATGTCACGCGCATTACAACATACACACACGTACAAACAAAAATAAACGCATTCACGCTCATACGAGAATTCAGTTTTTTCAAAAATAACATCATTTTAAAAAAAAAATAACATTTGGGAAGAAATGCCATAACTAGACTGCTTCAGTTCAATTATTTTGATAAAGAGGTATTACCTCGAAAATTCAAGAAAGAATAAAAATACAGGTCAACATACAACAACATTGTTACCGTATTATTATTTTTTATTTATTCCAAACTGCATTGTGATAGCCTTCTAAATCAACCTCCTAAACAATACATACACAAAGTAAATATTGGCAAGTTAATTTCTACTTGAATCATTGAGTAAAGTATTCTTGCTCTACAGACCATTAGTAGGTTAAATCGAACTTAACGGACCTAAATTCCACAATCGTATGTCACCCTACCGAAAGAAAAAAAATACCAAAAATCAGGGAATTAACTGAATTTAATGAAATTTTCAGTGTTGATATATTTATGAATAAAAGATATAATGCACCAGTTATTTTATTTAAAAACTTTTACATTTTTTCAGGTCAGTTAACTTTGAACCACGTATCTTTGAGGCGTAACACAGATTCTCAAAGATACGTGGTTCAAAGTTAACGGACATGAAAAATTGTAAAAGTTTTTAAATAAAATAACTGGTGCAGTATATCTTTTATTCATCAACACTGAACATTTCATTAGATTCGGTTAATTCCCTGATTTTTTGTATTTTTCTTTCTTTTGGCGGGGTGATATACGATGGTGGAATTTAGGTCCGTTAAATTCGATTTAACCCATTACTAATATAATGTTTGATTTGATGCGATCTTGAACAAGTCATGAAAACAGCACCCCACAAGGAAGTATATGTACGGCCACCTGCCCACTATTTTATAAACCATCCAAGTGAGACGGACAAGACATGCTGGATACTGCTGGAGAAGCAAGTACCAACTCATAAGCGACGTTCTCCTGTGGAAGCCAACACATGGACATGCTAATGTGGGCTGCCCAGAAAGTACCTACATTGATCAGCTCTGCATGGATACTGGATGCTGCGCAGAGGAAATCCCTGGGACAATGAATGATAGAGAAAGTTGGCGAGAGATTGTCATGGATATTTGTGCTAATTGCGGGACATGATGATGATCATGAGGAAACGGTGAATAACATTTTAACACTTTCAAAATCTGATATCACGTACATTCAGAGTGAGAGAATCTCTGAATGAACAAGATTGTAATGAATTTGTTCTTATTTGAGCTTTTGGTAATTATTCACAGCCTCTTAGGATTTCTAATTCAGCAGATGTCTAAATAGGCAGGACCGGTATGAGAGATCAATTTTAAGATGGATGCCCTTCTGAGATGTGGGCATTTCCATGGGCTTTGTTTACCATCATTACTAAGGGAAGTCGGATTGGAAGCTGTCTCTTTGGCTTGTCAAAGAGAAATGGTTTGCCATTGGGCAAGAATGGAAATACATGCGATCCTTAATGGCTTGTCGACATGTGGTCCAATGACCAGTAAAGCATCAATAACATGGTCCAGGAGATTAATTGCACTGGCCTGCGATGTTTTCAAGGTCAAATATACAGGGTGTCCCAGAAGTTACACACCATCCTGGTTTTCAAAAATACACCTTTCTTGATTTAAAATCACTGTTATTGTGAATCTTATTATAATGGAGATTGTGTGTTTTTCTGTCTGTAACCGAAACTATATCACAACTCAAGTCAAAATTCCCTTAATTATTTACATCACATTCTCCATGATTTTATTTTTATTTAAACCTCAATTCTTAATAAAATTGCTTTACAACATTAAGACTGTTGGCCATATCTACATATAACAGCATGCAATTGTATGTATATATATATATACAACAAAATAGCGGTTTACAGTGTGAATGGGAAGGCTAATTTGCATATTGCTCTTAAAAATGTTATTTTAATAAATATATGCTTAGTATTATTAATTTCTAATTGTTTGGTTTTATCTTATTGAATATGAGCAAAAATCTCGGGGATAAATCTTAAAAGAAATCCATTAACAAGAAGAAATAACTGTAATATTATTCTTTACTTCCTATTTAAACTAAACAATTAAATTAGGAAAATTTACCAATGAAAGACGGGAGTAATGGAAAATGATGGAAGAGTTAGTTTCAAGGTTGTTCTATTTTTCAATCATACCCCCTCTGTTCATAATCTTTTTATCTGCATTCTTATTCAGTTTCATTAGCCTTTCTAATTTTATATGATATTTTATTATATTAAAACTTAAATACTTTCACCCGGAGGGTGCATATATTTGCTAGTAATTATAATAAATGCTCAAATTTGGAGATAGAAAATTAATTGTGTCAATTGGCATCTATGAATATGTTTTTGAAATAACTAAAGGTGTTGTTTTTCAAAACCTGGATAATACATGACTTCTGGGATACCCTGTATAATAGCTGATTTTAAGAAAGTATTTTACGCTGAATCATAAAACTTACCCATTTTTTCTAATCAGTAAAAATTCTTAAG
This sequence comes from Doryteuthis pealeii, assembly GCA_023376005.1. NCBI lineage: Eukaryota > Metazoa > Mollusca > Cephalopoda > Myopsida > Loliginidae > Doryteuthis > Doryteuthis pealeii. Next base: position 76,752,777 of record CM042165.1, read on the forward strand.
AAACAAGCTCTTACTTGAAATCTATAAAACAGTATCATAGCTGTAGAAGAAGGGTCGGTTTATCTTTAAGGGCGAATCTACCTAAGTTGGTAGAGCGTTAGCCAGGGAACAACAACGTTCATGGTTTGATACCGGCCCTCGCCAACTCAGCGTATGATTAACACAGGGATCTGTGCGGTAAAGTGAGGGGCTGATGTAGGCGTGTCGCGTCACCTCAGACTCTAAAAACGATCTCTTTGGTCTAACTCTAGTGAAAAGGTTATAGACTCCCTCGCTGTCAGGCTGATATCAACTTTAGACAATCCTGACGACGACCTTTTTCATAGCTGTGACAAGTTGAGTCCATATGCTTTTGAATAAGTGTTATTATGTTGGGAAGTATTCATGCACATATTTTTAAAAAATCTTAAAAACCAGACTTGACTAAACACAAGGAATGGTATTTTTGAATTCAGCATAAAATGGCGATCAGATATCACTTGATAAAACTTTGACATTTGGAAAAAATGTTCAACGCAGACCAGTGTTTTCAATGACTCTCATTGGAGTGATCATTGAACTAGTGTGAGTCAAAAACGCCAGCTGTACACACAGAATCAGAGACAGCCTCACAACTCTAATATATGAACATGAATGGGCACCTCTCGTTGTGTAATGGTTAGCAAGCTAAATTTACAAACCATTGCCTGTGAGTTCGATTTTCATTGGGCGCCCCATACACCTGGCCTTTGGCCACATCTAAGCTAAGCTTAGTAAATATTAGGTCACCCCATGTGGTGTAATGCTTAGCAAGCAAGATTTGCAGACCATTGTTGGTGCGTTTGATTCTAGTTTGTCGCTCCATACTTCTCGCCTTATGCCAGATCTAAGCTCAGCTTAGTAAATAACCATATTTAAACCTGAATTGCGGTCATTTATCATTTAATAAAACCGAGATGGACGACGCTTTATGAGCTTAGCCATTTCATATTAGAATTGGTACCTCGACTTACGAGTTTAATTCGTTCCGCTCGTAACTCAATTTCCTCGGATATCAAATCAATTTTCCACATTGCAATAAACTGATGTGCCATTAATCCGTTCAAGCACCCCCAAAAGACCCTATATTTTTTGTTACGCATTTTGTTAAATAAAAAAAAATAACATTGTATTGTTTAAAGGGATAATAAAATAAAATGTTATGAATCGTATGCTGTGTGATTGTCGTAAGAAAGATACGCGACATCACGCACGAAAACGTCCGCGATTTGCATGCGCATGTTGTCGTAAGAGCAGTTTGGAATGGAGAATGGACGAAGTACGCTGATGCAAATCTGAAACTCTGCTGATTAACGAATCGGCCGCCTCGCCGTAGCTTATAAAATGAGTGTGTCGGAGGCTTGGGTAGTTTATCGTGAACCGTCTTGGAAGTATGTTCATTTGAAGTTTTCACTGCCCTATTCGTGCGAAGGTTTCATGCTGTCATCTTATTATAATGGATATTGTGTGTTTTTCTGTCTGTAACCGAAACTATATTACTACTCAAGTCACAATTCCCTTAGTTATTTACGTAACATTCTCCATGATTCTATTTCTATTTAAACCTCAATTAATAATAAAAATGTTGACATTATTAATACTGTTGGCCTTACCTAAATACTAATAACATGCAATTGTATTTATATATACAACAAAATACCAGTTTTCAGTGTAAACGTAAAGCTAATTTGCATATTGATATTAAATAAAAAAGATTTTAATAAAAATGTGCTTGGTATTATTGATTTCTAATTGTTTGGTTTTATATTAATGAATATGAGCAAAAATCTCTTCAATAAATCCTAAAAGAAATTCATTAAGAAGAAGAAATAACTGTAATTTTATTCTTTACTTCCTATTTTAACTAAATAGTTAAATTAGGAAAATTTAGCATTGAAAAACGGAAGTGATGAAAGAGTAAGTTTCAGTTGTTCTATTTTCCGATTATACCCCCTCCGTTTCAAATCTTTTTATTTGAATTCTTAATTAGTTTCATTAGCCTTTCTGATTTAATCTAATATTTTATGACATTTAAACTTAAATACTTGCACCCGAAGGGTGCATATATTTGCTAGTATGTTTTAATAATTATCTTTTTTATAAATAATCTTTTCTTTGGTGTAATAGCTTGAATGTTTTTGATGAATTTATTAACTCCTAAGTATAGACACACGTAAGAGCATTCCCAAAATCTACTTTGAACTTTGATGAAGGCAATATTAAGACCAGAAATATCATCAACTAAACTTAGCTCGAGGCTAAAATGATAGTTCTCATATATAAAATGCTCCGCATGAGCAGGACGTGACACAATGTCAATTTTTAAACGGATTTTAACAGGATTGAATTCAGAGTTTTCCTTTTCCTAAACCGGTTGCCATAATAAGGTTAAATAGATCAGCCATTCCTACTATTTTGCCATAGCTAGAGGGAGAATAATTAGATTAATACATTTACCAACACTATAAGAAATGCAAATAGACTCGTCCAGGATTTCAACTCGTGTGCATTTTATAAGACGTTAACAATTACTCCACGTGTATCATATATACGCGCTGAAAACTACCTCGTAGCAAAAGATTGAGAAACATTTGACTCCTCCTAGTAGCAATAACAATTTCGTAAAAGCAGAATGGACAACGTTTATTAATAGCATTGGATGAAGCGGCATTCGGGCGTAGTCTTAAACCCTAGCAAACCCTGGAAAACAATTATAATTAACGTAACTGAAAGCAACTTTAATTAGTTTAATTAACAATTGCGTCGCAAAGTCTGATTAAGACAAGAAGTAATAGAAGGGTAACGGTTCGAAGATTTTCTTTTACTTTCTATATCGTCATTACAAAGGGTACGTAATGATGTGCTTACATCTTTTTTTTTACTTTGGTCAGTTAAATCTCTCTCTCTCTCTCATATATATATATATATATATATATATATATATGAGGAAAATGAGTAAAGAAAAGAAATGTAAATGGATAAAATGAATTCAATCGATATCACTTACACATGTGTTTCGGTCAGTTTATGTGTGTGAAAATATTTCGCACACATAAACTGACCGAAACACATGTGTAAGTGATATCGATTAATGTGATATCGATTAAATTCATTTTATCCATTTACATTTCTTTTCTTTACTCATTTTTCCTCATATTGTCGGATTCAATTCCTTTTCCATTTTCACACACACACACACATATATATATATATATATTTATATATATTGAAATGAAAAATAAAGGAAAGAAAATGTTAAATGGATAAAATAGGATTTATTTTATTATACTGACACGTGTTTCGGCCAGGGGTTTATCCATGCATAGATGTATTCTAACTATTATTGTTTTAAATACAAAATAAAATAACAATAATAGAAGAAACTACAGAAGTTTTTTAGTATACAAAGAAATAACGGCCTTCGTCAGAGTAAATCCTCATCGGATAACGGCTTATAGTATATACATAAAGGGCACTTGGTGTGTGTGTATGCATGTCCAAATGAAACTAGGAAAATAAATCAATTAACCACAAAGTAAATATATATGCACAATATATATATAAACAAATCTAGCTATTTTCAGCCGACAGTATATTTGGGAGAATATGTGCTTAATTGAAGTCAGACATATTCTCCCAAATATACTGTCGCCTGAAAATAGCTAAATTTGTTTACATTTGCGTAAGGTCGTGCGATAAGTCTCTAAAGAGGAATATGAGTACTACTAATACCTAAACAAAGCGATAAAAATTGCGATTTCCGTTTGGTGTTATGGTAAGAGGCTTGCGTGTCGTTTCGACATAAGGGATTCGAGTCACACACGAGGCGATCTTCGTATCTAAAGCTCTGCTGATGAGACCTAATAGGTCGAAATATATATTCAGAGATTGATTTTTCTCGATTTGTTTAGCCTTACATTTAAGTAGTTAAATCCCGCCTAATTAACCATAAATGAATTAACTTTCAAAAAATTCGGTCTGACTTCAATTAAGAACATATTATCCCATATAATATATATATATATATATATATATATATATATATAATCGGTTCTTGCTTTTCGTGCAAACATTTTGAAGATTTGATTTACATTTTCATATATTTAAAAAATTTAAATATATATTATAAAATAATAAAATTCGAAGTCAATACAATGCGTAAAAAATAAAGACAAAAAGATGTTTATATGTCTAATCGATTTCAAAGCGAAGCTTTATCGTCAGAGACTTATTTCAGAAATGACGTGCTTATGTTTTTTTTTTATTTGTGTGGTTATAATTTCTCTTCTTATTTCCTTTTCCTCTCCTTTTTTTCCTCTTTCTTCTTCTCCTCCTTTATGAATGGGCGAATAACTGTAATTTCTTATTTCTCTCTTTCTTTTTTTTTCTTTCTTAAAAGTTTGTTGAGAACAAGGCTGACATCCGGTAAGATGTTGCAATGTTGCAATGTGTTGCAATGTGTAGCAACCGTGTGAGCATGTCATAATTTCAAAAACAAAAGTGAAAGAAATAACATAGACATTCTACTTAAAAACGTCCAGCATTTGCAAACCTCAAAATCAAACAAATCAATACACAAAGGTTTCCCCCCCTACGACGCTGGGTAGCCGCTTCTAGTACATATATAAAGGACAGTTGGTATGTATGTATTGTATATATGTCTGGAGGATATTACGAAAATAAAACAACGACAAATATATATACACATTAACTATCATCATTTGAGCAAAAATAATGAACGTTTGATTTGTATTCGTGAACTTGATTTAAAAATAGGATTTAAATAGTAACAGCAGGGATTTTATACATTTAATATTGTATATTGGAGACATAAATCTTTTCTTTCAGAATATCTGAGGACTTTTTTTTTTTTGGCGCCTTAACGGGCCGGATCAATGCAGCGTCTTTTTTACGTAAAGATTTTAATGGGGCATCTTGTGAGGATTCAGTAATAATGGATCTTTATGTCAAACCACCCGCACTCTACCCAGGCGATGCCGGTTAGCCGTTTCTAGTAAAAAATATATAAAGGGCATGTTGCCGTTTTTATAAAAAGTTTATGATGATTGGCAATACGCGTCATTTCATGATATTTTTTCATTTATTTGGAGTAGTCAGCTAAAACGGTAACACCCACTAGTGTCGAAAAATCTTTCGACCTTGAGGGTGTGAGAAAAAAAAAGAGACAAGGGCATAAAATCCGTGATTAAATATCCTAGCTCTTGCGAAGCGATGTCAGTTTCGCGACTCTCGGATATTATCAAGGGGTCTATTAACAATCCTTCCAAGGGTAACAAAGTATCTTTCATTATATTAATCTCAAATGTTCGGGTAACGCTTTGATCAGTATACAATATCAAGTGACCAAGAAGACTGGTCAGGTAACAATGTGATCAATACAACATTAAACGATCAAGTGAAGTCCCTGCTGTCATTTGAGGTCTATTTATACGAAAGGCGGACATGCGCATATCTCCTCCCGGTAGAAAGGTATAAACTCCCGTCAGGCGCAGATCTCGCCTTCGATATTTCATATTAGACGCTGCCACTATCCGATAATACCCGCCCTGACCTACCCAGAATTTCACTACAAATAATCAAGAAAGGATAGCAAAAAAGATTATAGCCAATATTTTGTACAAATCATAAGCACCAGGAAGAAATGCAATTCAAGGAACCTGCAATAACATATAGGGGGGGGGTCAATGTGATTGAAAAAATAAAACGCAAAAAGATGCAGAAAACATATAGAATGCATAGAATAAAAATAATTACAACCTTCTTTCACCCTAGGTGTTCGGTAAACACACCATGAAGGTTAGCAAGAAACCGAAAGTAAACCTTAAAATAATAATAATAAAAAATAAAATAATATAATAATAATAAAAATAATAATAAAATAATAAAATAATAATAATAATAAAAAATAATAATAAAAATAATAAAAATAATAATAATAATAATAAAGATAATAATTTTTTATTGTTGTTGTTGTTGTTAATGATGATGATGTTATTATTGTTGCTTAGTTTTCAGATTTATTTACAGTTTTTTTAAACCTTCACCGAATTTTTACCCAATACCGAGGGCGAAGGAAGGACGTGATTTCATGTTTTCTATGTATCCATGTTTTGTATTATTTTTTTTTGTTTCCTGTGTGTGTGTGTGTGTGGTGTTGTGGTCTGTCTCTTTTCTGTGTTATTTTCCCTCTAAGTGATATTTCTCTCGTAAAAAGTTGGGCATTTCCGCAGCGCGCATTTTCAAAAAAAAAAAAAGAATTATATAGGCAGGGATTGCCAGGTACCTTGTTAATGTGTTTATCTGTCCCTTTCTTGATCATACCCAGGGGTTCTACTATTATTGGCACGGTGGTAGGTTTAAGGTGCCAATTTGTTCAATTTCTATTTTCAAGTCTTTATATTTACGTATGTTATACTTTTTGACTGATATTTTGTTTATTTTTGGCGCTGAAATAAGAAGTAAAATGTATGTTCTAAGTGACAGTTATCTCTGGACTGCAGGTTCAATCCTGGCCAAGGAAAGAAGTGGCATATAATAATAATTAACACAGCTTAACGCCTATATCCTATCTATGGTTAGCGGAATGAGAACAGGATACTCCCGTGGACCGAATAAAGGGTTGGGTTTAAAGTTCCGTGATGGCTCCCGATTACGACAAGAAAGTTCCCGATTACGACAAGAAGGTTCCCGTGTCCGACAAGAAATACATGAAGAAGGCCGGAGGGTACATCAGCCGAAATGTTGTACAGATAACAATGAAGATGAGTACAATAGTCCGAATAACACAGATAATACTAATCATCAAGCCTGATCTCAAACATTCAGAGAAACAAATTTTTTTTTTTTTATATAATTGTTTGTTATTATTTCACTCCTGGCGAATTTTTGACACCAGGTTTAACTGGTTTTCTGTCAATGGAGTCTGAGTGACAGAAAGTCTCGACAGATCTCCAGGTCTATAAATATTCTAGGCGATCTTAACAATTCTGTGGTCTGAATCGTCTTGATTTCTTCTCTGATTTCTATTTTCTCTAATCTTTTTTTTAAACCTTTGGGAACCGTTCCGAGATTCCGAATTACAATTGCTATCACCTTCACCCTCATATTTCACAGTTTTTTCCCCTTCTCTGGCAAAGGTCAGCTAGTGTAATCAGAAAAGTCTTGGAGGCCTCAGCAGACATTTTGCCACTCAGATCCCAATGAAAAACCACCAGCGTTGGCTGCTGTGGAAAACTTAAGGATTAAAATAATAATAATAATAATAATAATAATAATAATAATAATAATAAATGGTACCAATTGTATTTAGTGTCCCTAAAAGCTTAGAAAAGAGACTAGATAAACTGAAAATTAGAGGAAGAGTTGAGACCATCAAGACAACAGCATTGTTGAAATTGGCAGTAATACTCAGAAGAGCCCTGGAAACCTGAGGTGTCTTGTTATCACCCATACTCCAGTGAAATACCATCAGCTAATGCTGATATGAGAACTCAAAAGGAGATAATAATAATAATAATAATAATAATAATAATAATAATAATGTGGGGGAAAGTGAAACCAATAGTAGTTGGGGCACTAAGAACGATCCCCAATAACTTATAAAAAAAGAATAGAGTAACTGGAAGTATGAGGAAGGAGTGAGACCATCCAGACAACAGCATTGTTGAAATCAGCTGGAATACCCAGGAGAGTCCAGGATACCTAAGGAGACTTGTTTTCACTCACATCTCAGAGAAAGACCATCAGCTAACGCTGGAGTGAAAAAAACACAAGGACTGAATAATAATAATAATAATAATAATAATAATAATAATAATAATAATAATACTGGACCTTGTCAGAGAACTGAAAAAGTTATGGAACATGAAAGTGAAAATGATACCAATTGTGGTTGGTACACTTGGAACAGTCCCAAAAGGATTAGAAAATGGTTTGGAAAGTTTGGATATCAAAGGAAGGATTGAAACCATTCAGAATACTGCACTGCTGCAATCTGCAAGAATACTCAGAAGAATCCTGGAGACCTGAGGAGACTTGCTGTCACTCAGACTCCAGTGAGTGTAAGTGATACTAATTGTAGTTGGTGCACTTGGAACGGTCCCAATAAACTTGGAGAAAAGACTGGAGGATCTAGATATCAGAGGAAGAATTGAGACCATCTAGACTACGGCACTGCTGCAATCGGCTAGAATACTCAGAAGGGTCCTGGAGACCTGAGGAGACTTGTTGTCACTCAGACTCCGGTGAAATACCATCAGCTAACACTGATGTGAAAAACTCAAAAGGAATGAAAAAATAATAATAATAATAATAATAAGAAGAAGAAGAAGAAGAAGAAGAAGAAGAAAATTTTTTACCTAATGTTCTTTACATTATAATCAACTTCAATAACAGCAAACATTCTTTTGACTTTACAGACAAAAGTGAAAATGTGAATCAACATTAAACGGAAGCAAGGAGACCCAAGATATTTCGCTATTTAAACATAGACGGATCTAACTCCAATATATTTGAAGCTATTTGCCAGAAGCAAGGATTTATTGGCATGGAATAACTACTGACATTTTCGCTTCATTTATTTGCATTCACGCTATCGAGGAGACGGGCCAAAAGGCCGGATTCTCTCCCTGCCTACAACCCCAGATAACCGGAACCCTGCTCGCATTACGGTATCCTCATTGTCACTCGGTTTTAAATTAACAATGGTTCGGTTAGAATTTACATAGACTTACAGATGGTGTTCAAAATATTCAGTTTTCTAGTAAAAAAGAAATGATTGCCTTAAACAAATCGGATTTGTATTCGCTAGGAATTAGAAATAAATAACATTCTCTTTCTTCCTTTGCTTACAGTCAAGTAACGTTGAAAGAACCGTTTCCTGCTAGATCACCGACGTTAAGCAGTGATGAACATGTTCCATACTTAGATGGGTGACCATTTAAGTAATAGCAGATACTGTAAGTAATCACATATCAAAATCACTTGATTCGGCATAAAATGACCCGCAAAGGGTTGATATGCCGTAAAACAGACGAACCAACCATTTTATTTCTTGTTTAGCCTTCTTGAATTGTTTTTTTTGTCTTTTGTTGTTTTTTTTTTTTTTAAGACTGAGGACATATTTAGACGCATATTTGCTGATGTTATTGTATTTTACGCTTCGTAATTGTGGAGGAATCGCCAATAAACAATTTTTAATGATCGTGAGGCTTCTTGTGACACATCTCAGATTGATAGGCATACAAAAACCATGACGTCATTATTTGAATGAGATCTTCAAAAATTCTTGGATGCCTTGTTTGATAAACACACTATTCAAAATGCTATCCTAGATTAGAGCATGGTTATGCATGTATTGACAATGAACACATGGAGAAGGCCGGAGAATTTAGCGACCTAAATGTTGTTTTTTACAGAGCACAATAAAGATAATTTAGATTTTTCGGACAGTTGTCCTGTCCGAAAAATCTAAATTATAGACTTATTCTTTTATAAGCTATTGGGGAACGTTTGCCATGTGCGTTGTATTTTTACAAGGTTGTTTTTAAGCAATCCTTTTACCTATTCCAAAGGTTCGTTGATATATATATACCAAGTTTTCATTTGTTTTACTGTAATTGGATACAAACAAAAATATTACTATTAGTAGGCGTATATCACTATTACTATGTTCTGTATTACACGGACGTTTTAACCAACAGATATTTCAACCTTCATCAGATATCATTTAACAACAGGATCCTTTAATACATACATACATTCATTAGATATCATTTACTATAGAAAATGCATTGGAAATCGTTTACTATAGAAAATGCATTGGAAATCGTTTACTATAGAAAATGCATTGGAAATCGTTTACTATTGGAAATCATTTACTATAGAAAATGCATTGGAAATCATTTACTATAGAGAATTGGAAATCATTTACTATAGAAAATGCATTGGAAATCATTTACTATAGAAAATGCATTGGAAATCATTTACTATAATGCATATGAATGCATTGGAAATCGTTAACTATAAGAATGCATTGGAAATCGTTAACTATAACAAAGCATTGGAAATCGTTAACTATAACAAAGCATTGAAATAGTGTACTATAGAAAATGCATTGGAAATCATTTACTATAGAAAACGCATTGGAAATCATTTACTATAGAAAACGCATTGGAAATCATTTACTATAGAAAACGCATTGGAAATCGTTTACTATAGAAAATGCATTGGAAATCGTTTACTATAGAAAATGCATTGGAAATACTTTATTATAGAAAATGCATTGGAAATCGTTTACTAGTTGTTGTATCTATTTGTCGAGGAAACGTCCCAAGTGAGATGGAATAAAAAAAATATAACAAATAGAATTGCGATGATGAATGATAATGATAATAAAGATAATTAATTTCAATTGCTGACAGTGAATATATATAAAATATATAAGATTTAAATATTCTGAATTGGTCCGATACACGCGTAGTTAGTCTAATTTCAGTCTGTTCGTAGATGGGGCATTCTCAAATGGGAGACATTTGGCTCCCAGGGTAAGAAATTCAAATTTACGTGGAGTGATTTATTTTAACGACGGAAAGAATAATGGAGGAATTTAAGTCTCTCTTTCACACACATACACTCATATATATATATATATATATATATATATATATATATATATATATATATATATGCATTCTTACATAAATATACAAATGCATGCATTTTACACACATACACACACACATACATACACACACACAGACACACACACATATATATATATATATATATATAAATAATGGTCGACGAATTAGTTGATATCAATTTAAATTATGGATGTAATTGAAGGAATTTGAACTCCGACACTTAGAAAAATGTGTTCTACTCAGAATTTTCAGTCTTCTACATTATTAACTGCAATCTTAACTTTTTATTTTTATCTTGTTTTTGTACTTTTTATCTAAAATGTTTTTATATCTAGCCTCTCAGTATTTCACTTTCTCGGTTTTTTTCCCTTTTTCGAGTCCCTTTCCGGTTTGTTTTTTCTTTTTGTCCATTGCCTTCATTAAATACAACTTTCCAAATGTTTAATTCTTCTTCCTCTCCTTCCTCTCTCTCTCTCATATATATATATATATATATATATATATATATTATATATATATGTGTGTGTGTGTGTGTGGAGAAAGGTAGACAAACACGGGATGTTATGGAAACTGGATGTTTATTGTCGACGATGCAACGTATCTTCAGAAAACCTTAATACTCAGTATTAAGGTTTTTTGTTTTGAAAACTCATTTGACTTTCCTCTCCGACCCAAACAATTACGGGAGTGAATGAGCTCTGATGATGATTTTTGTAAAATCGAAATATTGATCAGTATCAGCTATGATTATATTATAAATTGTTTTCTTCTTTAACAGCATTGTGTGATGTTTTCATTCCACCTTTTCTTACTCATATTGTCGGATTCATTTCCTTTCTTTTAACTTATATATATATATATATATATAAATACTCGTGTTCCTTAATTGTACGACCGTTATCATCCTACAACACCATCAGGTTACAAATGAGAACGTCCAAGTCATTCAAGATGAAAAGGAAAAATGTAAATCCTGATTATCTGGCGTTGCTTATGCGCCGAGTTTTAATTTCTTACGAGTGACGTCATCTCAGAAAAATAATAGACCATTTCAATTTTATTATAAAGAATGACAGGGAAGAAAAAGGTCATAATACACAGAAAAATATATCCACAAATGATAAATTAACGAAAGGCAGAAAGAATGAAAAAGTGTAGCAGAAATATATAGAGGCGTTGAGCACACGGAAGCGATAACGCTAATCTGTTTCAATCGAACATAATGAAAAGAAGGAAAGAAAGAAAAATAGTGCAGGGAGAGTTAACTGGAGATTATTATACTTTTTATACGGTGAACTATTTTCAATAGCTCTTACTAAACATATGAAACGTTGTAATAATTAAATTATCATACTGTGGTATATCCATAGACACTACTACTACTACTACTACTAATAATAATAATAATAATAATAATAATAATAATAATAGCAGTAGAGTAACGTGCAATTGAATTTATCTCTGGAGATCTTGATGTTTCGACAGCGCTGCACTGAAATGATGGGCAGTGCTTGAATTGGCTGAGGCAAAAATGCGTAGTAACTTATAATTAATTGGATCTAATCATCGGCCACTTGAAGTTTTAAATGTCGGAAAAGTTGGGCGATGAACGACAGGGAAGCAAGAAAATTGGATGGGAATTACGAAGGAGTAAAGTGATGGGATTTTGTGCTGGAATGCAAGAGGGTTATAATTAAGAAAATTCATGATAGAATAAGAAAAGGGAAGAAATGAATTAAAGCATTTAATAGATAGATGTGTAGGAGAAGAAGAAGAAGAAGAAGAAGAAAGTAGAAAAGAGAAAGGGAACGAGAAGAAGAAGAAGGGGAGAAGAAGAAGAAGAAGAAGGGAAGAAGAAGACACACACCATGGAAAAAGAACATGAACCAGAATAAACGAACAATTTAACGAAGAGGACGATTGCAATGATGAAAAACCAAAGAGTTCAAAAAGATGACGATGACAATGAGAAAAAGAAATATAAGAATACATCATGCCGACGTCTAATAATGATAATAATAATAATAATTGCAGGAAGTGTGGATATAGCACAGTATAACAAATTAATCATTACAACGTTTGATATGTTTATTTAACAGCTATTGGGTATAGTTCAATATGCAAAAAGTAAAAGAATCTTTATTTTACTGTCTCTGACTCTGTCTCCGTCTGTCTGTCTGTCTGTCTCTCTCACATACTTATAACAGATTAGCCTTATTGGTTTCGCGTACTTGACCCTGTCATCTATGTTTCCCCAATTCTTTCGATCTTTCCTTCGTTCTTATGTGTTTCTGTGTTTTTTCTTCCCTTTCTTTTTTTTTTGTTTTTCACGTTATTTTCTTGTCTTTCTTTCTTTATAATACAAATATAGTAGTTCATTATTTAGCTGAGGTTACGACACTCATAAGAAATAAGAATTTCGGTGGATAAGCGACACCAGATAATCAGTATTTACATTTTTGCATTTCATCTTGGACGGTCTCATTTTTAACCACAGGGTGTTTGTTGCAAGATGATAACGGGCGAAAGATTAAGGAACTCCAGTATTAATAAATAGATTATACAGTATATCATGGAAAATCGGATGAATTCAACTGTATGTAAATATATAAAGTAAAATTGGCGGAGTGGCCAAATATTGGTATCAGCTGGACTGAGGTTACTTTTCGACCTGACCCAACAACATTGCAACTGGTGAACGTACCTAAGGTGCAATCTCAGACCAATAACTTGAAACTAAAAAAAAAAGGCGGTGAGGGTAATAGGTTTTCCCGTCAACTTCTTTTCCGAGACTCCTCACGCTAGTCATAATTTCCAGTTACTTTGTTCCCTTCTTCCCGCCAAAATTGGCAATGAATAGGTAGAAAGCAAAATTAGAATAAGTTTGAAGAATGAAAAAAGGTATTGTGTTTTTTTGTGTGCCTTTGGGTGCCTTTTAAACACTTATGTTTTTTGTGGAAATCATTTACTATAGAAAATGCATTGGAAATCATTTACTATAGAAATGCTTTGGAAATCGTAGTTGAATATGGGTGAATTGGAGGAAGAACACGAGCATTAATCTCCTCTTAGCAGATATCAAAATCTGAAATATTTTAGGAGTATCAAAATAAAGGTGGCAGTTTGGTCTATTGTCGGTATAAGCCGAACAGCGAGGGAGTCTATCCCTTTTCGTTAAGGCTAGATGAGGGAGAATTTTTGCTGAGGTGGAGCGCCACACCTACTGTCAGCTTTACCGCACATATCAGACTACCCAATCTGTGTTACTCATACGCTGAGTTGGCAGCAACCGGTATCGAACCAGGAAACTTTCGATAGCCTAAGAGCGTGCTTTACCCACTGAACTAAACTGTCCAAAATATGAAAAAAGAAAGTATTCAAAGGATGATTATTTTCTTTCGGCGGGGGGACATACGTTGGTGGAATTTTTGGTACGTTAAGTTCGATTTAACCGAAAACGACATTTAGTAAATGAAAAAAGAATGAACATAATCAAGCTATAAAGCTTGATTATGTTCATTCTTTTTTCATATTCAAAATTTAATTCAGAAGACAACATATTGAGAATTCCTTGATAAGGGTTTAATACAAAAAAGCAGAACATCTTTAACGTTGGAAAATAATGCGACTATAATTAAATCATTCCCCGAATACCTTGTTTTTTCATATTTCATATATTTACATTATTATCCTGTGAAACCTCAAGTAAAACCTTGGCTAATAACCTGTTACGGTATAGACTTAAGGATTCCCCATCAGGAATTCTTCAAATTACTTGCGTATATTACTCTGCAAAGCTCTTAAGAAGATTATGGTCGTCTTTTTTTTTTCTTTCTTGCCTGTTAGTTATCTTCTGTAAGATAATTAAGGAGCAGAGGTAATTAAGGGTCGGAAAACAGTCGGTCTTAGAAAAAGTGAATTATGGGTGAGTAAGAGAGAAAGAAATGTTTTGGAAAAATATTTTGAAAGGAAAAATCTGACTGGAATGCATTTTGATTGTTAGGAATTGTTTGGTTGAATTCTAATATATTGTTATAATATAATATAACAATGTACAACAGAATCAAATTCAATATAATGAAATAAGTTGGTGAATGACGTAAGAAAAAATAATCAGCTAATTAAGGATAGTCATAAAATAGGGGACCAGTAATCCAGTGCAGTTAGTGAAGGAAAAATGTGTTTGGAGGAAGAACACGACGTCACATAAGCTTAACCGAGAATCAGCCGACCTTTCTTCTCTCACTTTTGACAACTGGCTCACAGGCCGGACGTGATAATATTACTAGCTCTAGATATGCCGATTCTGGTATTATAAACATCTGTCTCTCTCTGTGTTGCTTACTACTACGTGATGATTGGAGGACATAATAAAGTTGTTGACAAAAGAAACAAATTGACTTGTACACGACTTTGCTTTAAAAACCAGCACAGGGTTACACGGGGTCTTAATTTGAGAGCCGTTTTCACACACAAAGAAACCAGCCTATTTTATAAGAAACAAAAACAAGTACGTTACAGTTCTATTGGAAGCTCGATATACGAAGTGATATACAATTACCCAAGCAATGGGCGTCGATTATGACGCAAATTCTAATGAGTTTATATTGGGGATCATTGATTAAATAGACTGATGATTATAGAGTGAAAACATCAGGTAATACTTAAGTTACAAGGTATGGATTTATTAATGGAATATCTTATCTAATCTTGTAATTAAAAATATGTATAATATATTGTTATTAAAGTTTTGATATTAAATATTTGTATAATATCGTTATTAAATAGATTTAATATATATTTGAATAGTATAATATCGTTACATATATAGTTATTTCAAATATAGTTAAATATTTATAATGAACCCTATCAGAGATATAGACCCCATAATATAGTCATAATAATATAATTCTAAAAAACATAATTGAAATAGTATAATATCGTTATTGAATAGATGCAATATATATTCAGATAGATTTAATACATATTTAAATAGTATAATATCGTTATTAAATATCTCATCTAATCTTGTAATTAAATATTTGCATAATATATTTGTTATTAAATATGTGTTATTGAATATTTTTATAATATATCTCTATTATACCGTATCTTCTGTTAAATCGAACTTAACGGACCTAAATTCCACCATCGTATCTCACCCCGCCGATGGAAAAAAATTCCAAGGAAGTAACCGAATTTAATGAGATTTTCAGTGTTGATATATTAAGGAATAAAATATATAATGCACCAGTTATTTTATTCAAAGATGTTTACATTTTTTCGGGTCAGTTAACTTATCTTTGAGTCGTAACACAGATTATCAAAGATACGTGGTTCAAAGTTAACTGAGCTGATGAACTGTTGATTTTTTTAAAAGAATTCAACTGGTGCATTATATATTTTATTCATGAATATATCAACATTGAAAATCTCATTAAATTCGGTTAATTCCCTGATTTCTGGCATTATTTTCTTTCGGCGGGGTGATATACGTTGGTGGAATTTAGGTACGTTAAGTTCGATTTAACCGAAAACGACTCTTAGTAAATGACAAACTAAATGAAAAACCCATCAGTACAAAACGTGTACATTCATTCTAGGAGATATAACTTTAATATTAACCAATATATCGAGATTAAGATATTTTTCTTAAATTTCAATGATCCTTTTAAGTTCAATCGTAAACTCGATAATCCGTTATAACCGCAAATACGATGATCCATATAAGCAAGCGCGTGATGTAATGGTTAAAGTCATGGGAAATGGACTCGTCGCCCCGAGTTCAAATCCTGGACGTAGGAATTGCATTTCACTTAGCGCTAATACCCTTGGGAAAGGTATGAATCCTATTCTCCCTCCAGCTATGGGTAAATAGTAGGGCAGACTGGGCTCTTTAACCGGCCTAGGAGAAGGAAAACTCTGAATTCAAACCTGTTAAACTCCGCTTAAGAAATTGACCTTGTGTGGCATCCTGCTCGTGCGGAGGGGTTGGTAAATATATATTAGAGGTGCAATTCAACTTGTTTGAATACTTTTTAGATGAGACTTGATGATTTGTATCATTTTGATATTTTTGACAGTTGTCCTAATCTTTATTGTTATCTACTCAACGTTTCGAACTGTGATCCATCCGACCATATTTAGGTGTTTCTTGTCCATCTCGGGACACTTCTCAAACACGGGAAACTTCCTGTCGAGTTTGACAAAAAACACCTGAAGAAAGCCGGAGAGCTCATCGTCTGAATCTTTGTAAATAACAATCAAGTTGGGGACAGCAGTTCGGGAAATCTAAATAATACACGTACGATGTTTTAAATATTCGGGTTCTTTTAACATAATTCCATCACTTAGCGTATAACATTTTTTTTTCTGTGATATAATTTGCCACCATTTTTCTTGAATCTGGGAATTTTCATTGTATTCGTTAATTGTAAAGCAAGATGCAATTATGGTAAGCAAGGAACGCCTTAATTATTATCAAATGAGATATAGACCTGAGGAATCCCGAATAAAATACTGACCGAATTGTTTAAATTGATTCTCAAGGAACGAAATGGAGTAATAAATAGGACATAAATAACTATAATACATTTCATTATTTAGATAAGGACAAAGTATCACTCTCTCTTTCTCACACACTCTCTCTCTCTCTCTCTCTCTCTCTATTTATCTATCTCATCTATATATATATATATATATATATATATATATATATATATATATATGAGTATAGATAAAAGGATATGAAAACAACACAATATGCTGTTAAAATGAAAAACATTTTATATCATATTCATAGCTAATATTGAACAATATTTCGATTTATAAAAATCATCATCTGAGCTTGTTTTTTTACTCCGGACTTATCGAGAGCGGATACGAAAATAATATGAATTCAAAACGAAAACATTGATGCTGCAAAAACGTTATGTGGTAGTTTCAAATATAAGCACATCCGCCCACGCGTTTCCCGGTCAGCGACAGACATGTATATCTTATTGTAACAGTTTTTGAAAAGAAAAGACATATTTGAAATCGACAATAGACAAATTCTCTTTTTCAAACAGGATGAGTATTAACCCGTTGACGGTAGGTCTGCAATAGATATTTGGAAAATAATTTTTTTAATTTTGTATTTATTTTTTTTTTTTATTATTATTTTTTCTTATATATAAAGTAAAAAAAGTATGAATGGTTGTAAGTTTTTGTTTGGGAAAATGTGAAATTTAAATTTATTGGCGGCAAGATATATCATATATATATATATATATATATAATGTTGTTCTGGTTCCAATGGGGGAAAATGTAATATTTTATAAAAAAGAAGAAGTTCCGCAAAATGTATCGTTCTCAGAAAAAATGTTTTATTCTTTTTTATTTCACATATTCTGGTATCTTCTTCAGGCTTTGATCAAAATATATATATATATATATATATATATATATATATATATATATATATATATATATATATAGAGAGAGAGAGAGAGAGAGAGAGAGAGAGAGAGAGAATTTGAAGTTCGCAGTTCTTCTCTATGGCTCTCCGGTCTTTATATAAGACATTGTAGCTATTTTGCCTGGGCGCTTCCTTTATTGTTTACATAAGGATGAATGAGCAGATACCTGAAGATGATTCTTATTATTCTATATAAGGATGGATAAGGCACACACATGAAACTGACATCAGTCTTCACTTATCTATAATTCAACTAGTTTTCTATTAGCAGAGAATTTGGTTTTCCCATCTCCCGAATGGAATTTTCTAATTACAAATTCAATGTCCTAGACGAAGGCAATGTGTTTGGCTTCAAATTACTGATAGGTTTCTCATTGGCTTTTCAAAGTTGGTTCTGCAATATTCTGTTGACATAATGACATATGTGGGAATATCAATTGAAATTATTGCCAGTACACCGGAAGTTATGAAAGGTCAAAGCAATCTGAAAGCTTTTAACGCATGACCTAATCAGACTGACAAAAGTCTCGACTGGATATCACTCAGAGAGTATATATACATATATATATATATATATACATATATATATATATATATATTATATATATATACACACATATATATATATACACATATGTGTATACATATACATATACATATACATATATATATATGTGTATACATATATATGTGTGTGTGTATACATATATATATATATATATATATATATATATATGTGTGTGTATACATATATATATATACATATATATGCGTGTGTATACATATATATATACATATATATGCGTGTGTATACATATATATATACATATATATGTGTATACATATATATATACATATATATGCGTGTGTATACATATATATATACATATATATGTGTATACATATATATATGTGTGTGTGTATAAATATATATATACATATATATGTGTATACATATATGTGTGTGTATACAATATACATATATATATACATATATATGTGTATACATATATGTGTGTGTGTATACATATATATGTGTATACATATATGTGTATACATATATATGTGTAACATATATGTGGTGTGTACATATTATATATACATATATATGTATACATATATATATACATATGTTATACATATATATATACATATGTTATAACATATATATATACATATGTGTATACATATATATATACATATGGTATACATGTATGTACATATATATATATTACATATATGTGTATACATATATATATACATATATACTTACATATATATATATACTATATAATATATGTGTATACATATGTGTATACATATATATATACATATATATATATATACATATGTGTATACATATATATATACATATATATATATATACATATATATGTGTATACATATATATATACATATGTGTATACATATATACATATGTGTATACATGTATGTATACATATATATATATATATATACATATATGTATACATATGTGTATACATATATATATGCATATATATATGTATTTGTATATGCATATATATATGTATATGCATATATATACGTATACATATATGCATATACATATATATGTATATGCAAATATGTATACATATATATGTATATGCATATGTATATATATATATATATATATATATGTATATGCATATATATGTATATGCATATATATGTATATGCATATATGTATATATATATTATATGTATATATATATATATTGTATATGCATATATATGTATATGCATATATGTATACATATATATACATATATATGTATATGCATATATGTATACATATATATACATATATATGTATATGCATATATGTATGTATACATATATATGTATATATACATGTATACATATATATGTATATATATATGTATACATATATATATACATACCTATATATACGCATATATGTATATATATATACACATACCTATATATACGCATATATGTATATATACGTATAAAAAGTAAAAGTAAAGTCGATGGGGGCAGCCTAAAGTCGGTATCAGCTAGTCAGCGAGGTAGTCTATCCCCTTTTCAATAGAGCTAGACCTGCCATCAGCTAGATCCTTGTGCTACTTATTCGCTGAGTTGGCGAGGACCGCTATCGAACTAAGAACCTTGTGGTTTCTACCGACTGAGCTAACATAATATATATATATTATATATATATATATATATATATATATATATATATAAGTTAAAGGAAATGAATTTTTATATATATAAGAAAGGACATTTTTATATATATATAAGAAAGGAAATGAATTTACACATATATAAGTTAATAGAAAGGAAAGGAATTTTTTATGAAATACAAAATATAAAAAATAATTAATCATAAAAATTCCTTTTCTAAAAATCTTTTGAATACCAAACGTCACATTGTTTAATACCCATCACCTTTTGAATAAGTTAATTCGTCTCGTTGCCAACATCTCAAAATCCGCTACAATAAAGAGTTGACCGACAAAAAGTTATACACATCGTCATGACCGACAAAAATATGGCGCGAATGCCCACATTGGAGAATAATGTAACAACTTTCGTTTTTTTTTTTTTGCAAAATTAAGGTTTTTTGTTTTTGAAATGATTTGACATTTATCTCCGACCAGAATCACCACGGAGTACATGAGCTCTGATGATGATTTTTTGTAAAATCGAAATATTGATCAATACCAGCTATGATTATATTATAAATTGTTTTCTCTTTAACAGCATTTGTGATATTTTCATTCCACCTTTTCTTACATATATATACATTTTGTGTGAAGCATGGGTAAAGTGTGAAATCTTTACTTCGGGTTTAAACAACCGATGTATAAACAATCCCCCAATATATATATATATATATATATATATAATATATATATATATATATAAGGTGAACAAAGAGTGATTATACGAACAGTAATATTTATTTCATGTTATTTATTCTTCTCAACTAGGTAATCGTCAGGAGAACATTTCTTGTAAAATAAATTGTTTTTAGAAAGTTTTCTGAGTGTTCGCTAAGCCACAAAAAATCGGGCAGAGATATATGTTAGAAGTGGCAAGTCAATCTTTTCAGTTAAAACCATATATATGAATATTTTGATGAAAGTAAAAAAATTGTAAATTACATTAAAAAACATGATTTTAATATTTCAGACAATATATACACTCATATATCCTACTTTTTGGAGTTTATAAACAAAGCGTTTATAATCAAAGCGAGAAATCTGGAAGGACCAGCTTAGTGTAACGGTTAGAATCCCGACTGTCAGCCAGGCAGTTAGGGTTCGAATCACACACAAAGCGGCTTCGAGTCTATAACTCTGCTGATGAGGCATAATAGGCCGAAATGTATATACAGAGAACGACTTTTTCTCGATTTGTTTACGCTTCACATTTAAACATATATTCACCTAATTCATTAATTATCAACTAATTAATTTTCAAATTAGGTGTGACTTCAATTAAGCACATATTCTCCCAAAAATTGTCGGCATAGCCATATCAAACAAACTGTTTGCGTACTTTCATATATATATATATATATATATATAGAAAGTTTTGTACAAAAAACAACAGGACGTTTAACGTTTGCTGACAGAAATCTGTTTCGACCATATGGTCTTTCTCAAACAACATTGTAAACGGAAAGACGAAATAAATATATCATTGATCACGAGGCACAGAACGCTCTCGATCAGTACGGGAATTTTCAAATAATTTTTTAAAATGCGTATTTTATGTTAAAAATAAAATTAATTTTATTTTTAAAAATTATAAGCAATTTTATCATTAAAAACCTCAAAAGTGTTTGCAGTAAAAGTGTATATAAATATCAAAAAGTTCAGGGAAATGTTCGGCTACAAAAGAAAGTTTTTGATATTTATATACACTTTTAAAATGTAAATGTATCCATTTTACCTTTATATATATATATATATATATATATATATATAAACAAGGAAAGAGAGACGATGCACAAATGGCAAATGTTGAATAATTAATAATCGTGAGATCAAACGCTGGTAAGCAAAGCGTTATAAAAAAAATGATCTTGATATGTGACTAAAAGTTGAATGCTTTAGACAGAAGTTTTTTCGATGAAAATGGAGCAAACGTTCAAAAATTTAATACGATAAGAAATGATATACTGATAGAAATCACACATATTATAACAGAATCAAAAAGGTAGGCACGGACATTTTAATTCAATAATTTACATTTCCTTTCAAAAATAAGATATAAATGAGGTGATTAATTAAAAAAAGCAAAAAAAAGCAAAGATAAAATAAAAATAACACGCTAATGACTTTCCCTTCTGTTACTATTCAAATTTTAATTTTTAAATATCTTCACTAATATAGAACAAAATCTTCATTATTTCTGCACAAAAAACAAACAAACTCTGATGATAGTGAATGTGTATATAGATTTACTCTGTCGTTAATTGTTGAATTTTTGTAGTTTCCTCCGGACATAGCAATAGCATAATCTTTACAGATCATTGCCGTCCCTCACAATCCCATAACTCCACTATCAGAACCCTTCCTTGCATGAGCCCTCAAATGACTCATCAAACCCGCTGCAGATCCACAAAGTTTGGTGCAAATATGACATAGAAAGGACGTCCTTCCCGATGAATCAGATGATAAAATTTGATGCTTATGCACCACCATATGTCTCTTAAGACCAGAAGCCGACATACAGACCTTGCCACAGATAGCACAAGACACATTGGAATTTGCATGGATTGACCCTGGTGAGATTTCCTATAATGGACATATCCAGCCTTAGAATTCAGAATTCAACCACATGTCTGAAATTTCCAACCCTCCATGTTCTCTCCAATATATATATTTATTTATGGTCATCTAGTTTGCATGCATGATTGCCGAATCCTAAAACAACTATTTTCCGGGGAAATCTCAACTGGCAAACATCGTCAGTGCAAACCCAAATGAAGTGTAAGGACTGCCTCAAGGACACTCTGAAGAACATGCTATTGCTGAGAGCACTGGGAGAAGCTTAGCCTATGTAATAACATGGTTGGAGAGGCCACCACCTTCCTGTCCGTGAAGGAACTTGCGTCCAACCCAGAATTAAACAAGCAAAACATAGAAGCGTGCTATTCGGAAAAAGCGGGAGGTGTAATTTTTCAAGTTATGCACCAGCAACTTCGCGCGTCCAACTGTAGAACCCATACGACTAACCCCCGAGCCGCAAGCCACTATCTCGAATCCGGACCTAGCAGCATCATCAAAGTGGAGAAGTTCCAAATGTTCAGTTTATGTGGAACGAGCATGTCGTCTACCAGGCCGGCCCTGAGAAGGAACAAATGGCAGCGGCGCTATGGAAAAAAACCCCCCTGGTAAGCATTTCAGACCCGCAGTCCTACAGTGACCTACGCCAGCATCACAGTGACGCGGCGCTCCAACGGCAAACCAACTTAATTCTGATCAGACCCCCATAGAAGACCGCATCTACATGTGACACACACGCTATGAAGACAGTTCCAAATCAATCAGTATACGTACGCAAGAGCGTCATGTCTCAGGCTAAGCTGGGCACCCGGGCCAATCCACAGACAGTTGCAAGCCTTACCATTTCACAACTCCGATGAAGGACAGGCCAAAAACATACGTCGCACAGAACACCGACCAACCACACTCACTGAATCACCAGAATTCAGCTGCAATCACCCCTCTACGCACAACACCCTCCGGACCTTCTGCCTACTCCGTCCGAGTACAGACCACTAGATCAAATTGCGGCTCCTAGCTAGCACGCACCCAAACACAACAATCCCCTACCCACGACCGCCAACACCACACTCCCGTCACAAAAACGAGAAAACCTTCCAATACGAGCTAAAATGCTAGAAAATGGTCTTACTCGAAACACGACGTGCAACACCCAACACAGCCATTTTAAAGTTATATATAAAGACAAATTTCAGGAAAAACAGTATTCGAAAACACTGGGATGCAATTTATATCGCATGTTTAACATGACATTAATCTTCGGTACACCTCTATCACCCTATCCGATAAGCACTGTGACAAACATATCATTCAGGCAACTGAGGCGGATGGTGGGGCGTCCCTCGGTCTCAGGGCGAGCCGAACATCAGTGGCAACCGGGAAATCCGAAAAGCGACATCGCGCCGAAACCTATGGAGAGTGAACAGTATTTTACTCTATACATTAGAAACCCCAGCAACCGAGAGTCATCGAACAACCCACTCATCTTCTCCTAGGTCATAATGCTCAACTAATCCTACGTCCGGTACGCTCATCCGCCCCCTCACACCATGATCAGCGATTTTACTTTGAAAAGGCACGCCAGTCCCCGCGACCTATCAACTCACCCGGAACAACGGAACCGCCAGTCTGCTGCCCGAATACAACGCAGCCCCAATTGACTAGCCCGCCACACAGCGTGTCCTACGCCCACTCAGAAATCAAATAAAAACTTCAAAAATAAAACGCTGTCGCCCATCAAATTACGCATCTTCCACGCACTCCCGCTAAGACCCTATCGGCATCCTTCCCTACAAGCCTCACCCCACAGCAGGGGCAGAATTCCCCCTAGCTGGCCTTAATCAGAATCTATTATCTCCCTCATATATGTATCCCCCAGGCCCCTCCAAGTCAATTTGGCCCCTCCCTGCTCTCCTCAGCTATCCACAACACTCCCTCCATCTAATCAGAACTAACATCTCCACCGATTACTAGCCCACGAGCATCTCTATCCTCACCTTATCGTAACTTATAAGCACTCTCCTTGCCCGACTTGGCCGCTCCTCTCGCCCACGATTCAATCGGCACTCTTGCACCTCACTCTCAATACTATCACACTCAACAACGTCACTTCACTCTATCAACATAAACACGCGAACCTATAATCTCACTAAATAAGTTCCTCATCATATCCGCAAACCTATAATAGCGACAAACCAACCTCTCTCACACTAAAACATCTGTCTTCCCACTAGTCGTTCCCCCTAACTATAGCGTACAATAATTAATCACAAACCCCGAAACAGTCGCCAACCACATTCCGCACCTGATTATGATAGGTCTCAAGTAACCGAAATGTTCGTCGTATTATACCAGAACTCCGCATTTGCAATGACTATTACACGACCTTCAATTCCCAATCTTAATCCAAGGAGATCATACAATACCCGGTACCCTCCAAACACAAGCTAGCGCCTAACATGGCACTTGCAAACAAACCTCACTGCGCGAAAAGATATATATATGGTCAATCGTTAATCGCGTCGCTGCACAAAGCCAATCATGACCAGTACACGGTACCCTTTCGCCCCATATGCCGGCCTATAACCTAGATTACCCATTCCCCCCTCCAGCCTATCATACCCCACTGACGCTACCTTTAACCTTACCCCACATAATGGTATATACACCCCGTACCATCGACAAACCATCCCTACTCGTCCCCCCATAGCCATCATGTCCCCCATCCATAGACTCTCCGTCGCGAACTAAACGACAACCGTCAGTCCTAATGTCCTCATGTAACCTGTACCTATCACCTCACTATAATATATATATATATATATATATATAGATTCAATTCCTCGACTCGCCAGTTAGTAGCTGAGCATGAATCTTATCGTTGTGTATTGTGCGACTGCATATAATGACTTTATCTAAAATAACTCACTTCACGCCTACACACTGATCATCAGTCAAATGTAAGCTTATAAAGATTATTCTGTTCGTAAGACTGGATCCTCCAATGATGCGCATATTGTGCCTTAGCGTCAATGCTTTATAAAATCTTTAGTTTAAAATACACAGAGCTATATAGTGTGTAGCAATCCCCGTCGTCGGAAAGTCCTTGCATGTTGTCATTATAGCCGTCAACCCACTACTATGATCATATATGATTACCAAGCGACTATACTCACGTCTCAAACAGTATAATCTAATCGCTCACTGTGTCAGCAAGTAACTACTAGTATCCATAGCGAGAAGCTAAATATTATCTCTGTGTAAAAGCCAGTACTTCGATATCGTACGGTGACATCCTCCCAGTGAGACTTCCTTCAACCCATAATATCATAACAACAGCGCTAACAATACCTTGTCGCTCATCCATCAGCATCAGTACGAACAAGTACTGGCTCTTTCCTTCGACTGCTATACTCATGGCCAAGTTACAAGACACACATCAACTAAATATGCGACCACCACCTCTCGCTAACCGAGTACATCGCATGAGTAAACATGAGCGTACATCAAGCGATCTACTCACTATAACTATTATTGACCCACCTTAGCTGACTTGCTATGTCTCAAAATATCAACCATAGCAATCACAAATCATACAATCATACTTCCGATTTAGTCATATCTTCGATATCTCCTCCACCGCGATAACACACTCACCTATTACAACATGCAGATACTTTTTGACACACCTTGTATGCTGAAAAAAATGGTTAATAAAGTTTTTTCTTCAGAATACCACGGTTGCGTCAAAAAGTACCAAAAAATCTTATATATATTATATATATATATGACCCTGACTCCTTTAGCGTAAAGACTAGACCAGTCTTACCTACACAAACAACTGAAAAGAGAACATAATATAGAGTAAACGTATCACAGAGCAGTCTACAGAAGGACATAAAGAGCCAACACTCTGAACTTCAACCGCTTGCTACTTACACTGACCCACGCGAGTTGAAAGATCAGACGAGCTCACTAGCCCTCTACTCCTCTCAGCTCCGGGCTGTTGTCACACCACTCCTTCCTAAATCTTTTCATATAATTTGTCGTGTACTATGAGACTTATGTATTTTGAGATCACACCATCCGACCGATGCCCTCAGACACACCCCGACAATGCCTTCCTTAGCTAGAGGAATTCGCCATGATGGCCACTATCACCCACAAAGTCACCCCTCCAAAAGCCCTGCCTTCAACGAACCAATAATAATAAGCACAAACTGCCTGCACAAACATGCCGCGCATTCACCTCCCACCTGTTACGTGAGACGCTCGTCCGCATAGTAAGAGCAGCGTCCCGATCATCGAGATTCACAACATTCGTCTATCGTCGTCAGCCGAACACCAATTTGCAGCATGCGGAACATCCCTGCAATGGTGGGAATGGATCTTTAAGTCCAGAACCGGACTAATTAGCTACCAGAATGTCCATAACTGTTGAATACGTGGATTGCCGGGGAAAAAAGAGTTGGCAAATATATCTATGAAATCTGAACAGGGACTAAAATATAAATCTGATCACCGTGTCCATTTCATATGACGATCACCATAACGGAATAAGAGCCCCCTGAGAATCTTTGAAATGTACAACATAAACAAACACTCTATGACAGTTATTATGAACAAGGACTTGGACAGGAGGAACAGAACTATTTTGCTTAATATGGTATGCATGGACTTTCATGTCTATTGTAAGGTGCCCTTGTATAAATTCCACCCGATTAGTAGCCATTTCAAAACCATTGCCGCAGATCACGTACAAGTTTTATCAAAGTTTGCTATGTGACAAAGTTTGCTCTCTCTCTCTCTCTCTCTCTTCTCTCTCTCTCTCTCTCTCTCTCTCTCTCTCTCTGTGACTTTGTCTTTCTCTCTCTTTCTCTGTGTCTGTGTCTCTCTCTCTCTGTGTCACTCACTCTCTGCGACTCTCTCTCTCTGCCACTCACTCTGTGACTTTCTCTCTCTCTCCCCTGCGCTATCTCCTCTCCTCTCTCTCTCTCCCCTGCGCTATCTCCCTCTCCTCTCTCTCTTCCCCTGTCTATGTCTCTCCTGCTCTATCTCATTCCACCCCCCTCTCTCTCTCTCTGTCTATGTCTCTCCTGCTCTATCTCATTCCACCCCCTCTCTCTCTCTCCCTGTCTGTCTCTCCTGCTCTATCTCATTCCACCCCCGCCTCTCTCTCCCTGTCTATGTCTCTCCTGCTCTATCTCATTCACCTCCTCTCTCTCTCCCTGTCTGTCTCTCCTGCTCTATCTCATTCCACCCCCTCTCTCATATATATATATATATTATATATATAGTTCAATGAGAAATCAAAACAAATAAAAGTTTTTGCTTTTATTTATTTAATTACGGGAACGTAATTTTATTTGTTTTGATTTCTCATTGAACTATCAACGCTCTATCACAGATGTTGAGCACTCTTCTAATAACACTGTACGTTGGATTACTATTACTTTTTCTAGTATACTAGTGCCAACCATACACATTAATATATATATATATATATATATATATATATATATATATATATTCACTCATGGAAGAAACTGGTAGAAAATAAGTTCAAATTTAGATGACTGAAAAGCAGTAAAAAACAGAAGTTGATCAATTTTTTTTTTACTTCAATAACTGGATCTTATGTTCATATAGCGGTGACGTCACGTCCTTGCTACTCCCTTTCCAACTACTGCTCTGACCTTTTTGGGTCCTTATTTATTTAATTTTGGGGTATGTGTCACAATTCTCAACTACCATTTCCGGAGTAAGTTTTATTATCAAACTTCATTTTGATTGATTCAGTCATTATTTCATCTTAATAAAGTCAAATGCACATAATATATTTCGTTATTCTTTCCTCATTTTTTTTCCTCATCGATTTGTGTTGCTTAGCAACGGTTACAGGTGACAGAGAATTGAATTCTGTCCATTTTCCAACGAAAATAGGAAACGGGCTACGAGGTTATACATCTTAATGTTTCCTCGGCGAAGTCGAAGATCTCAAATTAGATAAATGATGATGGGTAGAAACTGGAGGACAATGATACAAGTAGATGAAGACAAATAGGGATAACAATACATGGAATGCATAGGTCAAGTGTTAAGTGACAATGAGCAGCATTGGCGACAAAAGAACAGTCGGAATATGTAAGTGACGCCTTCCTGGTACATATGATAAATGGATCTGATTGACACAGTGAAGTGTCACAGGGCAATATATATATATATATATATATATATATATATATATATATATATATATATATATATATATATATTAATATTTTTTTTAAAGTTGGGGGTTATTACGAAGCATGTAAAAATAAATGAATGAACTCGATGTTATGGAGTATTGGATTCACTTATTTTATTATTATTATTATTTTTTATCATAAATTTTCGGGTTCGTTAGATACCCTATATCAAATGACTGTTGTTCCTGTACAACGGATCTTTTTGTCTCTGTTGTTATTGACAGCGGCACCGTCTGTAAATTTTTTTATAATAACGGAGTATTCCGATGTCAGCGTTCAATCCCTCACGTGAATCCAATACTCCATAACACCGAGTTCATTCGTTTATTTTTAGATGCTTCGTAATAACGCCCAACTTAACAAAACATAAAAATATATACCGAGAGAAGCATACGGAGACCTCCTAAAATACAACATGAATATATATATATATATATATATATATATATATATATATATGGAGAAATATGGAAAAACACGGGATGCTACAATGAATGAATATCTATTCTTGGTGATAATGTCGACGCTATACCGTTTCGGTCGTCGTGACATTCTTCAAACCATGAAATGAGTCCTTGTGTTGGAGAAATAAATTCTCTTACTGACGAGTATCAGCAGCTGACCACCATGCCCCTCCCACTCGGGCCCAAAGATACTCATCAGCAAAAGAATAGATTTCCCCAACACAAGGATTCATCTTATGTCATGAAGAAGTCATGAAGACCGAAACATTATAGCGTCGACATTATCAGAATAAATATTCATCCATTGTAACAATCCATGTTTGTCTACATACTGTCGGGTTGATTTCCTCATTATACACCCATATATATATATATATATACACTTGTGAAGAAAAAGGCCTTAAATTCCATTTGTATCATGGTTATGGACCAGTTCCACTCGTGAGTATGCTCACGAGCTTCTTCAGACCACTGATATCTTTTATTTAGACAGGCACATGACCAAACATCTTATATTCATACATTTCCCCCGCCTCCAGGGGTGATCATATTGCATTTTTTCTTTTCGAGTGTCTTTTTTATTGGTGGAAATTTTTTTTTCCTTTGAATGGTTGGCGGTGTTTTTATGTGTCTGCCTAGTCGGTTGGTAAATTCATTTGTTGGGTTTGACTGACCCATATATATATCGGTCAGTCTATTGAAAATTGTTGACGTCAACACTTTTAGATACACTGACCGACCATAAAACAAAAGAGTCTCACAGACTTCATATTTTCTGTGATATATTCTGTTATTTTTTCTGTGATATATTCATTTTTCCTCAAGCCAACGAAAGCCCTGATAAAGATCTATTGAAACAGATCGAAACACTGTAGTGTAGGCGAAATAAACTTTACTCGTTTATGAACTTGTGTTTTTTCAATTTTTTCACAATATTACGGATTCACTTCCACTTTTTCTTCATTATATATATATATATATATATATATATATATATATATATATATATATATATATTAGATCAATTCAAGACGTTTGAACCAAAAGATAGTTTTCATTCAACGAATGGACATGACGCATAACAACTATATTTCTTTCGCTTCTATTGTGGCATATCAACTTTCTAAACAATTTTTTTTCCGCAAAAGACTTTTTCTTCAACCGCCTTGACACTGAAATATATTCTATCTATCTATCTATTCATGCCTGTGTATAGCTACATGTTTGCCCCAGTCTTTTTGTTATTTATCTCTCTACCTAATTTTGCATAAAAGAAAATTTCCTATTTGTCATCACTTGTGTTCCTCTTTATAGGGTGAATCAAAAACTAATCCCATTTTTAGGACGGATATAATTAACAACACAGCAACATGTATCATACATTAAAATGAAGCTTGTCCTCTGTGAATTACATCCCTACTCTTCTACAAAGTCACGTATCTCTGCTCGTAAAATTCTTGACTGTTCTTTAAGCCACTTCTTCACTACATGTTTCACTTCCTCCATACTCACCAGATTTAGCGCCTTCAGTATCATCGCTTCGGCCCCATAAAGGAAGGTTTGAGAAGCAAACATTATTCCAGTGATGAGGAA
Source organism: Doryteuthis pealeii (assembly GCA_023376005.1). NCBI lineage: Eukaryota > Metazoa > Mollusca > Cephalopoda > Myopsida > Loliginidae > Doryteuthis > Doryteuthis pealeii. The sequence continues at coordinate 76,784,013 of CM042165.1, forward strand.
GAGAAATCTGTATTGAAGAAATGGCTCAAAGAACAGTCAACAGAATTTTACGGGGCAGAGATACATGCTCTCATTCGAAGGTGGAATATTGGTATTTGAGAGAAACGGTGACTATGTGGAGAAGTAGAGATGTGATCCACAGAAGACCAGCCCCATTTGGTGTATGATACATGTTTCTGGGTTGGTAATTATACCCGTCCTAAACAAAATGGCATTACTTTTTGACTCACCATCGCATTAGAAGCCAATGAAAGAAATCCACAAAATATTACCATGTATGCAATATTGATAACATATGTTGAAAACACTTCATCTCAACTAATTTATTTCCTTGCTTTACAACTCAAAAAATATTTTTGGAATTTACCACGAATGTAATTAGAGAATCTGAAATTCGTTTACTGGATTGCACACGATGCCAAAAGCAATCAAGTCGAAACGTCAGAATGTCCAGTTTACTTTAGTTTCAATAACTACAAAGATAATCAAATCTATGGATTACAACAAACTAATACTTGTAGACCTACATTTCCGCTAAAATGATCGTGATTTTAATAGAGAGACATGAATGCACAGATAGGCAGAAACGAAAACAATAAATGCTGCTTACACGACACCCCAAACAGGAATGGAGAACTCCTAGCTGAGTTCTCTCTTGAGAACCGGCTTGTATGTCTAAACACAAAATTCCAAAAGCGAAAAGGCAAATTATGGACATATACCTAACCAAATAGCACAAAAGCACAACTAGACTACATCCTAATAAATAGAAAATGGTCAAACAGTGCTATGAACTGCGAGGCATACTCCTCTTTTGAAGGAGTATCCTCCGACCACAGAATAGTCAGCCAAAATACGCCTAAGTCTACGCAAAAACAAAAGTCAAATCGATACGATACTGGTCCTCACTTGTCAACAGCGACATATGCAATCCCTACTCGGTAACAGTTAGAAATAAATTTGACATCCTCCAGGAGACCTCAGAAACACACACTCCAAACGAGGAATACGAAAATGTTGTCAATGCCCACTTAGAAGCTACAGCAGAATGCATACCAACCAAACAAAAAAAAACAAACATACTGCCCCCCTGGGAGACCGAAGCAATTAGATTAAAAAGGAAAGATATTAAAAAAGCATCCCAACACATGAAAAATAATCCAACTAATACCAACAAAGAAAATCTTAAGAAAAAACAGGTAGAACTAACAGAAATATACAAAAACAAATAAATAAAATCAGACAGACAGTAGAAGATAGACAGTCGCGTTTAGCATGGCAAACTGTAAACGAAATGAGTGGCAAGAAAAGTATCACTAGATTAAAGCTAAAGGCAAACAGCCAAAAAGATAGACTACAAAAATGGAAAGACCACTTCCAGAAATTGCTGAGAACCCCCCCTAAACCCATAGAAAATGACATACAAAAAATAACAAATAAGGAACTAGACATTAAACTAGGGGACTTCACGATGGAAGAACTCAATGAAGCACCAAGTAAGCTTAAAAATAGGAAGGCTGCGGGCCTCGACGAAATACCGCCTAAGGTCTGGAAAATAAGGAAATTTGATGATATACTACTTAGACTATGCAATGCAGTATACAGACAAAATTCGATAGAAAAATGGACGAAGGGATGCATTCTCCCATTCCCAAAAATAGGCGATCTAGGAATCGCCAAGAATTACAGAGGCATTACCCTCACTGCCATAGCTGCCAAGATATATAATGCCCTTCTCCTTAACCGCATCCGACCCGAAATAGAGAAAATCTTTAGAAAAATCAAAACGGATTCCGCAGAAATCGATCTACAACCACACAGATCCTGACCATTCGCCGAATCATAGAAGGGGTCCGTGCAAAGAATCTCGAGGCAACCCTACTATTTGTAGACTTCTCCAAAGCATTTGACTCCATACACAGAGGGAAAATGGAGCAAATACTGCTAGCATATGGCATACCCAAGGAAACAGTTAACGCCATAATGATGCTCTACCAAAATACAAAAGCAATGGTACGATCACCAGATGGCGACACAGACTTCTTTGACATTGTCGCCGGAGTCCTACAAGGGGATACACTAGCACCATATATATTCATCATATGCCTAGATTACGTACTCAGAACATCACTAGATCCCATAAAAGAAAAAGGCCTCATACTAAAAAAAAGCAAGAAGCAGGCGATATCCCGCACATACTATTACGGATGCGGACTATGCTGATGACCTGGCACTATTCACAAATACACCGGCACAAGCCGAATCTTTACTACACAGCCTAGAAAAGGCAGCACGAAATGTCCGCCTGTACGTGAACTCTGATAAAACTGAGTTCATGTCTTTTAAAAACAAAAACGACATCTCAACCATCGATGGCAAACTCCTAAACTTTGTAGAACAATTTAGATACTTAGGCAGTAACATCTCCTCCACAGAAAACGACGTTAATGCACGCATAGGAAAGGCATGGGCCTCTATAAATAGATTATCTATCATATGGAGGTCCAATCTCACAAACAAGCTAAATAGACAGTTCTTCCAGGCCGTTGTCGTGTCGGTGCTGCTGTATGGCTGCACCACCTGGACCCTAACTAAGCGACTAGAGAATAAACTAGATGGGAGCTGCACAAGAATGCTGCGGGTGATCACGAACAAGACGTGGAAACAGCACCCTACGAGAAAGCAGCTGTACGGCCACCTACCACATATCACCCAAACCATCCGAGTAAGACGGACAAGACACGCGGGACACTGCTGGAGAAGCAAGGACGAACTCATAAGCGACGTCCTCCTGTGGAAGCCAGCACATGGACGGGCCAGTGTGGGCCGACCAGCAAAAACGTACGTTGATCAGCTCTGTGCGGATGCAGGATGCTGCATAGAGGACCTCCCAAGAATGATGAGCGATAGGGACGGATGGAGAGAGATTGTCATGGATATCCGTGCTGACAGCGTGACATGATGATGATGATAGAAAGAATCGAAAACGCAAAAGAAAATAATTAATTGGACAATATCATGGCGATAACAGAAGTACACTAAACTAAAGGAATGACAACCTCCAATCAATAATACCAAAGGGATTTAACATCAAAATATACAAACCACCACTTTGATATATATATTTACCAACCCCTTCGCACGAGCAGGATACGACACAAGGTCAATTTCCTAAGCGGATTTTAACAGGTTTGAATTCAGAGTTTTCCTTCTCCTAGACTGGTTACCTAGCCATGGCTAAAGAGTCCAGTCTGCCCTGATATTTACCCATAGCTGGAGAGAGAATTGGATTCATACCTTTCCCAAGGATATTAGCGCCATGTGAAATGCTAACAGCTTCGTCTAGGAATTGAACTCGGAGTTTACGAGTCCATTTCCTACGACTTTAACCATTGGACCACGCGCACCACTTTAATATAGAATAGACATATATAGGGTTACACATAAAATCTTAGTAAACAAAGTTAAATATCTGACTGAAACAGTTACAGCTTATTCCACACACGTCACCAAGATACCTTCCTAAATACGGATTCAATGTCCGTCGTCTACAAATAATGCGTGTTTTTTTTGGGGGGGTGCTGTGCTTACATACATATATGATATATATAAATACTGATGGGTGGTATAATCGATATCGTCGTAGGAAATGAGCACAGCTATACGAGTTCAAATCCTGGACGAGGTTCTTAGCATTTCTCACAGTGCTAATACCCTTGGAAAATGTATACATCAAAATATTCTCCCTTCAGCTATAGGTAAATAGTAGGGGGCTGGGTCCTTTGACCGTGGTTAGGCAACCAGTCTATGAGAAGGAAAACTTTGAATTCGAACAAACTCTGCTAAATAAATTGGCCAAATGTTACATCCTGCTATTTTGGTGTGTTGTTGTATATATATATATATATATATATATATATATATATGTGTGTGTGTGTGTGTGTGTGTGTGTGTGTGTGTGTGTGTGTGAAAATAAAATGGAAATTAATCCGACAGCATGAATAAGATATAATGAAAAAACAAACGATGTTTACAACAGAAATAGGCTCATCAGAAGAGAAAGTGTCCAAACCGTTTCGGGGCCAATTCTCTTGACGGTTTGATGATATCCATTAACACCACGGATTTACCTATAAATGTGGGCTACTTATTTTACAGTTGGATTGTATTACAATAATTTTGATATTCTATATACACTTTTTATACATATTTTACACTTTTCTATAACTTTACATCAGACTTTTTTTAGTCTTATTTCATGACTATAATGCTTCTGATTATATTCAAAATTAAAAATGAGATTCATTTTATTTTTAAATAAAATTCATATTATTTTTAATACAGACAGCACAATTTTTTTTGATTAATTCCAACGTTTGAGTAGCAGCGTTCTGTTTTTACTAACGGTCTTTTTTCCCGTCTTATTTTTGTTGATGACCGACCCACGTGCGGTTGATACATTATAATGCAATAGGGTCCTCATATTAGTTGAGGATGGGACGGGTGTTGCTTTTTAAACCGTCAAGAGATTTGGCCCCGAAACGGTTTGCACACTTTCTCTTCTGATGAGCCTATTTCTGTTGTAAACATCGTTTGTTTTTTCATTATATCTTATTCATATATATATATATATATATATATATATATAGCAAATACCATTAAATCCACCAAGCAAACAAATATGAAATACTATTTAATTCTGGATTTTTTTCTAAAGCCGATTTAAAAGTGCTCAATATAACGAGCTAAATATACGTTTAAAATCGAATGGTTTAAAAAATACCGATTATAGTTTCTCGTTGTAGCGCGAATATACAGACTCCTGAAGATTTGCGCTACAGTGAGAAACTATAGTCGGTAGTTTTTTAAACCATACGATTTTATATATATATATAATATATATATATATATATATATATAAAGTAAATAAATAACAAAAGACTTAGAGATTTTGCATTATAGTCTATTTCGGGGAGCTTAGACAAAGTGTCTAATTCTCCCAGTTCAACAGATGCGGATGATGAATTCTTTATTACTTTTAAGGCATTTAAGCCTTAAAAGTAATAAAGTAATAAAGAAATATTAAAAGCCTTAAAAGTAATAAAGAATTCATCAAAAATCAGTAGATTGGAAATATTTTTTTCGTTCATAATGTTCATCATTTTAAGCCTTAAAAGTAATAAAGAATTCATCATTCGCATCTGATGAGCTGGGAGAATTAGACACTTTGTCTAAGCTCCCCGAAATAGGCTATAACGCTAAATCTCTAAGTCTTTTGTTATTTCTTTACTTATAAATTTGCTCTGTGACTCTAACAATAAGAGCACACATTGAGCTCTCAAACTGCGACAGGTTTTTTTAAAAAAAACCTATGTCGTAAGGAAGATTTCTTCTCTGGACTTTTGGATTATATATATATATATATATATATATATATATATATATATATATATATATTCAGAATTTTAGAAATAGATATATAAATAATGAAAAGACTGGGACAAATATATAGGTATACACAGGCAGGGATAGATAGATAGATGGAATAGACTTCAGTCTCAAGACGGTTGATTTTTCTCAACTAGTTTCGACCTGAGATCATTGTAGGCGTAACTTATATGTTGCCACATCAAAAATCACTAGATTGGAAATATTGTTTTCGTTCATAATGTTCATTATTCTCGGAAGCTGATTTTTTCTTTCTTTAAATCATCGGAGATTGTTGGGTTTTTTTTTCTTTCAATGTTTCTTTTTTTGAATGGTCAAAGAACTTTGAAGACAATATCAACCTGTTAGGTGAACCTAACGAAAAGTGTTGCTCCCCTTTGATGAGTAAGGGACTGACGGGAACCCGGATATGGGAATTCCACCATGTTACTTTGGACTGGGGACTTGGACTGTACAGACGTGCGTCAGCACGCTTGAACTAGTGACCACGTGCGTTAGTACGGTTGGGCTAGTTAAGTCGTTTTAGGGTAGAAACATATTCTATCCTGTGTTAAATAAAGACTGACAAGCAGAGAGTCAGCAGACAAGGCCACTGGCCCCATGTGTGAACACAGACATGATAACACAAAGGACGGCCCATGTGTCGATCACGCACATGATACACACAGAGTTGATTTCTATCCAAAACCATCCGACTGTATTCCCTGTCAGTGAGAATAAATAAAACAAATATTGTTATATGTTAAACATATTCACTGTTTTTATTATCAATTTTATATTTCCTACATCTCGGATATAACACAACCTTTATTCAAGTTTCATTTTGTTAAATTTAAGGGGGGAATTTATACATTTGTCCCTATTGTAATGGTTGTCGTCGCAGGAAATAGACACGGCGACACGAGTTCAAATCCTGGACGAGACTGGTTGCATTTCATATGGCACAAATACCACTGGGAAAGGTATGAATCCAACTATTCACCCTTCAACTATGGGTAAATTCAACCTTAGTACGGTAACTCGTCTAGGAGAAGGAAAACTCTGAATTTAAACTTGGTTAACTGCGCATAATAAGTAAAACCTTATGTCGCATCCTGTTTGAGTGGAGGGGTTGGGTAAATACATACTTTCCTAAATGCCCATTCAAACTTTGTTCAGTTTTCCAAGTTATTATCTATCAAACACAGATCCATATCCTCACACATCGCACCACAAAAGACATCAACACAAAAAGAGACCCTCACCCAAATCTTATACATATCATATATAAGTATATCATATATTTATAAGTTTATAAGTATCTACTGATAAAGTTTCCTATCTTTGTGTGTTTTTCTTCAAAATGTGTAGTTTCATCTGACCCCTGATTTAGTAGCTTCTCTTCGCTCGGTATCAATCTTTTAAGATTCCCATTAGAAGATGGACAGCGGATTTGAAAAGAGCCATTATCTACATCTTCACTCGCTATATTATTCGTTTTAATGTTACTTTAAACGAATCTTAATAATAAATCTCTAAATGGGTTATTTTTAAAGCTCCGGATTTCTTCAGTCCGATAATGGACCCTTACATATTCGCTTTGTTATCATTATGTGGTTACTCTTTTCTACAATTAATGTGAAGGTTATCGAGATTGAAAATGGAATTGGCGAGGCGAGTTCAAATCCTGGACGAAGTACTTATTCTCTCTTCAATTTCTACCTCTCCATTTTAAATTTCGGCGGGAAGAAAGCCACAGAATTACTGGGAATTATGACTAGCGATATGCACTACTATATTCATCCAAAAGAACTTGACGAGATGACATTTAAAAAAAAATTTTTAGTGTCATGATATTGGTCCGAGCAGACACCTAAGCTACGTTCGCAAACTTATTCTTTCTTCGATTTCTGCGACTTCATATTGATTTTAGCGGGAAGAATGCAACAGTCGAAGTCGATAACAGTTTCACAACGCTTCCAATAAGTTGTGAGGTTTTAAGGGGTCAAATAAGAACAAAACGACGGGTAACAAATGTAGGAAAATGTATTAACAGAAAGTAGACAAATACAATACAGAGAAGTGGAAATTACGTCCGACAAATAGAGTTATTGGCTTACTCGCATTGGCTTACTGCCAAGCCACAATTGTCCCTATTACTTATAGTAACCCGTCGGCGCATTCCATTAGTCTTATAGGGTGTATCACCTATAACCCAATACAACTACATTTGTGTAGCATTAATAGAATAGCTGAAAAGAAAAGAAAAAAAGGAAAAAAACACCCCCCCCCAAAAAAAAAAAATGCTTAGATATTCTAACAGTGTTCCAGTGAGATATCCGCCTATGAATCGCAAGGTTCCGGATTCGATACCGGTTCATATCAATTTTGGCTCGGAAGAATGAAACAGAGCTATTGGGAATTATGGCTTTGGAGATGAGTCACCGAAAATAATTTGGTAGGAAAACTTTTTCCTTTTTTTTTCTTTTGTTCGTGTCAAGTCATTGGTCTTGGATTGCACCTAAGTTATGTCCGCTAGAAGCAATTTTGTTGGATCAACTCGGAAACCAACACCAGTCGCACGCAGCACCGAGGATTGAAAGACAGCTTCGTCGTATCTCCAGTCACCGCTGCCACCGAAATTTCCTCGTACTTCAGTCACGTTCCATTACTCTTCTTTATAAAGTTCATAGAAAAAAAACCCTACTCTCTCAAGGAATGAGACTCGCCAGGAGACGGAGTTTTGATCCATCGCACATTACTAATTATATGTATAAAGCAACACATTTATTTTCGGAAAAGTACGGTTTCTTTCCGGACGCATGTCGTGCATATAAACGAGGGTGAAGGGTGGAGGAAGATAATTGAACAATGTTCTCTTGAGTGATATTCAAAGATCAAACTACATTTAAAAAAATAAAGATATCAAACGACAAACAAAAATAGCTGGATGTTCAAAAAGGAGAAATATATTCGTGACATCTTCACAATGAACTGGTGCGTTCGCATGCAAAAATGAACACGATTCACCAGCTACAAGAAGAACTATCTTTAACAATTCAATTTTATGGTCGGGATTTGTAATTACGAAAAAATAAATGAATAAATAAAAGAAAAAAAAATTATATATGTAAAAATGACAAATTTAACCTCCGAGCAATTTGCAATTAACTAACTCTTGTAAACAATGTAATGTGACTATTCCAGTTACAATTTGTGGAGTCTCATTCCTTGAGAAAGTAGTTCTTTCTATTAGTGTAACGGTTAAAAATAAATAAATAAAAGAAAGAAAAATATTATATATGTAAAAATTACAAATTTAACCTCCGAGCAATTTACAATTAACTAACTCTTGTAAACATTGTAATGTGACTATTCCGTTTAATCTTAAACACAATTAATTGATGCCGTCTAATCTTAAACACACAGCATAATAATCTTGGGAAAGGTATGGTTATGAATATTCTCTATCCAGCTATGGGTTTTTATGGTAGACTGGGATCTTTAGTACAACTCTGAATTCACACCTGTTAAACCCGCATCAGAAATTGACCATGTGGTACATCACACTCTTGCGGTGGGGTTGGTAAATGTATAGAAATACATAGAGAGTAAATACTATTAATGAGTAATACTAATTTTAAAACTAGAAAAAATGTGACTCATTGGGTCACCTATTGCAATCTGGTTAGATAATTATGATCAAGAAGAAAGTTACTTTGCAAAACGATTTGAATAATAATTTTTAAAAATACAACCGGAGAATTAAAATACAAAACAAAAAAAAACATTAAAACCAGTGTGCTAAAATTTGCACTTAAGTCAAAAACTGACCCGTCTTATATATAAGCCAGTCGTTAGCTTCTGAAAATGAACATACGAATAAGTTCATCTACCGCTCACACTCTCCAGTTACAAGTTGTCGAGTCTCATTTCTTGAAAGTGAAGTTCTTTCTATTAGGGTAACGGTTAAAGAAATAAAAGAAATAAAATATTATATATGTAAAAATTACAAATTTAACCTCCGAGCAATTTACAATTAACTAATTCTTGTAAACAATGTAATGTGACTATTCCAGTTACAATTTGTCGAGTCTCATTCCTTGAGAGAGTAGTTCTTTCTATCAATATTATGAAGTAGAGCAATGGTGCTTGACTGGTGTACGGGCAAATTTTGGCGGCAGTGATGACTGGAACCACGACGAATCTGTACTTTCGGCTCTTGCTGGCGACTGATGTTGATTTCCGAACTGACCCAACAACATTGCCTCTAACGAACACAATGGTAAGTGACACAGTAAAAATTTGTTCAAATGCCTACATTTCGAAGCGAGTTCACTTCTCTTATTTAATACAAAGGCGGACAACGTAAATGCGATCTCTACTTAGAAGAAAAGTTGTGTATATTACAAAATGCAAGCAATAACTTGTTAAATAAGAGAAGTGAACTCGTTTCGAAATGTAGGCATTTGAACAAATTTTTACTGTGTCACTTACCACCTGACCCTAATTGATCCCTGAATTTTCGCTCTCCTTTTATTTATTTAAAAAAAAATCATCTGAACACCGCGTGCATTAATACCAATGCAAGTTTGTTTGATTATAATGTTTTTTAAATACAAATTTAACGTCATGACATTACATCACGTGAACACAATCCACGTTACATAAACGTTAAACAAGCCACAGTTTAAAAACAACAATTTTTAGCTTTACCTTTCCCATCGCGTAAAAACGCTTCATATAAACGCTAAAAAAATTGATTTTTAACATCTCAACCATTTCACGACTGGTTTTTGACATCTCAACCACTGATCTCATCTGATTATTGGATTAACATGAAACTTCAAGTTATGAGTGTAAAACCATAATATTACCATTGATTATATAATATATATATATATATATATATATATATATATGCTTCTTTGTTGGTATATCTGATTACAATTTTTATGTCTATATATATCAAATCTCTCTCTTACTTATACGTAATTGTAATATTGATAAATATTAATCGTCACATAGTCAGTTCCAACATCAAAACAACAATATTTAAAACTTTAAATACACAACCCTTACTATAAAAATTTGTTTATCCCCCACACACAACCGCCTTCTTTCTCTTCTCTTACTATAAAAAATAAAAATTTCATTTGACGCGCAAATGCCATCTCCCCCTGCCCCGTACATATCAAACGCACACAGCAACACAAAAGTTAAAGGAATATTCTCTTGCTACTTGAAACATACATCGTTTCTCAATGGTAACCATGCTCACACACACACACACAACCTTGAGGTTTGTTTCGCTGTCGTTTATTGCAAAAGATTTATACACACACGCGCAACCACAAACCTAAAAAATGCACAATGCTTTCTTTTCGATACACACACTTACACAGTCCCATACTCACACCGTAAAAAAGAATATTTGACGTCATATTTCAAACCGTATCCTTTTTTCAAACTTTAATTTTAAATAGACGCTCGCTTTTCTCGTTATTCTGTGATAAAAAAAATTCTTATTACCTTCCATATACCAACAAACACCCTGAAGATTATCTAATTAATAGATCGAAACACTGCAGCGTTAGCCAATAAACTCACCACTTAACTAATTTAAACCTGTGTTTTTTCAATCTTTTTTAATATACTACATACCGTCGGATTCACTTCCTTTTCTTCACACACACACACATATATATATATATATCTTATTATAATGGAGATTGTGTATTTGTCTGTCTGTAACCAAAACTAAATCACTATTCAAGTCACAATTCCCTTAGATATAGACGTCACATTTACCATGAATTTATTTTTTATTTAAACCTCAATTATTGATAAAATTGTTATACCTTATTAATACTGTTGACCATATATACGTACTAATATCATGTAATAGTAATTATATATACAACAAAATAGCGGTTTACAGTGTGAACGAGAAGGCTAATTTGCATATTGATATTTAAAATTTGATTTTAATAAATATATGCTTAGTATTATTGATTTCTAATTGTTTGGTTTTCTCTTAACGAATCTGAGCAAAAATCTCGGGGATAAATCTTACAAGAAATCCATAAACAAGTCGAAAGAACTGTAATTTTATTAAATACTTCATAATCTAACTAAATAGATAAATTAGGAAAAATGGAAGACGGGAGTGAAAGAAAATGATGGAAGAGTTAAATCTAAAGCTGTTCTATTTTTCGATTATACCCCTCAGTTTATCATTTTCTAAATAATTTATAATTTGATACAATATTTTATTACATCAAAACCTAAATACTTGCACCCGAAGGGTGCATATATTTGCTAGTATATATATATATATATATATGCATTTATTCATAAAGTAAATAAATTACTTGGTTTCTTTGATAAGTTAGTTTTTATTACTTAATCTCTAATGATTTCTTGACTTTTTGTGTCCCCATTTATCCCAAAATTCTCTGACTCTAATCGGTACGAAGTGGGGAATTAGGAAGCCGTTTAAACTTCGTATAACGCATCTCAGGTGACTGCCGTTTATCGACCTGACCATAAACAATTCAACTATCCACTCGTCTGGCCAGACGTAACACAAATCCACAGTGGTATTGATATTTCGCCACTTCATATATTTACGCGATTTGTATATCTTGACGGCTTGGTACTAACATATTATATATGTTTTACATAACTTCCTCTTAAACGGTCTTAAAGATATAAAAAGTTTACACGGATTTTAATTGTATTGGTTTCTGAATAAAATCTTTCATAGGATAGGATTTTATACGTTCGGAAATAAAACAATAATATTAGAGATCCATAACAACAAGTAATTATTTATTAACCCCGATTTTGTTAAAACCAGTAAGCAAATCACAACACCATATATTACGTAAACCTATATTTCTTAGTGACATATAAGATAAATTGCCGGATTTTAAACGTACTAATAACATGGTCTGTTTCGAGGCAAATCTAACTCAGATTTTCATAGACTTCGTAAATAAATAAGATTTATATATATATATATATATATATATATATATATATATATATATAAGAAACAACTGCCAAGACTGGTTCTGCTAATTTGGTCTGTAAGAGGTTAAGATAAAATATTGGGCTAATACTGTATCTTCTATGAGTTTTTTCTTATTTTTCCTCTTTATTATATATTTACCCGATTTGTATATCTTGACGACTTGGTACTAACATATTCATATATGTTTTACAGTGTTACGTAATCACCGCCCAGCACCTATATTTGTGGCCTTGTGCCAGACTTGGAAAAGAACCTTTGGAAAAATGTACTACCGATTATCTTGTGTTGCTGGGTGGTCTTGTGGAATCACCGAAAAAGTAGTTAGGAAAGATAATATCTTTTTAACGAGAGAAACGAGACGATAAGTCTATGATTAGGAAAAACCCAGTCTTTTGGGCTACAGAGAAGTCTTTGATCTTAGGCTAGTGAACTCTGGTTGACCAGTGAGAATAGAAGGAATCGAATATTCGATTTAGTCCAGAAGGAGGTCGAAAGTTCTAGAGAAGGAATCTTCTGGAAGATTATTTAGAAATACTATTTAAAAGAGACCCGTCAATAGAATGACGATCAGTTGGAGTCTGCGATCAGATCAGTTAGGGTCCGGGACCGGAGGCAGGCAGAGCCAGGAGGCCGTGTGTGGTTGGCAGTTGATGAACTGATGTCGCTAAATACTAAACCTGAGATGTAATATTTTACACGGGACGAAGTTGAAAACATATTTTAAGTGTGAAGCCTGATAATTGGAATGAAGTTAAGAGCATCACTAAAAACATATTTAAGGAAGCCGACAACCTCTCTCTCTCTCAATAACTTTCATTAAGTAAATAAATTCCTGAAAAGTAAGAAATACTGTCCACATCTTTATTTTCTACACGCCAAAGGAATTGTACGGGAATTCATGAATGAAAGCCATTAAACAAACAAACTTGTCAACAAGTCAAATTGGCCGTAACGAGGAGCACGCGGCGTGCGTAAAGTGATACCTTTCCCTTGACCAAAAGAAGTGGGAGAAGGATTTGGGGCCACAGACGATGACTGCTAGATCTGGGGTGTGTATGTAAACAAACTCCGTACGTACGAAGATACGAATTGTAGTGCGAGAAAGAAAAGGCACTAACGTTAAATACTAACTGATCCCGCTACGTTACGTATCGCTAATTGGAAGCCGCTACGTTACAACAGTACTTCGTCTTAAAAGGTCTTAAAGTATAAA
>CM042165.1:76805191-76837691 GCA_023376005.1 Doryteuthis pealeii
CTAATACTCACACCGCAAAAAAAAAAAAATATTTGACGTCATATTTCAAACCATTCATTTTTTCAACGCTCTTTTTTCTCAGACTCCAAATTTTAAACAGACCGATAAACAAGGACTATTACTCGCCTGTCTCCTTATTCTGAGATAAAAACATTTTTATCACCTTCCGCATACCAACAAAAGCCCTGAAGATTATCTAATTAATAGATCGAAACACTGCAGCGTCGGCCAATAAACTCACCACTTAACTCATTTAAACCTGTGTTTTTTCAATTTTTTATTATACTACATACCGTCGGATTCACTTCCTTTTATTCATATATATATATATATATATATATATATATATATATATATGTGTGTGTGTGTGTGTGTGTTTATTTGGGCAGCATTCTTTCATTTATACATGTAGAATTAAACAAAAGGCACATCTCCTGTTTAATGATTTTATTTTTGATCTTTTCTAATTTTCTGGACAACTTTTTAATGTTTGGGTGGAATTGGTGGATAAGTCCACCAAAGTTCAGTTCCCGAGTACTTTCGGTACTTCGAAGTGCTATCATCAGGGGTGATGTATTTTGTTTAATTCTACACACACACACACATATATATATATATATATATATATATATATATATATATAGAGAGAGAGAGAGAGAGAGAGAGAGTATTCACGTGAAGACGGCTGAAAAATGGAATTGAGAGTGACCTATATATTCATACTTTATTTACATTGTTGCATTCAACATTTTAGAGAGAAACAGGGGGAATACTTTTACATAGACTCACATATGTCAGCCAAACATTATACAGTCTTTTAGAAGTATCCTTCATATACTCCTTTTGACGTAAACTTGTTTATTCATCAACTTGTTTTGAAGTCTCTGCCAAGCGGAAATCAATAGTAGCAAGGTTGAATGAATAACCGGCCATATGCACGCCGGAGCATGCTTCGATATACATGTTCGCGCGGGGAAAAAAAACATCGGCTTCGAAATCACGCGCAATCTTTATCGAGAGATAAGGAGTCGAATGGAAGGCAACTACAGCCATACTGAGCATGCGTGACACAGTGACAGGAAGTGGTGGTAGTGACGATTTATAATTAGAAGAGGGCAAAAATAGAGAAAACAACTGACAAAACGAGCAAGGAGTCCGGAGGCTGAGAATAGAGGAATGCGTGATAGGAGAATAAAGAGACTTTTGTGTTGAGAGACTAAAAAGAAAAGAAAGAAAGAAGCGAATCATATAGAAGAGAGATAAACACACAGACAGGCGGAAATATAGATAAACAATTATAAGTATACAACAGAAATATGTATATACATTATAAATATATGTATACAATATGAAGATATATAAAATAGACATATATAACAGAATTATATATATATACAAAATAAATATATATATATATATATACACAATTTAATTATATATATACAATATAATATATATATATACAATATAATTATGTATACAATATGACTATATATACAATATATTATACAATATAATATTTACAATATAATATATACAATATATATATATAATATATATATATAATGTAATTACATATTATAAATTATAACTTAATTACAAATGTATATATATATATATATAATGTAATTACATATTATAAATTATAACTTAATTACAAATGTATATATATATATATATAATGTAATACATATATAAATTATAACTTAATACAATGTATATATATGTATATATATATATATATATAATTACATATTATAAATTATAACTTAATTACAAATGTATATATATGTATATATATATATATATATATATATATATAATTACATATTATAAATTATAACTTAATTACAAATGTATATATATATATATATATATATATATATATATATATATAATGTAATTACATATTATAAATTATAACTTAATTACAAATGTATATATGTGTATATTATATATTATATATATATATATATATAATGTAATTACATATATAAATTATAACTTAATTACAAATGTATATATGTGTATATATATATATATATATATATATATATAATGTAATTACATATTATAAATTATAACTTAATTACAAAATATATGTATATATATATATATATATATATATATATATATATATAATAATTACATATTATAAATTATAACTTAATTACAAATGTATATATATATATATATATATATAATGTAATTACATATTATAAATTATAACTTAATTACAAATGTATATATATATATATATATATATATAATGTAATTACATATTATAAATTATACTTAATTACAAATGTATATATATATATATATATATATATATATATATATATAAAATCAAAATAAATGTATTTTGGAAATATTTTCTTATTTAAACATGTTTGGTTGAACTCGAGTGACAATTCCTGGCGTACAAGTTTCTGTTCAATCCTTTCAAGGTGTCTGGCCATCTCTTTTGTTATCAGGGTGGAACTGGTGTAGCAGTCCACCAAAGGTGTCTCTACGAGCGCTTTCGGCATGTCGATTTGCCATCTTCAGGTTGGAAACTGATGGTATATACAATATAATTGTATATATATATACAATATAAATATATATGTACAATATAAATATACAACATAATCATAAATATACAACAGAAATATAAGTAAAACAGAGCCAAGTAGTAAATACCATAGAATATATAAATGTGTGTGTGTGTGTGTGTGTTATGGAGTCAACGTATGCTTCTTTGTTGGTATATCTGATGAGTCTGCTTTTCAGTGTATAGTGAGAGAGAAGAATACTTTCTTTGTTTAATGATATCAACCGTTGGGGATTATTCAAAGCCAAATTCATCCTTGTAGTTTGGTTTGGTTTGATTTGTATTACGGCATATCAACCTCAGTGGGTTGTTTAATGCCGATAAAGTATCGAAATGAATTCATTCTTAATGGATACTCATTTTTTTATAAACGTTTTTCTATTTAATCCATAGATGAAAACCTAACAGGTACTACCACTCGGGGTTAGAGTGGACGTGGGAGCAATGGTGATGAATGGGTGTTCCGCATTCCCGAAACTCCAGAACTGGAACCTCACCATCAGATAGAGTTTAACTTCATTCCCAGGACATGAAGACCCTCAGCCACCGCCTTCTAGCACATATAAGATAAAAAGAGTTGGAGCTTGCTATAAGGGCAATAGAGTTGGGACAATCATATACGTGCTAGGGCTCGACATGACCAGCCGATTGATAGGAAGGAGCCTCTCCGACCGCCGCGTCTTGCCTAAGTAAGGGTCTAAGTGGAGTGTTGCATGTCATGGACTGCTCATCCACCTGGATTTCATCCTTAAGCATCACTGGTCGCCTTCCACGGCCAACAGGTGGTCCCATTGGGGGAGTCTTACTCCTCTGCAGAAGTACAGTCGGTGTATTCTAACACCCAAGCCGACAGGGCGGCATCTTTATAGAAGACAAGCACTGACTATTTAATCCATTTCTGAATAAATGTTATCGGGCGACTGGAGTTCGAACTCGCTTACGATGATGTTGTAATCCAACAGTTTCGTCACTACACTCCGGGGACTCAACCCCAGAGAGAGAGAGAGAGAGAGAGAGAGAGAGAGAGAGAGAGAGAGAGAGAGAGAGAGAGAGAGAGAGGGGGTGGAGAGAGAGAGAGAGGGTGGAGAGAGAGAGGTAGAACTATAAAGAAACATAGGGAAAAAACCCACAAAAACCCGTGAGGATTGTATAGTGGCAACTAGTAAGTATGTAAAGGTAAAATCATCGGGGTGGCCTAAAGTCGGTATCAACCAGACAGCGAGGAAGAGTATCCCCTTTCCACTAACGCTAGACCAAGGAGTTTGTTTTTTTGGCGTTTGAGGTATAGGGCCACACCTACCATCAACTGCTCACCTTACCGCACCGATCACTCTGCTACTCATACGCTGACTTGTCAACGGCCGGTATGGAACCGGGAACCTTCTGGTTCCCGGCCCGACGCTCTACTGACTGAGCTGAACTGGCCCATGAAACGGAACTCTTATAACTGGTGATATTCATAAATATTTTATTATTAGGAGAAGCATTGTCAATCACTATGAATGTTTTATTGCATTTTTTCAGCCTAAATTCCATTGTCTTTTATTGCAAGTAGCTACAGTTATCGTGACGGGAATAAACACCACATATAGGTCAGGGGGTCAACATTTAGATACCTGATAGGTATACCAAAAAAAAGAGGGGACGTCCTTTAAGAAAAAGTTTGATATGGTAAAATATACCTGGTACCTTATACTAACTCATAACGTATATTATCTAGACTAGCAAATATATGCTCCCCCGGGTACATGTATTAAAGTGTTAATGTAATAAAACATTATATTAAATTAGAAAGGCTTATGAAACTAAATAAGAATGCAGTTAAAAAGATTTGAAATAGACGGGGGATATAATCGAAAAATAGAACAACTGAAACTTACTCTTCCATCAGTACCGTCTTTCATTGCTAAATGTTCCTAATTTAACTATTTAGTTAAAATAGGAAGTAAGGAATAAAATTACAGTTATTTCTTCTTGTTAATGGATTTCTTTTAAAATTTATCCCAGAGATTTTTGCACCTATGCATTAAGATTAAACCAAACAATTAAAAATCAATAATACTAAGCATATATTTATTAAAATCAATTTTTTTAAATATCAATATGCAGATTAGCCTTCCCGATCCCACTGTAAACCCGCTATTTTATTGTACTTATAAATACTATTTGTCAGTACAGGAAAGCAATAAGCATACACAAAACATCTCAATAGCAGGAAATAATAATAATAATAATAATAATAATAATAATAATAATAATAATAAACTACGATGTATAAGACGCTGACCAATTTTTTGAGCCAACATTTTGGAAAAAAAGTGCGTCCTATATGCCGTCAAATACAGTAAATAAAATAAAAAAATAAAGTCGTCGGGGCGGCCTAATGTGGGTATCAGCCAGACTGCGAGGGAGTCTATCTATCTATATATCTATATATATATAATTTAATATACCAAGCGTGTTGGTAAATCCTCGCGGTGAGAAAAAAAACAGCAAATAGTTTGATTGTAACAATATACTACCAAACATCAACCGGGGAGAAAACAATTTTTGGAAAAAAGAAAAGACCAAGATAATCGTACCAACAAAAAACTAATCTATTGGTACAGTATTTGGCCAAAAGAAAAAACAATTTATATGTATATAAGATATATATATATATTCATACAACCGCTAGGAAAATAAGCTAATAAGTAAAAAGTGCTCAATACCTTAGTAGAGCAAATAATAAGTCAGATCTTAGCCCTGAAGAGCATTAAGCGGAACTAATAGTACATTCGTCTGACTCATTAGATTTATCTTTATCTTTATATATATATATATATATATATATATATATATACTCCTCACTCACCATAGCTCCAGAATAGGAACCTCACCATCAGAAGCAGTTTAGCCTTTTGTGCAACCTTGCTATTTTCTATATTTCAATTACTCTAATATACACGTTGTTTAATAAAAATATATATATATATATATATATATATATATATATATATATCTTATCTCTTTGCTTCTGTAAATATTTGTCCCTGGAAAGCTTTCAGGAGAAAAGCCGTTATATCTTTGAAGTGAGACCATTTTCGCGGTGACCAATATTGCACCATAATCCCCATGGTGCCAACGATATTATTCACTGCTTCGTTTTCTGCGATTCTGCTTAACGTGACATCCGCACGGCGCCGCCGATTGTTTAGAAATAATCCATATTCTTCATCTAAGACCTTTTCATCTATTATATTATTTTTGCAATGTTTATATAAGAGATTTTTCTTTATTTTCTATAAAAAAAAAAGCTTATCTATCAATATATCAACCTCTGTCTGCCTACTTACCTCCCCCTCTCTCTCTCTCTCTCTCTCACACACACACACACATACTCATACTCATATATACAAGTTGTGTCAAAAAAGAATCATGCTTTTTTGTATTTTTTTTACACACCTTGTATTCTAAAAAAAAAAAAAAGTTCCATTCATTCTTCATTTCTATCTTGGTAAATACAGCTTTAAACTTGGTACTTTTTTGATACATCTTGAATTCTGAAAAAAATTAATGAATGGAACGTTATTTTTGTCAGAATACTAGGTGAGTCAAAAAGTAAGAAAAATAAGATACTTTTTGACACACCTTATATATATATATATATATATATATATATATATATAGGGTGGTAAAATATGGAAATAAATCCGACGATGTATAGAAATTAACCAAGCAACGAGCACAAAAGAAGTACACACCCTTTTTCTTACTTCATTTAACGCAGATGTCTATACAGTTATGTATTTACGTAACCCATCAAGACGAGCAGGATGTGACACAACGTCAATTTTAAGGGGAATTCGATAGCTTTAAATTCAGGGGTTTTCTTTTCCTAGAATGGTTGCCACAGCAAGATTAAAGATCCCAGACTATACTACTATGACTTAACTGGAGGGTTGATAGCTGGATTCATAATCTTTTAATGGTATTAGCGCTACTTAAAATGAAAAGCGCATTTGAACTTGCGTAGCCATCTCTATTTCCTGACGACAATAACCGTTGCGAAACGATCGCCTCCTAAAACAGATGCCCAACCGGTAAGTCTTCTTTTGAATTTAAACTAAGGATATCCGTTGTCTATCCCAGCAGTAATGAATTGACGCAACAAACCACCTGTGAAAAGAAAGATACCAAAGACAGTAGCCGGAGGATATCTAACCATTAATGAATACAATACTAATCTGCCTGAGGTTACAAAACATCCTAGGCATAATGGCTTTGAGCCTCAACAAATACATTCAATTCGTAACTCCGAATGTGTGCTAGTGGCGTATAGTTAGAGGCACACTATTGCTTGAAAGTAATTACTATAAAAGAAAATTGTTTTAAAATTTTTCTGTGATATTATGAGGTCTCTTAAAAATACGAAATAAGAGAACGGATAGTCGATGGGTAATAGTGCCGGATAGCCCACAACTCTTTTCTTTAGACGATGCTGATGGTCGCTTTCTCTCACCCCACCCCTATTTTGTGTCTTTTTCCCAATCTTTTTTTCCCGTTAATCCAATGCAACTTAGCTATGTAATTATCTAATACTATCATCTTAGGGAATTACCCATGAACCTAAATAATAATTGAAAAAGGAAAATAAATGACAAGTATTAGGCATTTACTGGCATCCCACCACTTGAGCAGGAGGAGCATTATAGTGGGGAACCACACACAAACCACAGCCCGCCCTGTCGGCTGAAGCTTTAGAATGCACCGACTGCACCTCTGCAGAGGGGTAAGACTCCCCCAATGGGGCCACCTGTTTGCCTTGGGTGGCGACCCCTGAAGCTTAAGGATAGAGCCCAGGTGGATGAGCAGTTCATGACATGCAATACTCCACTTTGGCCCTATCTTGGGCTAGACGGGCGGTCGGAGAGGCCCCCTCCGATCAATCGGCTGGTCACGTCAAGCCCTAGCACCTATATGGTTTTCCTAACCCTATTGCCCTTATGGCAAGCCCCAACCTCTTTTTATCATATGGGTACTAGAAGGCGGTGGCTGAGGGTCTACATGTCCTGGGAATGACGTTAAACTATCTGACGGTGAGGTTCCAGTTTTGGAGGTTTGGGGAATGTGGAGCACCCCTTCATCCTCATTGCTCCCTGGTCCACTCTGACCCGGAGTGGTAGTACCTGTTAGGGTCCATCTATGGGTTAAATAGAAAAATGTATTTTTAAATTGATTTATTTCAAAACAAACAAACAAACAAACCAAAGCGCATGCGTAAGTAAAGTCGTTGGGGTTATTTTTTAAGCTGGTTAATACAGGTTTGAATTCAGAGCTTTCTTTCTCCTATATTAGTTGCCATAATAATCTCTTTAACCTTGGTGTAGCAACAGGTCTAGTTCAGGCAGAGCTTTGTTTACAAAATGACCTTGACTCGTACGAAGGTGTTAGGTAAATACATGTAAAGTTTTCGGGGTAGCCTAATATCGGTATCAGCCAGACAGCGAGGGAGTCTATCCCCTTCTCACTAGCGCTAGACCCAAGGCGTTTTCTTGGCGTCTGAGATGGAGTGACACACCTATCATGAGCTCCTTACTTTACCGCACAGATCCGTATGCTACTCATACGCTGAGTTTGCGAGGATCGGTATCGAACAAATAACCTTGTGGGGTAGCTGGGGTATAAAAATGCGTGGATCCTTTCCGAATTCCTCTGTCGAGGCGCCTCAGACACTGGGCAATAAACTTACCCTTGTCCCTTTAAATCAAAGAAGGCTGGTGTTGCATGGGGGATGTGCTGGGATCACGCTGTTATTAATACCGTATAGGTCCAATATACGAATCCATTGGACACAGGAACCGAAGATCAGGTATGTAAGTATATGATTAATTTAGTATTATATTTGCCAATCTTTTTTTCAGTTTGGAAATTTGCATTAGTTATACTCTACAGCAGGGATCACGGTGGGCCGGATAATTGAAAAAATAACGAGTGCAGGCCACATTATTATTGTGTTCAATACTTGCTAATCAGAAGGAAAGCTCTATAAAAAAAGAAGAAAAAAAATGTAAAACAAAATGTATATTTCCATATTATATTCATAGATGAGTGGCGTAAGAAAAACAAATTTAACTAACATTTATTTTCAAAACCTTATCAAAGAACGCAACATTAGCTAAATGGTTTAGTTAGATTTGTGAAACTGAACTTTGCCTTTGAAGGTATCGTCAATGCTGGGTTTGGAAATGCTAAATCCAATCAAGAGAATTACTTTTAATTAAGTGTTTATCAGTCATGGCTTATAATAATAGGGCATGCGTACCACGAACGTCTCACATTCCGTACGTTTTAACAGAGAAACTCAAGTACCGACAGCGGGCCTGATAAAATGCCTTCACAGGCCGGATCCGGCATGTGGGCCGTAGTTTGGTGACCCTCTTTCAACTGAGTAAGAAAAAAAACTATCTTCTAAATCTGACCAGTAAATATGAATACTGAAGTTGGTCCATCTGTAATATGATAAGGTGGGAAAAACAAAAATCTGCGTTACGTAAAGTTAATAGTGGAAAGATTTTTGATGATGAAGTGAAAGGCTATCTGTCGATTTCTGATTGGTAGATTGATACTAAGTGGCGAAGTGTGGAAGATATATAGTGAGAGGAGAAAATGAGAGTAAGTCTGAGCGAAGCGGTTAAAGGGAACAGAGGCAAGATACGTGTAAATACCCTAAGGCATTTAGACTTGGGATAGAATAGACATAAAAACCAATATCTATCTCTCACTCTCTCTCATATATATATATATATATATATATATATATATATAGATAGATAGATAGATAGATATATATATATATATATATATATATAATATATATAGATAGATAGATAGATAGATATAGATATATATATATATATATATATATATTATATATATATATATATATATATATATATATATATATATATATATAGAGAGAGAGAGAGAGAGAGAGAGAGAGAGAGAGATTTATTTTGATATTTATAAATGAGGACATTTTAAGTAGAATTTCAATGCTATTTCTATGTATATTTTGATTTTTAAATATCTTCAAATATAAGTTAAATCTTTATAATTTAAGAACCAATGATATTCAATGTGTATATATATTTACTGTTGTTAATTTTTTTATTTTCAGTTTTTTACATACATGCATACACACCAATTTCCCAGTTATTTCCTAGTTGAGTAACATGATATTACAGAGTGACCCAGAAAAAACAGAACCCAAATTATTTCTTTTCCCATTAAACTAACCAGAAACCCCAACCCTAACCCTTATTAGACTTAAACTTAAAACATATGTGTGCGTGTGTGTGCGTGCGTGTTTTGCTATGACGTTTAAACACGGAGGCGTTTATTTGCCTGAATATTTGAGATGAGAATTGATATGTACTATTTTTATTTTTCGAAATGTTGACCTCTTGAGTAGAATAAGTATAGAGAAAAAGCAATAAATGAAAAAGCCATATCAAATTGATTTTTAAAAGTAAATTACTTTAAAAATTAAAAGTTATACGGAGACTGAACGTAACGCTTCTCGTAAAACGTTTCCCGGATTGATTTTATTTCATTGAGAGCCTGTGCTTTTTTTCTTTTCCATCCCTTAATGGCTTTTCTCTTTTCTCTCATTCATAAAGATATCCTGCTTCTTGCACATTTTATAATATCTCCCTGTTTAAATCTCGCATAGTGCTAATACCATTGGGAAATGTATGAATCCACCTATTCTCCTCTAGCTGAGTTATGGAAAGCTGGGAACTTTAAATCTGGTTAGGCAATCTGTTTAGGAAAATAGAAACTATGAATTCAAACATGTTAATCTGCTTTAAAATTGACCTTGTGTCATATCGTACTAGTGCGGGCGGCTGGTAAGTATGGATATAAAGATATAATGCCCAATTTTTTGGCCAAACTCACGTTGGATAGAAACCAAACTTTATTGTTATTTCTTTTTCTGGGCTAAAAAATGGTCATATGTTCGGACATAAGAAGAGTAATGTTATATTGATATATCTAATGGAGGCGCGTGTCGTAGGAAATAGACTCGTCGACCTGGGTTCAAATTCTGGACGAGGCTGTTTGCATTTCACATAACGCTAATACTCTTGGAAAAAGGTATGCATCCAATTACTCTCCTTCCAGCTATGGGTAAACTGTGGAGCAGACTGGAAACATTAACCTTGGCTAGGTAACCAGTATAGGAGAAGGAAAACTCTGAATGCAAACATGTTAGACTTAAGAAATTTACCTTGTGTCAATCCTGCTCGTGTGGAGTGGTGGGTAAATATGCATACAATGATTTCATACATATTTTGACCAAACTCACGTTGAGTTGAATCCAAATTTTATTGTTATTTTCTGGGCTAGAATCTGGACATATCTTCGGACACAAGGAGAGTAATGTTATATTGATATCTTTACAGGCTTCCATATAAAAAAAAGGCTGAACACTTAGTATGTCTTGTAAACTATGACGTCTTCAACCGGTAAAAAAGAGATACACTAATGCGATAATTGTGACAAATGACTATATCAATAAAAAATCGAAAGTACAAAAAAAAAAAAAAAAAAAAAAGAGAAAAAAAAGAGAGAAGCCTTTCATTGAAAAGAGCGGGAATAATGCCTGTCGGGAATCGGCTGTGGCATCTGTGTCGCTAATGGAATTCAGAATCGCTGAATTACCATTTCTAAGAAAAAGTACTTTTATTATTTCTTTTCGTCCTTTTTTTGTGAAGGACGAGGACGGACATAAGCTGGCGTATTATCAAAAGCCTCCGTATAAGAAACAGTTGACAATGTCCCAGCTTTTGTAAGCTAGAAATTATTTAACTTTACGTTGCCTTATTAGAATTTGGAAACTTTTTCAAGGGTAGAAAATTTAATGCATGTCGCTGTGATTACTTTTCAAATATAATTGCATTATGCATTGACATTTAAAAGAAAAAAAGGAACAGAATTTGAATTGCTGAGGCGGGCAGATTCGTCGCATGCATTAAATGCTTGATCAATAGAATTTTATTCTTAAATTCTGGTACCGCACACATACACACACACATATATATATATATATATATATATATATATATATTGGTTTTTATGTCTTTGAGCAAAATAGTTTATTTATCACCAAGTCAAAATGCCTTAGGGAACAGAGACGCATCTTGCATTTGTTCCCTTCAAACGCTTCATTTAGACTAATCCTCATTCTCTCCTTTTACTACCTCTCTACCACACTTCGTCACTAGGCATCTATTGACCAATCAGAAATCGACAGATACCCGTGTGCTTTGTCATCAATACACACACACACACACACACATATATATATATGTAATAGGAATAATATATTTAAAAGGCACAGTTTTGAAGAATTCAAGATAAAGGCATGCGGGAATTCCACTGAGAGGTGAATCCATTGGGAAAACAATTTTCAGCACAACATTTCTTATAAACATAATTTGGTTGGTCTATGGGTTCACCCCTCCGTGGATTTCTCAAATTCCTTTATGTTGAATTCCTCGAAACTGGGCCTTTTGAATATATTATTCCTATTAATTCTAATTACTTTCAATATATATATATATAGGTCCCCTTATAGTATGTGGCCTTTCTTTTGAATGTGGCCTACGAAATCATGTATCTCTTATAGTATGTGGCCTATCATAAAAAAGCATATTATAAGGTTATAGTAATAACTGCTAACCCTAACCTTATTTCAGAATTTTAGAATATTTTAGAATTAAATAGATCTCTGCTTCATGTAAATTATGGATACTTTTTTAAAAAATATTCTTAATTACGATATACAGCTTATGACTGAATTGTATTTCTTGAAATTGAATATATGTGAAAAATAATTAGTTTCAATAAATTGCCTACTACTTATATCTATAGATATACTCTTACTGAGGTAGGACACATTCAAACCGGGTAGGCCACATATAACGGCATATATATATATATATATATATATATATATATATATATATATATAAATGAATAGTGAATGAAAAAATGAGAAAAGTATTTGCATGGAAAGGTGCTCAATGCTAATAAAGCAGAGCAGATTTATAATCAATGGTAATATTATGGTATCATAACTTGAAGTTTCATGGTAATCCAATCATCAGATGAGTTCAATGGTTGAGATGTTAAAAACCAGTCGTGAAATGGTTGAGATGTTAAAAATGCGATCTCTGCTTAGAAGAAAAGTTGTGTATATTACAAAATACAAGCAATAACTTGTTAAATAAGAGAAAACTCGTTTCGAAATATAGGCATTTGAACAAATTTTGACTGTGTCACTTACAACCTGACCCTAAATGATCCCTGAATTTTTGCTCTCCTTTTACTTATTTCATCTGAACACCGCGTGCATTAACACCAATGCAAGTTTGTTTGATTATGTTTTTAAATACAAATTTAACGTCATGACATTATATCACGTGAACACGATCCACGTCACATAAACGTTAAACAAGCCACAGTTAAAAAAAAAACAAATTTTTAGCTTTATATTTCCCATCGCGTGAAAACGCTTCATATAAACGCTACAAAATTACTGGTTTAACATCTCAACCATTTCACGAGTGTTTTTAATATCTCAACCATTGAACTCATCTGATGATTGGATTACCATGAAACTAAGTTATGAGTGTAAAACCATAATATTACCATGATTATATATATATATATATATATATATATATATATATATATAATTAAGGTAGAGTGAACATGGAATCAACAACGCCTGGTACTTAGTTCCTTGCCAATGAGATATTTAGAACAGTTGGTTTATATACGATGTGGTTTGGCCCTTTAATGAGGGGAGGTGAGTCATGGATTTTGCCGTCCCTGTGAATCAGTGAGTGAAAATGAAAGAAACAAAAAGATAGACATATACATGTACCTGTACAGAGAACTGTGAAATAGAATAGTCGAACATGCTGGTAAAAGTCGTATCAATTATAAGTAGGGCTCATGAAACGACCGCTAAGGGTTTAGAAAAGAGTATAGGTAAATTGGAAATCTGAGGAAGAATAGAAACCATCCATATAACCGCATTGTTAAGATCGGCTTGAATACTCAGAAGAATCCTGGAGACCCGAGGAGACTTGCTGTCACTCAGCATCAAGCAAACCACCTGCTAACGCGGGACTTGGAACTGGTCAGAGAGCTGAAAAAACTGTGAAACCTGAATGTGAAACTGTACCAATTGAAGCCGTGGAAATTGTCCCAAGGGGTTTGGAAAAGAGTCGAGTAATTGTAAATCCGAGGAAGACTAGAGACCAGCCTAACATCAGCATTGTTAAGATTAGCTAGAATACTTAGAAGAGTCCTGGAGACCTGAGGAGACTTGCTGTCACTCAGCCTCCAGTGAACCACCTGCGTAGATGAGTGTGAAAAAATAATAATAATAATAATAATAATAATAACGAAGATAAACAAAAAAGAAAGAACTTGTCAACTGGTGGATTTTGCAGTTCCAGCAGATCACAGGGTGAAGCTAAAGGAAAATGAAAAAATGGACAAATATCTGGACCTTGCCAGAGAAGTGAAAAAAGTTATGGAACATGAAAGTCAAAGTGATACCAATTGTGGTTGGTGCACTTGGAACGGTCCCAAAAGGATTGGAAAATGGATTGGAAAGTTTGGATATCAAAGGAAGGATTGAAACCATTCAGAACACTGCACAGCTGCAATCTGCCAGAATACTCAGAAGAGTCCTGGAGACCTGAGGAGACTTGCTGTCACTCAGACTCCAGTGAAATACCATCAGCTAACACTGGTGTGAAAACTCAAACGAAGAAGAAAATAAGTAATCTCTTACCTACAAGCAGAAGGGTAAAAGTGACAGAATTGTATGAAAAATATAACACGCTTTTATTATTATTATTATTATTATTATTATTATGGGGTACACGGAATGCATTAACACCGGCCAAAAGATGTAATTTGTTTTCTTGTGTGTACTTTTGTGCATAAAATTTATGTGGCTCCGAAAGTCTCGATTATGATTATTATTATTATTATTATTATTATTATTATTTATTTATTTATTTATTTATTTATTTAGCTCAAAATGTCTCTTCGGGTTAAAAAGGTTACCAACGCCTGTCAGAGACTTACATTCAGAATTGTACATAATATATTTCTATTTCGAAAGTGAACACACACACACACACACACGACACAGTTACATACACACGCAGGCACATACACATACAATGCTGAAATGGACAATAGATTTATCATATATATATATATATATATATATATATATGGGGATATATGCTGCGTGTGTGGAGAAAAGGGTGTGCGACTGGCTTGGCGAAGTTCACTGTCTCTTTTTATTCCAAATATGGCGCCGTTGTTGCATCTCTTCCATGGGAACAACTGCACGTGACATTCCGTTGAAAAGCCAAAGGATATACGTTCATACGCTTCAATAACCAGTCCGAATAGTCCTTAACATTGCCTATATTAATGTCAAATGTAACTGCAAATGAATATTCTTTCTATACCACGTATATTAAACGTAATATTTGGATATCCGGAGCTGATGTATCTCACAAGCCGTTGCTATTGATTTTAATTAAGTTGATCTTTCTAATCATAAGTATTTATCAAAAGGAAGGGTTATTTTTAAGCTGGCTAATACAGGTTTGAATTCAGAGCTTTCTTTCTCCTATACCAATTGCCATAGTAAGCTCTTTAACCTTAGTGTAGCAACAGGTCTAGTTCAGGCAGAGCTCTGTTTAAAAATGACCTTGACTCTTGCGAAGGTGTTAGGTAAATACATTCTTTCAAAGTTTTCGGGGTAGCCTAAAGTCGGTATCAGCCAGACAGCGAGGGAGTCTATTCTCTTTTCATTACCGCTAGACCAAAGAGGTTTTCTTGGCGCCTGAGGTGAAGCGCCACACCTAACATCCGTTCCTCACTTTACTGCACAGTTGGCGAGGTTCCCGAGTCCGAAAAGAAGGTTCCCTGAAGAAGGCCGGAGGACATATCGGCCGAAACGTTGTACAGATAACAATGAAGATGAGAACAATAGTCCAAATAACATCTCAAACATTCAGAAAAATAGATTTTTTGCTATCTATTTATTTCAATATTCTGGTGTCTTTTCTTTTCTTATCTCTGGGAACGACACATTCAACATTTGTTTCTAAGATTTTGCCTCACATTTAATACGATCCCGCACCATGTTGACTTTACCGGCTTTATCGGCTCTGGTATGCACGGAGGATTCAACTCTGCTGTGGACATTTCTACCAATCTTATCAATACAGTGTGAACACAATGAATAATCATATTTACTTTGTCTTCATGCTGAACATTTTCATCGGCCTTAAATGGATGAATCGGAGCGTGTAGTTCTACAGGAACAAAATTACGTCTTTATAAAAACATAATCAAGCCAACAAATGTTCGAAGCATTACAGATTCACTCAAGCAGAAAATAATAGAATCTTTGCATTTGAAGTTCTCAGGATCTGTAATGCCGAGATACACTGTGATCTCTGTATGTTAATAGGTCATTTTTGGATGCCTACCCATGTGAAGAGGCTTCAGCGTCAGCACTTGAGTCAAGTGAACTTTGCTGACACCAGGTCAAGTGGAATCTACACTTCATTAATGAGTCTTTTCAGGGTCTCACAAGACAAAGAGGACGAAACACACATAAAAAAGCTATTTCTCTGAATTTGTTTTATATGAGGCTTGAACATTTGTATTATTTGGCTTATTCGGACTATTGTCCTCATCTTTATTGATATCTACACAATTTTTTTGAGTGAATGTTCGTGAAAGCTCCTGATTACAAGAAGGCTCCCGAGTTCGACAAGTAGGTTTCAGAGTTTTGAAAAGAAAGCTCCCGAATATTCTGGAGTTCGACAAGAAACACCGAAGAAGGCCGGAGGGCACATCGACTGAAATGTTATGTAGATAACAATAAATAGGACAACAATGCGAATAAACCAAATAATACAAATCTATAGTGGATAAAATCATCTTATTCTAATCCGCCTCAAAATGTCTTTACGAAACGATGAGGTAAGAAAGAAACCATCAAGTGTTGTTGTGCTCCCTTTTAGAATTGGAAAATTGAGAACGCTTATCCGGTGAACCTTTTAGATTTAGACATGAAAAGATGATATTGTTTATTTGTTAAGCTCTAACTGAGCTAAGTCTCAATTCAAATTAATGATGAGATAGATGCAATATCGAGATTATTTAAACTATTCAATAATAGATGCTTCAAATACAACTGGGAGACAACAATGGTTGTTCAGTCTGTGGCTTTGAAGAAGGTAGAGCTGTATATAAGGAAATAATTCAGAGAAGAAGTGAAAGAAAGAAAGAAAGAAGAAGAAGAAGAAAATGTAAGAAGAAAATGTTAAAGAAAGAAGAAGAAAATGTTAAAGAAAGAAAGAAAAAGAAGAAGAAGAAGAAGAAGAAGAATGTTAAAGAAAGAAAGAAAGAGAGATGATGAAGAAGAAGGAAAATTAAAGAAAGAAGAAGAAGAAGAGAAGAAAAGAAAGAAAGAAGAGATGAAGAAGAAGAAGAAGAAGAAATGTTAAAGAAAGAAAGAAGAAGATGATGAAAAGAAGAAGATGTTAAAGAAAGAAAAGAGATGAAGAAGAAAAGAAAATGTTAAAGAAAAAGAAAGAAGATGAAGAAGAAGAAATGTTAAAGAAAGAAAGAAGAAGAGAAGAAAGAAGAGAAGAAAATGTTAAAGAAAGAAGAAGAAAATGAAGAAGAAGAAGTTAAGAAAGAAAAAGAAGAAGAAAGAAAGAAAGAAGATGAAGAAGAAAGAAGAAATGTTAAAGAAGAAGAAGAAGAAAGAAATGAAGAAAGATGAAGAAGAAGTGAAGAAAGAAAGAAAGAAGATGAAGAAGAAAATGTTCAAGAAAGAAGAAAGAAGATGAGAGAAGAAAGAAGAAGAAGAAGCTAAGGAAAGAAATAAGATGACGAAGAAGAAGCTAAAGAAGAAATAAGAAGACGAAGAAGAAGAAGTTAAAGAAAGAAATAAGAAGACGAAGAAGAAGAAGTTAAAGAAAGAAATAAGAAGACGAAGAAGAAGAAGTTAAAGAAAGAAAGAAATTAAAGAAAGAAAAGAAAGAAAAAGAAATTAAAGAAAGAAAGAAAGAAGAAGAAGAAAGAAAGAAGACGAAGAAGAAGAAAAAGAAAAAGGAGAAGAAGAAAAAGAAGAAAAAGGAGGAGGAGGAGGAGAAGATGAAGAAGAAGAAGCCATTCATAAGGATGATGTTGTGATGAGAAACATTATAATGAAGACAAACACTAATTACAGGTAAAATTAAATTGCCGATTTATTTTTTGGAATCAATAAAATATGACTACGAGAAAATGTGCTACCTAAATGTACACCCTACCATATAGACTGTCTCACACACTATATATATATATATATATATATATATATCTGATATATATATATCTGTATATGCATATATATATATATGAATATCTATATATCTATATCTGTATATGCATACATGTGTATATGCATATATATATATATGTATATATATGTTGATATTCTTGATACTTTTCTATATTTATAAGTAAAAAGAGCTGGATATCATTGATAGAGTAAGTATATGGAATTTATGTAAGCGAAGTCATTAAGTCAACGGCGCTTGGTGAGTCGGAGTTTGGTTTGAAAACCAAGAAACTGACAGTTAACAACCGACATTGACGTTAAGTGTTCGTTACACCAACTTTTATCTCTCTCTCTGTCTCTATCACTCTCTCCTCCTTATATATATATATATATATATATATATATATATATATATATATATATATAATTTTTATACAAAGACTGCTATTTACATAGTAGCATTGCAACCAACAAAGCCTTCATCAGATGATGACTCTGGGTTCAGGCATGGTTTCGGGGCTGAAGCATCATTACCACTAACCCAGAGCGCCCCAGTAGTATCTCACGATACCATCAGACTGTCTGTTTGATGTCACAATATATGACTGCCATATCGACGCTGATACATTTGTTATCCATCCGTTTCTGACGCATTGTTCACGTAGGCCTTCATATTTTTCCACCTTACGCTGATGGGCCCAATCAAGATTTCCTTAAAATGGAACTGTCAATTCAACGATAAAAACGTTCTTTTGATTAACAGACCAATATATATATATATATAATATATATATATATATATATATATATATATATATATATTGTGTAGTATACAATTAAATGGTGATTGTTACTATTTCTTTTAAAGCAGGGTATCACCCACTTATCGTCTGGATAACTCGCCCGTGAAAAAACATTATTACATTTTATATACTACTATTTCAGTTCAGTGATAAAACTATCCAATTGACTGGTATGTAGGGGATAATTATATTTGGGATCATCATTATCTCTTGTATATCCACAATGCATGCCCACGTTGATGCAAACTGATTTATATAAGGAGTTTTACAAATCCCTAAGAGAGATTAATGTATAATAACTAATAAATTAATTATAAACATAGCAATATTCATACAACCACTATTTTAACACAATTGTATGAAATGTGCAATGCGTCTTTAAATAATTCCATTATAGTGTGAAGAATAATTAAAGTCCAATTACCGTCGAACTGGGAAGACAAGGCAGCAAACGGTTGTAACTGAATACAATCCCGAAAGCTACAAAGCCACTGCAAAATGACAGAGTATATATAAGACTCCACAATGTCATTCAAATCAAGCAGTCAAGCAGCCAATCAGAACTAAAGGAATGGAATCACCCAAATCACCCAGATTCATGGATGGATCATTCTTGAGTCCTATTTATACCAACTGTCTTGGACACTGCTGAGTGGTACTTAGCTGCTCTTATTCAAACCAACAGTAGGCTAACTGACTTCAATATAGTGTAGCTATTATAAATTTATTTCAACTATCAGAGATGAGACTAAGCTCATATGATTCCTCATGAGACTAGTCTCATATCTTATTATGGTCAAAATAAATTTATAATAGCCAAATGACGGTTTGTTACCTTTTTCTTTATATATATATATATATATATATATAATCCAAAAGTCCAGAGAAGAAATCTTCCTTACGACACAAGAGTTTTATTCAAAAAACCTGTCGCAGTTGAGACCTCAATGTGTGCTCTTAATTTAGAGTCACAGAGCAAATATATAAGTAAAGAAATAACAAAAGACTTAGAGATTTAGCATAATTGTCTAAGCTCCCTAAAATAGACTAAGTGAAACTCTCCTGACTCATCTGATGAGACGGGAGAGTTAGACATTTTGTCTAAGCTCCCTGAAATAGACTATAATTCTAAATCTCTAAGTCTTTTGTTATTTCTTTACTTATATAAACAGCACAATTTTAAAAAGATGTGATATTGCTGGCATTGAAACCCTACTAGCCAAGATTCAACTTAGGTGGGCTGGTCACGTTGTCCGTATGAATGAGAACAGGCTTCCAAAGAAGTTCTTATACTGGCAACTACCAAATGCTAAGCGTTCCATTGGACGTCCTCTCTTACACTACAAGGACAAATTGAAGGACAATTTGAAACGCCTAGATATTGACCTGAGTTCTTGGGAAGATCTAGCATCGGATCAGAAGGAATGGCGTAAGACCTGTTTCGCTAAACTAAAGAGCTTTGAAGAAAATAGACTGAAGCATAGGGATCGGCTCCGCATAACTTTAAAAGAAAAACATTTAACTCCTGCCTTGGATCATTTCG
Source organism: Doryteuthis pealeii (assembly GCA_023376005.1). NCBI lineage: Eukaryota > Metazoa > Mollusca > Cephalopoda > Myopsida > Loliginidae > Doryteuthis > Doryteuthis pealeii. The sequence continues at coordinate 76,825,567 of CM042165.1, forward strand.
TTTGTCAGTGTGGCTTCATGGCTCGCAGCAGGGCTGGGCTGCTGTCACACTCGAGGAAACATAAAATGTCTTCTGGACAGCATGCACAACATGGGAGGAATCAAATCACTCACTGCTGACCCTCATCTATCGTTCTCAATAGGAGAGTATATATATATATATATATATGTGTGTGTGTGTGTGTGTGTGTGTGTGTGTGTTGAGCCGACGTTGTTTTCATCCACGTGAGCTCCTCCTGTTGTATCAACGTTGTTGAAAAATAGTGAGCCGTCTGTCTCTACACACACACGCGCTCGTCTTGTAATTGTTTTACGTATACATATACGTAGACACATATATGTGCCCCCATGTGAATATCCGGTATGCCATTGTTAATAATAATGATGAATTACCCTTATATGAATTTTCTGCCAATATCAAAAGAAATTATATAATATCTGTATTTATTTAACTTGTTTATTTCGAACTATGGCTTTGGGGCTGTGAAATCGTCTGCTGGTTTCAAAAGATGTCAACAAAGCAGGAATTTTTATCAAAGAAAAATCTACCATTGAATAATAGAAATGAACAAGAGAGATGATAGAAGAGAAACCCTCCTGACTCCAACAAAGAAACAATCAAAGCAAAAGTTAATCATGTTTAATGCTTAAGTCAATCATTGAAAAACTTTAAAATCTTTCTGAAACAAAACAATTTTTTCTTTCTGTAGATATTTTACGTTGTGTAAGTGAAGTTATATAGAGAATGGAATATTTGTATTATTGTGACGAAATTGAAAGGCAGACCTATGAACAAGCGGATTTCCAGCCCCCACAAACAAAGCCCGTCAGGATATGTCTGACCTGTGCGGAGGGAAAGAGTGTGGCGAGTGGCTACGGATATTCGAACTCGCTACCTCTTCGTAGCTGAAATGCTATTGGCAGAAACCTGGATGAGGTATATCGGAATTTTCATAAGCGCAGCCGAACAAGCTGAAATCAGACGACTGTCGCTGACACAGCGAGTGAGGAAGAAAGTACGATACGGAAAACACCCCCTAGGATATTTAGGAGAAGCAATAGGTTAACGAGGGAATAAAACCTCTCTGTTTCAGGGAGGTGTAGTGAGATAGCAAATGAGATGACACGCCATTGGCTATGTCTACTACAGCAGTAGATATAAAAAGATAGTTCTACGACATAAGTGAGCGAGCTACGATAAGCTAAGTGAACTACTACAAGAACGTACGAACCTACACATCACAACACTTTTATTTTTGTTTTTCTTACTCGTCCCATTTATTGTTTTAATCGATTATCCACGATATTTAGCTCTGTTGAGCGAGGATCGAAACTAGTTAGCTAGCTACTCGTTTTTTCGGCTTTTGCCTGCCTTCTATTGGAAAAAAATACATTTGTTTAATAATGAATCTTTTACTGAGTCTTTTTAAAGCTCTAATATATATATATATATATATATATATATATATATATATATGTATGTATGTGTGTGTGTGTGTGTGTGTGTGTGTGTGAATAAAAAAGCCTTAAATACCATGGGTATCGTTGTTATGGACCATTTCCACTCGTGGGTATCGTGGGAAATGGTCCATAACCACGATACCCATGGTATTTAAGGCCTTTTTATTCACAAATAACTTTGCTCTGTTCACAATAATTAAACATTGAGCTCTTATACGTAACCTGAACTCTACAACCAACTACTGGTAGGGAATAGGACCGGCCTAGAATCACCTTGTACCAAGAAACTTGGTACCACACCAAAGCATATTATATATATATATATATATATATATATATATATACCGAGGGGTATAAGAAGCCTCCCCCAAACCACATCCGGGCTTTCCCAAGCACAAGAATCTGCCATCGGTGACCATCTTTGTACTTCAAATAGCTGTAAAACAAACTACAGCGATCAGCAATTTTCTATTCTACACAAGGCTAGGACAAGTCACCATCTCAACGTCCTCGAGGCAGTCTCCATTTTTTTTTTACTGCCAGTCCTTGTGTAGACAGAGACATCTTAAGCACTCCCTGGTAATCTTTGCTGGGGATGTTATTGCTGAGGTGGGGATCAACTGTAGGTATTTACCAAAGCATTTGTTTTTTTGTGTTGCCTTCATGTTACCCCACCATTTGCTTGATTGAATCTTTCTTTTACCAATTTGATTTACATTGTGACTTTTAATAGAGCTACTGATCGTTACTTTTGACAAAGCACCGGTCGAAAGGGCCCTTAAGTTTCTATTTCTTTTCTCTTTCGAAAAATAAAAAAATTGCTGATCAATAAAAGATGTCGTTATTTTTCAAAATCTTATATATATATATATATATATATATATATATATATATATATGTTAAATGTGCTGCCTGGGGGAGGCGTAACTCTGTCAGACTGACTGGTGCAGTTTTCTGGGTGAGTAGTTAAGTGTATTTTCGGTCTAAAATCGTCCACGAATTATTCTTCACCTTGCAAAATAGCGAGAAAAATTGTATTCATTTCGTTTTCACTGAGGTATTTTTTTTTTTTTTTGCTGTTCCTTATTATCTGTTTCTTAAGAACAGTCAATGGAGTAAAGTGAATAAAACAGCTGTGGTTGGCTCATCTATCAATAGGCGTAGACGTGTTGAATACAAAATATAACGTCTTTCACTCTTTTCGAAAGATTAATAAGGGGGGAAAATGGCCTGGATGATTTAAAGTCAGCCTAAAGTCTAGCTTCTTTTTTTGTTGATTATTGAAATAGAAAGAAAAAAAAAGAAATAGGGCTTAGTTAAGTGTGAAAGACATTTTGGAGCCGTCTTTCTTTTTAACTAAATGAAGAGAATTCTTTTGGGAAATTAAGAACCACTGATTAATGTTTGTGTTTCAATTAATCTAAGAGGGTTAAAACAAGAAGAAAAATGCACTAGAATAATCAATTACTTTAAAGCTAGTAATCTTCAAAAGCCGTACAATTAATCACACACACAAAGACACAGACGCATATATATATATTATATATATATATATATATATATAGTTTTGTCATGAGAGTAGAAATGAAAAAAAAACGATATATATATAATTAGGTTTATTTATGCAGAGTGTGTTGCATAGGGCTCTACTCGGGCCACAACATCGCACATGTTATATACTGGCATCTTCAAACTCACGCTACTCTGACTCGTATACGTTGCTGGTATACAGCGCAGATCGATTCTGACCCCTAGACGATGTATCTAGAGGTCGCTTAAATGAACTCACAAGGCATGCTCTATGTAGTAGGAGATCTGACTTTATTTCTCTCATCTCAGCTGTACGTGTGGATGGTGACGGCCATTGATCATGGGCACTACTACTGCTGGTGTGGTGGGAGGCGGTGAGCGAGCCTCACTGCCGCAGCAGCGCTCGACCGTGTCGACGGTCAGTCAGTCCTTGTGCTCTCTTCGCCGTCTCCTGGGGTCTGCCTCTTGGCTACCTGATGACCGATTAAGTATTGACGACCGCCCACACATTCTTTTGTTCCTTGACCGGAAGTCCTTTCTCTTTGTTCAAATTCCCGTTTGTCCAGATGAAGTCTTTTGTTACACCAGACCCTCTGTCTACCTTAGTCATTGTCTTCTCAGTTCAATTTTTCTTTGTCTTTTCGAACTTCTCGCGCAAAACTAACTGAAACAATAGTCAATCTGCAACAAGTGCTCAATATCAGTTCTTAGTCTAAAGATCAATATGTTCTTAATCTAACGATATATATACATATAGATATCAATATCAATTCTTAGTCTCTCTATTATATATATATATATATATATATATATACAAGTGCTCAAATCAGTTCTTAGTCTAACGACCTCAGAGCCGAGAAACTTACTTGGAAACCCATTACGTATATATATATATATATATATATTATATATATATATATATATATATATTCTTGTCGGACGAGTTTTTGTTCGATCCTTTCTAATTGTCTGCCATCTTTTTGGTGTCAGGGTGGATATAACAGTTTAACACAACATGCTTAAAAAAAAAAATGCTGCCAAAATACACTATATATATATATATATATATATATATATATATATATGGTTAAATAATGCAGCCATTTTTTTGTCCGCAAGTTTTGTCCTTTGTTTTTTTTTTTGTATTACCAGATTATTTTTCTAATATCTGGCGAAAATTGGCTGATGTATTTGCCATATGTCATAGACCAAGTACTTTCCGCCTAAATATATGCCTCACACACACACACACACACATATATATATAACAATACCGTCATCATGTATTAATAGTAGCATCTTTGTTCACTGTCATTATTAATTTTAGCTCTCATCTTTTCATCTGAATTTGTCCTCTTTGGCAAAATTTCATAAAGTTTTAACAATGAAAGATAGTAGTGAAGTAGAATCTTCAAGCAAGTAGTTAAGAATAAACTGCGACTTTTTAATTTAGAAACATTTGGAATAGTCCATTTCTAATTGGTAGTTAAGTCTATAAAAAGTACAAATAAATAAAAGCGGCGGACTGGACTAATATAATATAGTGTCAGCCGAATAGCGAGTGAGTCTATCAGAATAAAAGGTGTGTCAAAAGTATCGATATTGAAGCTGTATTTACCAAGATAGAAATGAACAATGAATGGATCGTTCATTTTTTTTCAGAATACAAGGTGTGTCATAAAAGTATTGAGATTGAAGCTGTATTTACCAAGATAGAAAAGAACAATGAATGAGTGTGTCAAAAAGTAGTGATATTTTTTGTACTTTTTGACACACCTTATATTCTAAAAGAAATAACGTTCCATTCATTATTCTTTCTTTTTTCAGAATACAAGCTGTGTCAAAACAGTATCAAGTTTAAAGCTTTATTTACCAACATAGAAATGAAGATTGAATCGAACGTTACCTTTTTTTCAAAAAAAAGTGTGTCAAAAAGTACAAAAAATCTCGATATTTTTTTACACATCTTGTATGTATGTGTGCATGTGCGTATGCGTGTATGCGTGTGTGTGTGTGCGTGTGTGTGTGTATAAAGCTTCGATTTTAATAAAGTTTATAAATGTATTATCTCTTTAGGATTCACAATGATGAATTACGTAGAGATCGATTTTAAGACGCTTAATCTTTTACTGAGATAAACAGTAGATTAATCATTCTTTAAACAGCTTATCGAATCTTCCTCGAAAATGAAAAGGGAAAACAGATAAGGTATATCTTAAAGCAGATAAGCTTTAGATGTAAATAGACTATTCAAGAAAAAAAAATGAAAAAAAATAAAATAAAATAAATAAATAAATAAAAACTAAACAAATCAGGTTGAATAGACCGATATTTTTTAGTGGACAATTTTACATAAAGTAAAACACAAAAAGACTTAGATCAATAAAATTACAACAAAAGGAAACAGAAAAGAAAAACCGTTGGTTATATTTTCCAGTAATGAGTTGTCCCATCGTGGTGTAATAGTTAGCAAGGTAGTCTCACAAATCCAATCTTTGCTGGATGCCCTAAAATTGCAGATCCATTACTTCTGGATAGCGAGTTCGATCCTCGCTGAATGCCCTAAAATTGCAACCTTGTGTCACATCCTAGCATGGTGAATGTGTTGGGTAATAATGGGCGTGCCATCGTGGTGTAATAGTTAGCAAGCTAGTCTCACACTACTTCTGGATAGCGAGTTCGATCCTTACTGGATGCCCTAACATTGCAATCTTGTGTTACCTAACACGGTGGATGGGTTGGGTGATATTGGGCGTATACAAAATGTGTATAAATCCATTACGTACAGTAGAAGTTCGTTACTTGAAGTGTAATCTAATGTTCACATTCATCAGATGTAGATGTGAGAAAAGTGGCTAATCACTCGTAAATATAGTGTAGTGTAAGTCAAATGTTAATATGGAAGTGACACTCTCACAATATTTTTCTCGCAATAGGAGTAACCAATTAGTAGATATATACATGGGTAGAAGGAAATGCCGAAGAATAAAATGATTGTCAATCTTTAATATGAACTGCCGTGAAATTTCCATGGTTCTATCTAGTTAATATTGATAACAAAATTTTAGAAGCAGACAAATTTTATTTCAATATCAATTTGTTATTTTTATTATTTTTTGTATTATTGTAAATCCTTGGTATACATTTCATAAATAAAAGAAAAGGAAGCTTTTTTTATTTTTCTAATTTTCTAAATTACAAAAGGCATTCATTTGTATACTTTAAAATAATACTTGAAACCATAAAACTGTGTTCAAATTATTGGTATTAAGAAGCCTAGTAACAATTCTTAATAGAATTAATTTGCACACAGTCATATATTTTCAAGTATTATTATAATTAGTATTAATTAGTTAAAAGAAAAGTTCCGAGAAATAAAAGCTCGACATTTCCGCCACAAACAGGATGCGACACAAGGTCAATTTTTAAGTGAATTTTATAAGGTTTAAATCAGTCTGAATGTTTGAGATGAGGCTGATGATTAGTATTATCTGCGTTATTCGGACTATTTTCCTCATCTTTATTGTTATTTGTACATCGTTTCGGCCGATATAGCCTCCGGCCTTCAGGTATTTCTTGTCGTACTCGGGAACCTTCTTGGACTCAAGAACCTTCTTTTCGAACTCGGGAACTTTCTTATCGTAATCGGCAGCCATCACAGAACATTGAACCTAACTCTTTATTCAGTCCACGGTGGTATCCTGTTCTCATTCCGCTAACCATAGCTGGGGTAGGAGTTGTGTTAATGTTACAATTTCTATGTTACTGCCGCTACCCAGGATTGAACCCGGAATCCAGAGATAACTGTCACTTAGAACTATCTTAACCTAACTACCTTATCCATGCGTCCAATTTGACAATTCAGTGTGAAATTTGGAACTTCTAAAACTAATGTCTTGTTTTGGCTAGAATATCTACCTATTTATATTATGCATGTTTTTTTACCTAGACTCATATTGTGTCTGTGTTTTTTTTTTGTTTAAATCCGTATTTTCCATCTCCATATCAGTTGCCATACCAAAGTTAAAGCGCTCTATCTGTCCTACTATGTACCTATAGATAAACCAAACTAAAATATTTCAAATTATTTTACTGCGTTACATAAATGAACACAAATACAGAGTCACACCTACTCACAAAGTATCTGTATGTGTATTGGGACAGGGAAATAAAGGTAGATAGTGGTGGATATTCAAATACATGGGGAGATCTGACATAGAAGAAAATGAGATGCAAGAATTGTCAATTTCTACATTGTTTCGAATACCAAGGTCATAGTTAGTCACGTAAAAATTTAGGTTTCTAAATTTAAAACTCTCACTTGCCTTGAAAATAAATCTCAATATCAATAACCCCAAATATATATATATATATTCGAGGTAAATGTATGGCCAGTTGGTCAATGTTCGATGGAAACCTAATATCTACATTTCGAATGTTAATTTTAAATTCAAATATCTGAAAAGTTATGCTAAACGATTTTCCCATCCTATAACTGCATGTATAATTCTTTTTTATGATATATGATATATATATATATATATATATATATATATTATATGTGTGTGCGTGTGTGTGTATATAAGTGCACGTGTCTGTATGTATGTGGGCGTACATACATATTTGTGTATGAGGGAGTGTGTTTGTTTTTATCTTCAATAAATGTTGTAATTCTTACAGAATTGTTAAATTGTTCAGTTTCATTAATAGAAACCATATTGATAAGTATCTATCTACCTACTACCTATCTACACACACACGCGCACAAACACACACATATATATATATGTTGTAAACACGGTTTGTTTGGAATGGCTTTTTGCCGATAATTTTTGGGAGAATAAGTGCTTAATTGGAGTCGTACCTAATTTTTAAAATTAATTAATTAATAATGAATTAGGCGGGAATACCTATTAAATGTATGGCTAAACAAATCGAGAAAAATCAATCTCTGTATGTACATTTCGGCCTATTAGGCCTCATCAGCAGAGCTATAGATCGCCTAATTCATTATTAATTAATTAATTTTCAAAATTAGGTACGACTCCAATTAAGCACTTATTCTCCCACACACACACACACATATATATATATATATATATATTATATATATATATATATATATATAAAATTCAAGTGCCCAATCAGTCCTATTTTTTACTCATCACTGGAGAGAGACTAGTTAAATCCATACTTTTTCAAAAGGTATTAGCACTATGTTAAATGCAACCAGCCTCGTCCAGGATTTGAACTCGGGTCCCTGAGTCCATTTCTCAGGAAAATAACCATTACACCATGGAGTTTGAAGCGAATTTTACACACATACCTTAACATTAAACCTCAACATTAAAAACAATGCTTTTAAAGCAAAGTTACTGGCACAACAGGAAAGTATCTAAGGGGAATATCTTATAAAATCTTCCCGGTGACGCTGGTGTTCTCTGTAGATACTACGCCATTTTATTTTGTCGGTCCACTTTAACAAGCAGAATTGTCGGTATTAGTCTGTTGACAAGCCTCGTCAATTCCACCAACAACCACCTTACACTGAACATATTACTGTTCGTTGTAGAGGAATATAGACCAATGGGACCATACTACACCCTGACATCTCATTTACCAGATCTATCCCGTTGTGAACACTTCCTGAGGGGATACCTGAAGGTTAACGTCTTAAACCGTAAGCAGCGGTCAACCGAAGATCAGAAATGCTTTATTCGCTATGGAATCGCGACAATACCAGAGGTAAGGTCTAGCCAACAGCTATGTAACTCCAGGAGTGTTTCGCCCCTTGAGAGTAAACATTTTGAATATACAATCATTAAATTAACAAGCAAGAATATAGGTCCACCGGGCGTAAGTATTTAAATTTTAATGTAATAAAATAATAAATCAGAAAGACTAACAAAATTAAATAAGAACGCATATTAAAAGAATACACTTATTTTAATTATAATTTGATTTATTTCTGTATAAAATCATTCATAGGATTAATCTTAATACGTAGGAGAATAAAACAATGATATTAGAGATCTATAACATCAAGTAATTATTTATTAAACCCGGTTTTGTGTATGCAAATTAACCACACCATATATTATGTAAACCTTAATTTCATAGTGATTTATAAGATCACTTGCAGTATTCTAAACGCACTAATAACGTGGGTTGTTTTGAGGCAAATTTAACTCAGATTTTAATAGATATCGTTAATGAATACGATCTATTCTATGTATAAATGATTTTGACTATAAATTAAAAATAAGTTTAAATTGATCAACTACAAAATTCCTGAAGGATTGTGATATAAGCAGTGACGTAATTTCGGTTACAGAAAGAAAGACACCGAATCTCTATTATAATAACAAAGCAAAATGGTTACCAAAATGTCGACTGGGACAGACGAACACACCAACTGCAATTCTGTAGAGGGGTAATAAACCCCAATGAGGCCATCTGTTGACCGTGTGTGGTGACCCGTAATGCTTAAGGACGGAATCATATTGGTTGTTCATGGCATGCACCACTCCACTTTGGAACTTACTAAGTGTATACGGTCGGTCGGAGAGACTCCGACGACGACTCTGATTTTCAAATCAAGCCTTAGCACCTATATGATTGTCCCGAGCCTCTTACCCTTATAGCGTTCTCCCAACCCTTTTTATCGTATATCTGCTAGGGATCGGTGGCTGAGAGACTTAGTGTCCCGGGTATGACGTTAAACTGCATTTAATGGTAAAGTTTCTATTCTAGAGCTATGGGGAATTTAGAGTTCCCCCTTATCGACATTACTCCCGATGTAGTAGTACCTGTTAGGGTCCCATCTATGGGTTAAATAGAGAAAAATTAGTTCAAAAGAATGAGGTAAAAATTGAGTTTTGAAAAATGAATACCCATAAAGCATGAGTAGAAGAAAACATAAAATAACCCAACAAGGGTTGAGGTGCCGTAAAATCCAAATAACTAAATCAAAACGGCAAATAGGGTTATTTTTATTAATAAAATTATTTTTTTTAAAGAGAACAGAAATATGGAAAGAGAGAGAGAGAGAGAGTGAGAGAGGGAGAGACAGAGACATACTACAGAGAGACATACATACAGTGACAGAGACAGACAGAGACAGAAACAGAGGGAGAAAGAGAGAGAGAGAAGAAAAAGAAAGAGAACGGACGGATATGATAAGTCAAATAATTATATTAGAATTAGTAAAATAATACCATTAAATAGACGCTGAGACATTATATACAATCTAATTGGCGAGATGAGTGGAATAATGTCTTTAATTTATTTATGTAAACAACGAGGCCGACAAATAAAGAATTTCATTCGTCTAGAGAGGGCATTAAGTCATTATGGCTGAACGGAAGCACATACAATCAATCAGATTTTAATCTCTAAGACAGGGCAAGATTAAGCATATATATATATATATATATATATATATATTATATATAATATAGAGAGAGAGGAGAGAGAGAGAGAGAGAGGGGAGAGAGACAGAGAGAGAGAGAGATACACACATACACAAATATATACACATATATATATATGTACATACGTACAACAAATATATACATGCATATATATATACATATATACATACATATAAATATACAAGCACATATATATACATGCATATATATACATATATACATACATATAAATATACAAATACAAATATATACATGCATATATATACATATATACATACATATAAATATACAAATACAAATATATATGCACATATGTATATACAAATCCATGCACATACGTATATACATACACCTATATATATCCATATATATGCTTACGCATATATGTTCATAAATACACATATATAACATATGTATGTATATATATATATACATATATATATATATATGTAAATATATACATACAGGCATATAAACATATACATACACACACACATATATATATATATACACACCTATATATGCACATATATATGCATACACTCATAAATATATACACACATATATACAGGCACACAGATATATACATATAAACACATACACATATTATATATATACACACACATACACATATTATATATATACACACACATACACATATTATATATATACACACATACACATATTATATATATATACACACATACACACATTTATATATATACACACATACACATATTATATATATACACAATATATATATATATATATATATATATATATATATATAGGGTGTCTATGTGCTTGCTACAATATGTATGTGTGTGTGTATATTTGTAGGATTATCATGTTGAATAACGTGAAATACTCATTTCTGTGACTTACCTAAAACTTCTTGTGTATATATATATATATATATGCACATATATATGCATACACTCATAAATATATACACACATATATATACATATACACGCACACGCACATTATATATATATATATATATATATATATATATGGTGTCTTTATGTGCTTGCTACAATATGTATGTGTGTGTGTGTATACTCGTAGGATTATCCTGCTGAATAACGTAAAATACTCACTTCTGTGACAGACTTAAAACTTCTTGTATAAAACTTGAGGCAATTTCTCTTAGTATTTTCCAAGTGAACAAAGATTTCATTTGACGTAAATGTCTGTTCCATCCGTTATTACAGACAGAAAGTCCATTATATTAATTGCATGAAAAAACCCTACGCCTTTGCATAATGTGTTTGCCCATTCATAAGATTACGTAAGCGTAATGAGCCGATTAGACCGACGTAGATGTCCTAAATGTAACCAACACAGAACAAATATGGACTCAGCGAGCCGAGTTCAAATGTCAGGTTCAGTAATCTGCCTTTACTTTTCAATAATAGTTTTAAAGATCCGGTATTACACCGCATGCCGTTTGGTTTGTTTTGTTTTACGGCATAGCAATGGTGATGAAGGGGTGCTCCACATTCCCCAAACCTCCAAAACTAGAACCTCACCATCAGATAGAGTTTAACGTCATTCCCAGGACATGTAGACCCGTAGCCACCGCCTTCTAGCATCCATATGATAAAAGGGGTTGGGGCTTACCAGAAGGGCAATAGGGTTGGAAAAATCATATAGGTGCTAGGGCTGGACGTGACCAGCCGATTGATCGGATGGGGCC
>CM042165.1:76842691-76860191 GCA_023376005.1 Doryteuthis pealeii
ACTGGGGACAGGAACAATCAACTAGACCTGTGTAAATACGCTTGGTAAATACGAAAATGAGATAAATTTAATTTCCCTTCTAGGATCTAAAGAAGAAATACACACAAATAAAATACATGGACATTTTACAAATTTAATTCTTGGGGAGGTCTGAAGCATGATACGTCAAAACGAAAACGATTTTTTCTCACAAACTTACATAAACGATATTAAATAAAACTGTCTTATATCACTTTGATATAACATGTCTTCAGATAGACGTGTAGCTTAGAGACAACATGGGTTTTTTTTTGGTGGGGGTGAGGGGCGTTGGGTTAAGTGAGTTTTAATCAGTTAGAGATACATCTGCAGAGATGCACAAGTAAAAGATGAGTTGGTTTCTCAAATCAAATTAATCACGTTCTGATCAAAGATAGTTTCACTGATGCCAGCCATACTGTCGCTAAATAAAATAAGATAAATAAAATAAAATAAAATAAAAATGAAGTTCGTTGTATCAAATGCGAGAATATGTCAGACGACAGATACCGACACTATTTTTTTCTTTTATATGGCTAAATAGAAAAAAAATGTAACGAAAAAGTATATCTAAGTTTATATGCACTGCCATATATATATATATATATAAGAGAGTTTCATAATTTGCTTGAAGCATTGTGTATGTATTGGTTAGGAGGTAGATTTAGAAGGCCATCACAATGCAGTTTGGAATAAATAAAAAATAATAATACGGTAACAATGGTGTTGTGTGTTGACCTGTATTTTTTTATTATTTCTTGAATTTTCGAGGTAATACCTCTTTATCAAAAGGATTGAACTAAGCAGTACAGCTATGGCATTTCTTCCAATTATATATATATATATATATATATATATATATATTATATAATATATATAGGTTAGGAGGTAGATTTAGAAGGCCATCACAATGCAGTTTGGAATAAATAAAAAATAATAATACGGTAACAATGGTGGTGTGTGTTGACCTGTATTTTTTATTTTTTTATTATTTCTTGAATTTTTGAGGTAATACCTCTTATCAAAAGAATTGAACTGAAGCAGTACAGCTATGGCATTTCTTCCTAAATGAATTTTTTTTTTTTTGAAAATGACGTTATTTTTGAAATAACTGTATTCCCGTGTGAGCGTGAATGCGTTTATTTTTTATTTTTATTTTTATTATTTTTTTTTTTGTACGTGTTCGTATGTTGTAATGCGCGTGACATTGAAAATGCGTGTTGGCTGTGACGTTAAGACTGTATCCTAGCGCGGGATTTTGTACGTGGGTATGTGCGAATGAAAAAGTGTATTTGTGTTTTGTGACGTTTCCTGTTGGATTTTACATCAATTTAATCATTTAATATTATTAATATTATTATTATTATTAATATTATCATATTTATTGCTTATTTATATCTAATTCAATTTATCTTTTTATATTTTATAATATTTTTTTATAAAATATATATATATATATATACATATATATATATATATATTAATTTATTTATTTATTTAATTTATTTTCCTTAACAACTAGTGTGCAATGGCTTGTGTGTTTGTATGTGTGGGCGAGATGTTGGGCTATAGATTTGAGTGCGTGTTTCGTATTAGTCTTCTCGTTGTAGATTTGTTTCATTAGTAATTCTCCATTGTGCATGTGGGTATGTGTTATGTGTGCGTGTGCATATACTGTTACATGTGTGCGTAGGTTGTGGGTTTATTGTATGATGAACTCTGCGCTGAGTTCACTCCTGTTATTGATCTCTGGGTGTAATCTAGCGATTAGCAAGGCCTCTTTAATTCTGAAATTACCCAAATTTCTCTCTCGAGCCTCTATATTGACTGTTATATTTTCTTTCTGTGTTGTTGCATTTAACTAAGTGTTTACGGAAAGTGGATGCTTGTGTGTGTAAGTGTTCTTTGATTCTAATGTGTAGTGGTCTTGTGGTGCTACCTATGTAAAATTGGTTACATATATTACATTTTGTGCGGTATACCACATTCACTTCGTGGCACATACCTGTGTCGCGGATGGGGCAGTTCGCTAGTGTACAACTAGTGGCCTCCTTATGGCGGCTTTTGGAGAGTTTTCTCCTGAGTGATGGTCCGTAATGGGCAAGTTGTATGTCCAGGCCCTCCTTCCGTATCGCCCTACGTATTGCTGTGGTTATATTTTCGTTGAAATGTGGTAACCTTAAAAAACAGGCATTGGACGTGAGATGGTGTTTTGTGGATTCTGTTTGCTTGAGTCGTTTTGTGATTGAAGTGGGGTAACCATTGTCTTTTAGTGTGGATATAAATTGTCTGGTGTGTGTGATCTGGTCCTGCTTCTTGCTGCATTTGTTTCGGATACGGGCAAGTTCGTTCTTTATGTATCCAGTCTTTGCCCCAAGGGGGAGTGCCGATTTGTGGTGGACGAACAAGTCTCTGCAGGCCGATTTTCTATAGAAGTCGGTGTGGATTTCTCCCTTGTTTAATACCTTAAGTCGGAAATCCAACAGTGATAATGATCCTGTGCAGTCAGGATGTTCTATGGTGAAATGTATGTTGTTGTCTATGTTGTTGAATGTTGATGCGATTTTGTTGGCTTCTTCACGGGAAGATGTGAGGATGAGAATATCATCTATATACCTGGTGAAGAAGGCACAAGAGCGGCAAATATTAAGTGCTTGGCGTTCAAGTCTGTCCATGTAGGAGATGGCCAGTAAGCCCGAGAGGCTGGATCCCATCGGCAGGCCCTTTATTTGCTTATATGTTCGTTCTTGAAACGTGAAGTATGTGTTGTCTACGATTATTGATAGAAGTTGGTGTATGTCTTGAGGGGTGAGGTTGTAGCAGTATAGGCCGGATAATGCTATCCGTTCAGTCAACAGGTCGACCGCTGGTTGAGCTGGTACTGATGTGTATAGAGCGGTAACGTCCAAGCTAAATGCGTATTTATTATTTTCGAGTATATTTGATGGGGTTTGTTGCAGTTTGTGAATGACTTCGTCAGAGTTGCTGACATGTCCAGGGAGAGTCGCTAATATTGGTTTCAGTATTTTTGAAAGGAGCCATGATGTCTTATATAGTGGTCCTTCCACACTGGAGACTATTGGTCTAATTTGCGGTGTTGAATTGGTTTTATGTGTTTTTATTAGATGGTAAAACCTTGGTAGGGTGCTATTTTTGCTAGTGAAGTTGTTCTTGTATCTGTTGGGGAGTTTTCTATTTTTGCAGATTTTGGTCCATGTGGTGTTTATGCGGTTTTCTATTTGGGTAGGCGTTGTATCTGTGACCTCTGTATAGAGTTCGTTGTTGTTAGGTGTTCGAATGCCAAGTTGTTGTACGTATCCTTAGGGATTATGCAGAACTCTTTTCCTTTATCAGAGGGCAGGTAAATTAATTCTTTCTCTTTTAGTTTTTTAATAGTGTTGTGTTGTGCTTTAGAAAGGTTGGGTGTTATTTTTTTGTTTCCTTTTATGATTTGGAATATTCACAAACTGCAACAAACCCCATCAAATATACTCGAAAATAATAAATACGCATTTAGCTTGGACGTTACCGCTCTATACACATCAGTACCAGCTCAACAGCGGTCGACCTGTTGACTGAACGGA
The DNA here is from genome assembly GCA_023376005.1 of Doryteuthis pealeii. NCBI lineage: Eukaryota > Metazoa > Mollusca > Cephalopoda > Myopsida > Loliginidae > Doryteuthis > Doryteuthis pealeii. The sequence continues at coordinate 76,846,294 of CM042165.1, forward strand.
TAGCATTATCCGGCCTATACTGCTACAACCTCACCCCTCAAGACATACACCAACTTCTATCAATAATCGTAGACAACACATACTTCACGTTTCAAGAACGAACATATAAGCAAATAAAGGGCCTGCCGATGGGATCCAGCCTCTCGGGCTTACTGGCCATCTCCTACATGGACAGACTTGAACGCCAAGCACTTAATATTTGCCGCTCTTGTGCCTTCTTCACCAGGTATATAGATGATATTCTCATCCTCACATCTTCCCGTGAAGAAGCCAACAAAATCGCATCAACATTCAACAACATAGACAACAACATACATTTCACCATAGAACATCCTGACTGCACAGGATCATTATCACTGTTGGATTTCCGACTTAAGGTATTAAACAAGGGAGAAATCCACACCGACTTCTATAGAAAATCGGCCTGCAGAGACTTGTTCGTCCACCACAAATCGGCACTCCCCCTTGGGGCAAAGACTGGATACATAAAGAACGAACTTGCCCGTATCCGAAACAAATGCAGCAAGAAGCAGGACCAGATCACACACACCAGACAATTTATATCCACACTAAAAGACAATGGTTACCCCACTTCAATCACAAAACGACTCAAGCAAACAGAATCCACAAAACACCATCTCACGTCCAATGCCTGTTTTTTAAGGTTACCACATTTCAACGAAAATATAACCACAGCAATACGTAGGGCGATACGGAAGGAGGGCCTGGACATACAACTTGCCCATTACGGACCATCACTCAGGAGAAAACTCTCCAAAAGCCGCCATAAGGAGGCCACTAGTTGTACACTAGCGAACTGCCCCATCCGCGACACAGGTATGTGCCACGAAGTGAATGTAGTATACCGCACAAAATGTAATATATGTAACCAATTTTACATAGGTAGCACCACAAGACCACTACACATTAGAATCAAAGAACACTTACACACACAAGCATCCACTTTCCGTAAACACTTAGTTAAATGCAACAACACAGAAAGAAATATAACAGTCAATATAGAGGCTCGAGAGAGAAATTTGGGTAATTTCAGAATTAAAGAGGCCTTGCTAATCGCTAGATTACACCCAGAGATCAATAACAGGAGTGAACTCAGCGCAGAGTTCATCATACAATAAACCCACAACCTACGCACACATGTAACAGTATATGCACACGCACACATAACACATACCCACATGCACAATGGAGAATTACTAATGAAACAAATCTACAACGAGAAGACTAATACGAAACACGCACTCAAATCTATAGCCCAACATCTCGCCCACACATACAAACACACAAGCCATTGCACACTAGTTGTTAAGGAAAATAAATTAAATAAATAAATAAATTAAATATATATATATATATATGTATATATATATATATATATATTTTATAAAAAAAATATTATAAAATATAAAAAGATAAATTGAATTAGATATAAATAAGCAAATAAATATGATAATATTAATAATAATAATAATATTAATAATATTAAATGATTAAATTGATGTAAAATCCAACAGGAAACGTCACAAAACACAAATACACTTTTTCATTCGCACATACCCACGTACAAAATCCCGCGCTAGGATACAGTCTTAACGTCACAGCCAACACGCATTTTCAATGTCACGCGCATTACAACATACGAACACGTACAAAAAAAAAAAAATAATAAAAATAAAAATAAAAATAAACGCATTCACGCTCACACGGGAATACAGTTATTTCAAAAATAACGTCATTTTCAAAAAAAAAAAAATTCATTTAGGAAGAAATGCCATAGCTGTACTGCTTCAGTTCAATTCTTTTGATAAAGAGGTATTACCTCAAAAATTCAAGAAATAATAAAAAAATAAAAAAATACAGGTCAACACACACCACCATTGTTACCGTATTATTATTTTATTTATTCCAAACTGCATTGTGATGGCCTTCTAAATCTACCTCCTAACCTATATATATATATATATATATATATATATATATATATATCCAATACAGAGAAGATGATAAGAACGTGACCTGTGTCCCTGACGAATAAAAATCCAAAGAGACACAGTAAAATCTAATCCATGCGTCCCAGTGTTTTTCTTTTTTCTTCCCATACACTTTCAAGCTAAATGTAAATACATTTCTATAGTTTCTTAGAAACGAATTAGACAGGATAGGTTAAAAGATAGGAGTTAGACGGCTTTAGTTATTTCCCCAGATCATAAATAAAAACCCAACAATGTATTAAGAAACTGTAGTTGGAACCCATCAACTTTCCTGGGGACTCGTTTGAAGCAAATATCTGCGTCCCAAGACGCACTAAATCAAAAAGCTATAAGCATAACTACAATATGATTGTGTTGTTGTGATGATTTAAGTTAAAGTCATAAATCAAACGTCTCCCAAATATTTAGAAATCACAGAAACGTCTATTTTCCGACCAGCAAAGACGTAAATTGACCAGCTCTGTGAGGATACAGGATGCTGCATAGAGGACCTTCCGAGAATGATGAAAGTGTAAATATGTATCTGTTTTTCTTCATACTCTTCGTTTGTGTGCCGATGTCATGACAGCTGGCTTCATATTTAGTGGTTGATAAAAAGCTTTTGAAGAATGAAGTCGGGTATTTTGTACTTGAATAAAACCACGTACCTTTTTTCGGAAGTCGCGTGGAAGTGACTCATTGATAAACGGATGTCTTCGTTCATCCAACCTCTGGGCAAAATCCCACCACATTTTATGCATAGAGGTTAGGGAATCGCGTTCATTGTACATTCATGTTTACATTTTTGTATAGTTTTTTTCTTAAAAGTTTTTTTTTTTAACACGGCCTTATAAAATACGAATTGTTTTTAAACAGATCGCATTTTTATTCTTAATTTTCCACAATAAAAGCTAAATTAAATTTAATCTATTAATAATGGAGATTCGCTTCCGGTTTTTGTCAGTAACAAAAAATTACGCCATTGCTTACGTCATTTCCCAAAATCGTCATAACATAGAATAAATACACTCAAAATTTGAACATGCAACATTAGACAATTCTCATTGTTTTTTAAAACAAGTTTTAATAAATACATGACTGGTATTATATATCTATATATAATTGGTTTATTTTAATAAATATTTCAAATTGTTTTATTTTTAACCCTTTCATGAAATTGATCATTTTACTTACTTAGGGTACAAACTCGCTGACATTGAATTTTTGACTCTCACCACTCAGGCAGTATGTTTTCAAAAATCTATTTTTACATCGAGGGTATTTTGTATTAGTAATATATAATAGGGGAATAAATGAGATATGAAATAATTATTTTAAAAACAATTTAAAAATACATTAGCTATATGTAGTTACAATTTTCACTTGCATAAGTTCATTGTACTACACTAAACATACTTGAAAATATGGAATATAAATTCATGCTGTGCCATTATATATATATATATATATATATATATATATGAAAGTAAAATGGAAATGAATCCGACAGTATGTATAGAAAGCTTTTAGAAAAAACAAGATGTTATTAGTTTCCTGACAGATCTGTTTCGACCTTTTAATAAAGCGGTCTTTTTCAAAGCAACTATATTTATGAGGAAGGACGGAATAAATAAACCGTTAATCACGAGGTACAAACAATACATTTATATATATATATATATTATATATATATATATATATATATATATATATTATACACTGAACATCTTTCATCTTTTACTCATACAAATTTTCAATGTCCTGAAGAAGGTTTTTTTTTAAATAAAATAAACGAAATACTTAAGTACCGACATAAAGACTTTCCATCGTTCATGATATCCTGTGTCTGTTTAATTAAAAGATTTTATCCACACACACACACACACATTATATATATATATATATATATATATATATATATATATATATATAAAGTACCTGACGTGATATGCAACGTGATGTAGAATAGAAACTGTTCTATTTATGTAATATATATATATATATATATATATATATATAACAATTTAAAATACGCACATTGTGCACAAAGAAAAAATAAAACAAACAAAAAGTCTAAATACTAGAAGCTTTATACATAACAATACAGACCACTCTTAAATACGATTAATTTTGAATGCAGTACTTACATTTTAAAATACCTATAACGCTTTTCCAACCAATTCTCCCTCTTCAAGCTCCTTAATATAATTTCTACGAGTTCCTCTCCTAGTTACTCTCACTACTACTAACTTGAAAAAAAAAAATGGATCTCATACACATCACCCCTGATGTTGGCTCTTCGAAGTACCGAAAGTACTTGGGATAAAAAATTCAGTTGACTAATGCACGGATTCCATCCAAATATAAGAAAATTGGACAGAAAGCTCTATAAAATCATTAATAAAGTTGTTAAACATGATACATGCCTTTTGTTTAATTCTACATGTATAAATGAAAGAATGCTGTCCAAATACACACACACACACATAATATATATACTATATATATATATATATATATTATATACACACACGTTTGTGGGGGATTAAGCAGGGGATAGTTAATCAAATGTTTAATCTAATTGTACGGTTCAACATATCATTTCCCCTCCGAGATTCTAACCATTCAAAAAGAGCAGATGTCTTAATTCAAACATATACCTTTTGTTGTTCCTTAATTCTCCTGTAAGAAACTTCAGGGTGCCGATATCGGTTGAATACATAGGTGAGCTAGGAATCGGTATTCAAATGATTTCCACGAACCCTAACAACAAACAACCGCTCGCAGCAAAAAACAATACGTTGAATACGTTCAATATCTTTATGGTTTATAGCCTCGATTTGATTCAAAGCTAACAAAAGAGAGCGTCAAGAAATGTTCATTTGAAATGACCCCACCCCGCCATTGTCCTCTTCTTTTCTTGTTAATGAAACACATCAGTGAAATAAAGCCACAAGTCTCAAAAGAAAAAGGAAAAGAAAATATACCAATACGCGAAACAAACAGAAAATGTTTCTATCACGCTGATTTCCAGTGTGTAATAATTAACGAACGCCTGCTGATTTCAACGCGATACTCATGCGCAGCTTTAACGACCAGCTACTTAGTACTAGTACGAATAACGACAAAGCGGTCAGCAGACGATCACGTGTGATTTAATGTCCGGTATGTGGTGGCTATAATGTACGTTATTTCTTTCTTTTAGATGATGATGAAGATGATTGAAACGTGTTCAAAAACTGTCGAGACTGAAGCTGTATTTACAACAAATGAAACGTTAATTTCATTCAAAATTGTCCCCATCGAATTCAAAGCCAGTTGAATTTACACCTTATATGGTCCTAGTTTAGTCTGTAAAGTTATACAGTGCACACTCCTTTGTCTGATTTTAGGTATATTTAGATCTACTAAATACTAAGAACTAAAATATTATCTGACTGTTTATTTCCGGGCTGTAGAGTTTGGAGCTGGAAGCAATTAAAGATCACAATTTATGGAGAACAGATGTTTTGCTTCAGAGTGTCCTTCTCCTAGATGGGTGATCTAACAAGATTATTTTAGCAACTGAGCTGGAGCGCCACCTACAATCAGTTCCTAACTTTACTGCATAGATCTCTGTGTTACTCATACGCTGAGTCGGCGAGGGGGGTACCAAACCAAGAATCTTTCGAAGCTATAGGTTATAGAATATGGTATATGGAGGCGCGTGGTCTAATGGTTAGAGTCATAGAAAATGGACTCGTCGACCAGATTTCAATTTCTGGACGAAGCTGTTGGTATTTCACATAGCGCTAATACCATTGGGAAAGGTATGAATCCAATTCCCCCTCCAGCTTTGGGTAAATAGCAGGGTAGACTGGGCTCTTTAACCATGGCTAGGTAACCAGTCTAGGAGAAGGAAAAATCTGAATTCAAACCTGTTAAAACTCCGCTTAAGAAGTTGACGTTGTGTCGCATCCTGCTCGTGCGGAGGAGTTGGGTAAATATATATAGGTTGTAGAATTTTATATACCACTGTATTTATGTGAACATATATTTTTTTTTATTTGCTTACTGATCGACATTAATAAGAAAGTGCTGATTTACTGGCCATAAAAAATTGTTTTTTTTTTGTTGTTGTTTTTTTTCTGGTGCGCGTGAGTCTGGCCGTAAGTATTGCATTCGTCCAATCAGAGCATTGCACAATTCTATTGCGCTGCCGGGCCGATAACCTGCCTGCAGTGTAGTTGTTTAGCACCAGTAAAGTTTTCTCCATCGCTCACCCTGTGGGACCAAGAAGTTTGCCGTTCACGTATGCCATGAATGTAATCACATCAGCCGAGTAGTAATTCAATTTGGTGTCTCGCAACTCAGCTGATTCATTCCACTATCGTCGGTCCGATATCAGAAAATTTAATCTTGCTATTTGATCGGACACGCCTCCCAGCACGTGTCAGGTAAAAGCGGGAAACTGAAGGAGTCAAGAATGACGAGGCCGCAACAACGGCTGCATTGAAGGGATTCCTTTTTATAATAGCCAGAGCGAAATCTTAGCAATCTAATAAGAGGGGCAGTTGAGCAGACAAAAACAAAGTTTCTTATTGTTCTATCTATATATCTATCTATCTATATGTCTATCTTGTTCAAATATACACCGTTATGATTAAATTGTTTTCCTTCAAATTTGATTTTCTCTATCAACACCTTCACATATCCTCATGTTATCTTTTAATATTTGGAAATTGATATCCTTCCAAGTCGATTCATATCTATCTCAGTTCTTATTTCTCTCTCTCTATATATATATACATATAAATATATTATATATATATTTAAATATATACTATATATAATAAATATATACTATATATACACTTAAATATATATTATATATACACTTAAATATATACTATATATAATAAATATATATTATATATACACTTAAATATACTATATATATCATATATTATATATATTATATGTATTATATATATATATATATATATATGTATATAATAAGTATCAAAAATGTTCATGATGTATTCCAGCTACGAAAAAGTAAGTTAAAATTCCACAGCACAATTGAAGAAAGATGGAAAGTTTCAGGAATTTGTAGTTGTTGATAAATCCGTAGTGTTGTAGATCATATTAACCTCCGAAGATGTAAAAATCCAGATGTTTTGTTTTTTCAATAGACAATATGAAGTAAATGCAAGTTAATCCAACAGTATGAATTTAACATTTTTAGAAAAACAAATGATGTTAATAGCTTGCTGACAGAATCTGTTTCGACCTTTTTAATAGAGCGGTCTTCATCAAGAGCAAAATATGAAGGAAAGACGGAATAAATAACTGTTAGAAGGAGGGGTACAAACGACCGCTGGTGTTCGATGCAAATTCCAACTTTATATCTTTCTTCAATAGTGCTGTGGACTTTTAACTTACTTTTTTTGTAGCTGGAATACATCATGAACATTTTTGATACTTATTACATATATACATATACATACATACACACATATAACATATACATACATATTATATATATATATATATATATATATATATATATATATATATATATATATATATATATATATATTTGCATGAGGAGTAAATGTAGAACAAACACCGGATTTTACAATGGGTGGAAATTTATTATCGCAGTGACGATATTTGAATATTTCGCTCTATAAAGATTATGTTACCCTTTTACCAAATGTATACTATTCGACCTTTAGGCAATTTACTGTGAATTTTGTCAACACACCGGTCGAAAGTGCCCTTAAGTCTATTTTTTCTTCGTTTTTTTGTCTTCTTTAACACCCACCGCCTTCTTTTTGTTTAATAGTTGATCGAACCTAATAAAGTATGATAGGAATGAACAATGAATGGAACCTTTTTTTTTTCAGAATACAAGGTGTCTCATAAAAGTGCTGAATTTTACCAAGATAGAAATGAAAAATGAATGGAACGATATGTCTTCAGAATACATGGTGTGTCAAAAGGTACAAAAATCTCGATACTTTTTTGACACACCTTATATATCTATTAATAATGGACATTGTCTGTATTTTCTGTCTGTAACAAAAACTACGTCACAGCTTACGTCACAATATTCTAATGCTATATACACCCCAAATTTTAGTAAGCAATTTTAAAAATTGTTTTTTTTACTGTCGTCCAATTTTTTTACAGTAACAAGAAGTTAACTAAAAAGTTCACAAATAAATAAATACCTACGATTTTGTGTAGAATTGATGTGGAAAATATTCAAAATAATTGTTCGATGATTACATGCACTCAAAATGTTATTTCAGAGGGACGGGGGCTCAGTTTTCATTTCAAATTGTTTTATTTATTTTTTGCTCCTTTAATAAATATGAGGATTTTACTTACTTATGATACAAACCCTCTGACATTGAATTTTTAACTCCCACCCTCTCAGGCAATGTCTTTGAAAAAATAATTTTTACGACGCCCAGAGGGTGTTTTCTGTTGCAGTAGTATATATATATATATATATATATTTGGAGGATATGTCCTTAATTGAAGTCATACCTAATTTTGAAAATTAATTAGTTAATAATTAATGAATTTAGGCGGGCATATATGTTCAAATGTAAGGCTAAACAAATCGAGAAACTGTCAATCCCTGAATGTACATTTCGACCTATTAGGTCTCATCAGCAAGGTTATATATATATATATATATATATAATATGAAAATGAATTGAAGTGAATCCGACAGTGTGAAATAAATATTTAGAAAAAATTTAACATGTGTTTGTTTTTTCTAAATATTTATTATATATATATATATATATATATATATATATATATATATATATATATATATATATATATATATATATATAGAGAGAGAGAGAGAGAGAGAGAGAGAGAGAGAGAGAGAGAGAGAGAGTGTCTGCTACTAAATAACCGGAGGGGTGTAAAGTACATCTTTATTGCTTATACTCCCTGGTCTACCCAGACTATTTTATTATTTTGTAACATAATGACATACTCAAATACCTATTTGCCCGATTTGTTGAAAAGAGTCTTTCTAAGACAATACCCGAACTAAAAATATAATGTTTTCCCCTAATCATTGCAATAAAAGTCTCAAGAATAGAAGTTTACTAACGGCTACTGAATATTGCTTCTTTCCCGCCTAAAACCACGGTCTTTTACCAATTAAATAGTAAAGATGACGAGAGAAGGAAAAGAGTTAATCAGAGAAGAAGAATTTCTTTAAAAAAAAAAGCAATATCCTTATTTTGTCCTGAGGTTGTAGGATGGTGTATCGTCATTATGCTGCTCTATTTGTACGTGTATATTCATCATTACTTGAGCGCATTAACTATTGAAAATGATCACCACATGACGAGTAGAAAATCAGGATCTTCCAACTGTGAGACGGTTTCGAAATCTTTCCGCTAAACAAATAAATTACCCTTCTCTCTCGAGATCTCGTTATTTTCCTTGTCCTCTTTTTCCTTTCTTCTCTCTCTCTCTCTTACACTTTCCATTGGTCTCCCTGTTGCTCTCTCTCTCTCTCTCTCACGCACAGACACCCACACACACACACACACACACACCTTCCTCCCCTCTCTTACACTTTCCTTTGGTCTCCCTGTTGTTCTCTCTCTCTCCTCTGTCTATCTCTCTTTCTTTCTCTCTTCTCTCTGTCTCTCTCACACACACACACATTTCTCCCTCTTTTACACTTTCCTTTGGTCTCCTGTTTGTCTCTCTCTCTGTCTATCTCTCTTTATTTCTCTCCCTCTCAGTCTCTCTCTCACCCTCTCTCTCTCACACACACACACACACACACATTTCTCCCTCTCTCTTACACTTTCCTTGGTCTCCCTGTTGTTCTCTCTCTCAGTCTATCTCTCTTTATTTCTCTCCCTCTTTCTCAGTCAGTCTTTCTCTCTCACTCTCTCTCACACACACACACACCTCCCTCTCCCAGACTTTCCTTTGGTCTCCCTGTTGTTCTCTCTCTCTCCCCCCTCTCTCTAGCACTTTTCTATCTCTATTCCCCTCGTTTTTTGACAGTACTCATTTCCAGCTATCAAATAAAGCGAGGAATATTATATTTTTCCCTGATTTTTTAAAAGCATCAGCAGATTAAAAAGAAGTTATCCCATCACGTCACAGGAGGCGACAAAAAGCCGATTCTCTAATAAAATAGATGATTTCTAGTTTCATCCGGAAATACTCTAATTACGTTTCGTAAATTCGTTCAGTCAATGGCTCTTATTGAGAAAGGATTGCATCTAAGCCGATGCAACGTGCATATAAAGAAGGCCGAAGAACATATCGGCCAGAATATTTTGATAGAAATATCTAAAATAAAGAACAATATCATTTGTACAAAATATGCATGGTTTTAGTATTATTTGGATTATTCGGACTATTGTTCTCATCTTTATTGTTATCTGTACAACGTTTCGGCCGATGGGTCCTCCGGCTTTCTTCAGGTATTTCTTGTCGGGCTCGAGAGCCTTCTTTTCGAATTCAGGAATTTCTTGTCGTAATCGGGAGACAAGAAATACCTCAAGAAGGTCTGAGGGCACATCGGCCGAAACGTTGTACAGATAACAATACAGTCCGAATAATCCAAATGATAATAATTATCAATCCTCATCCCCAAAAATTCAGAGAAATTGATTCTTTTGCTTCGTGAACTTTTTTGAAAATTATGAATACTAAAAAAGACCCCCCCCAAAAAAAAAACCACCCTACGGGCGGTGTAAAAGTTAATTTTTGAAAAATATTGCCTGAGGGTGCATGAGTTAAAAATTCAATGTTAAAGGATTTGTATCATGGTTAAGTAAAATCATCAAATTAATTAAAGGAGTAAATAACAAAACAAAAACAATTTGCAATGGAATTTTAGTTGTGTCACCCTTGAATAAAGTTTTGCGCGCATCTATTAATTATTTATTAAATAAATATTCTGAATATTATACACGACATCATAGGTATTTATTTATTTGTAAACATTTTAGTTAACTTCTTGTTACTGAAAAAGTGCGAGTGTAAAACATGATTTTTAAAAAAATATTACAGGGTTGTTCTTTATTCTATGTATCGACGATTTTGGGTAATCGTAGTTTTGTTACAGAAAAATGGAAACTGAATCTATTATTAATTGACTAGTTTCATATATATATATATATATATATATATATATATATATGTATATGTGTGTGTGTTCAATATCATTGATAGACCACATATATCTAAGTTAGGGAAGCGAAGAGATAAAGTCAACGCCACTTGATAACAGTCCGGTTCTTGACTATGCTCGTAGATGAGAAACTGACAGTTACCTATATATATATATATATATATATATATATATATTGGATGTTTATTTTTAGAAGCATTGTTGGATAAAGTATATATTATTATTTATATTTTGCTTGAAGGCAATTACAATGCGTATATCGTATAAAATCCGATAATCATAGAAAATAATCATGACAAGCGAACCTCGGCAAGCGATCAAGTTGAAACAGTCTGTACGATGTTCTACGTGCAGCATGATCGCTTGCCAAAGTAAAGTAAAGTCGACGGGGCGGCCTAAAGTCGGTATCAGCCTGTCAGCGAGGGAGTCTATCCCCTTTTCAATAGCGCTAGACCAAGGAGATTGTTTTTAGCATCTGAGGTGGAGCGCCACGCCTACCACCAGCTCCTTACTTTACCGCACAGATCCCTGTGCTACTCATACGCTGAGTTGGCGGAGACCGGTATCGAACTAGGAACATTGTGGTTTCTAGCCGAACGCTCTACCGACTGAGCTAACCCGGCCCCTTATATAAGAAGTGGTGAGAGACAATACGCCGATAACAGAATCTCTTTCTTAACAACACATTGCTCTACTATAAAAATAAACGACCGTTTTCGCTCAAGATTTTATGAAAAAACACCTGGTACCTGTAAAAGCGCTATATGAGAGCGCAGTCTGGGTGCGAGGGCGCACCTGTGCTGGCTGTGGGTACCATGCGGCTTTCAGGCCCCCTGTTTGACATGTATGGTCTAGACCAGGGATAATTAAACTTTTTCCATGGTAGCCGGATAATTGAAAAAATAACAAGCGCGTGCCACATTATTATTGTGTTCAATACTTGCTAGCCAGAACGAAAGCTATAAGAAAAACATGTAAAACAAAATGTATCTTTCCATGTCATATTCATGGATAAGTGGTGTAAGATACACAACAGATTCGACCAACATATTTATTTTCAAAACATTTTCAAAGAACGCAACATTAGCAGAAATGTTTAGTGAGATTTTGAAACTCAAGATATCGTTAATGTTTCATATGGAAATGATACATACAATCAAGAGAATTGCTTTCAAATGTTTATCATTCAATTTCGTTCGATGGGTTGATTTCACATATTACAATTTTGGAAAGGGTTTGCTCACGTTTCGCGTTCCGTACGTTTTACCAAACAAATTCAAGTAACGTCGGCGGGGACTGATAAAATGCCTTCGCGGGCCAGACCCGACCCGTAGTTTGGTAAACCCCTGGTCTAGACAATAGTGCAGACGATATTTTAGTATACATCGACTCAGCAAAGAACAAGTCTTTTCCAATATTTCAACAATTTAACTTTTTGGACATAATATTTTTAATCGCACATCCTACATTATTTAAAAATATATTGTATGCATTCAGTGAATGGCTACCGATTTCAATTAACAAAAACCATTTCCATATTTTTATGTTTTAAGTGATTCGGAATTAATTCTCCAACTGAATATAATAGCATTCTTTTTTTAAATGGATAGCTAATTCTTGATAAAAGCCTTCTACTTCATTTCTTACCTAATTAAATACAATTATCCGATTCGAATTAGCGAGATGAGAAAACAGAACACTTGAACTAATTCAACCATGAGAGACGCAAATGCTTCACTAGATTGTCATTATGAACATTCCTTTACTTATTATATTGTTTACTATATAACCCCCCCCCCGCCGCATCCCTAATTACTCAGTTGTACAATATATATGACGTCACGCGAAGGGGAAAAGGGGAGGGACGAGGAAGATGAGGGGAATACTTTACACAAAACTCTGTCGGGCAAATATGCGTGCCATATTGTATATCTAATTAGCTTTTTGCTAATAGGAAAACACTGTCTGTGAATATATCTGTCCAAATTCTCACAAATACACACGTACGATAGGGGTGTCCCATCGTAGTGCACGGGTTAGCAAGAGAGTTACGGGGATCCTTTCTGGATGCCCTGCACTTGGGTGCGGTCTTGTGTCACATCCTATATAACTGTATGTGTGAATACACACACTCAGTCGAATAATCTATATATATATATATATATATATATATATATATATATATATATATATATATATATATATATATATATATATATATATATTTGTGTCTCCACAGTCACTGTGTTTTGACGTATCACGACTCCTCAGTGGGGCTAGACTTAGCAGACTACCTCTGGCCAGGATCGAAACTCGACCAAATTTTCATAAGGCAAGCGGTAGAACTGATAAATACATACATAGGTATATATGTTACATCTACTACAAGGCGCGCATCCGTTTTTATAGGAGAGCCTTTGTCATTAAGCTTAATCCGTGGCAGACAGTCAATTTTTGACCCAGAGAGACAATAGAGAAACAGTGACAGAGAGTGAGAGAGACAAGCAGAGACAGAGATAGACAGACAGAAATGAGAAATTGCTACGACTGATATAATTATTTATTTCGTCTTTTTAAAAAATGGTATTCTTCTCAACTAATTCTTTTTAGACGAATTGATATATTACAAGATAAGCGTGAGCGTTCTCTCGTGAAGTTCTCCCGAGTGAGCAAAACTGGTTCTATTAAAAATACATAAAAGTTGGCGGGGTGGCCTTCTGTCAGTA
>CM042165.1:76865191-76877691 GCA_023376005.1 Doryteuthis pealeii
GCACCCCTTTACCTCACCATCCCAGCAGCAGTAAGAGTAGTCATTGTCAACCCTTAGGCAGTTCCCATTGTCACGCTCGCCACCACCACGAGAGAATGTAAAGAAATAAACTAAAGTTTGTTACAATGGCCATGTGTTGAGTCTCTACGCCGACTACTAACCTACCCGCAGTATACCAGCAATGTATACGATTTAGCGTGATTTTGAAGATATATATAACATATACGATTTAGTACCAGTAATGGAGGCTATGCAACACCAATTAAAATATAATTAGAATAAGTGTAATATTTTATATGTATTCTTATTTAATTTCGTTCGTCTTTGTAATTCAATATATGTCATTACATTAAAACTTTGATATTTATGCCCGGAGGGCACATATTCTTGCTAGTAATTATAAATATCCTGTTTAAAGTAATTAAATCATTGGGGTGGCCTAAAGTCAGTATCAGCCCAACAGCGAGGGAGTATATCCCATTTCCCTTGCGCTAGACCAAGGAGGTTGTTTTGGCGTCCGTGGCAGAGCGTTACGCCTACCACCAGCTTCTCACTTTAGCACACAGATCCCCGTGCTACTCTTACGCTGAGTTGACCTAATGATCCCTTCTATCATAGATTCAATTCTACACATCTTCTGTGTCCCCAGTGTAATACATCAGTCTAGCCTAATTGTGGAAAACCAATTAAACAAGGAACCGCATTGTTTTTAAAGTGTCTGGGGACGCAACCTTGAGGAAGTCAAATGTCAATCAATGCATTCTGGGAAACATCGTAATTTACCACCGGTTTAGCTCAGTCGGTAGAGCATCCAACTAAGAACCACACACTTTGAGGTTCAATACCGACCCTCGCCAACTCAGCAAACTCAGCCAACTCAGCGTATGAGTAGCTACAGGCATCTGTGTGGTAAAGTGAGGAGCTGGTGGTAAGTGTGACGCTCTGCCACAGACACCAAAAACAATCTCCTTGGTCTAGCGCTAGTGAAAAGGGGATAGACTTCCCCCTGTTTGGACTGACTCTAGACCACCCCGACGACCTTACTTACTTTAAACAGGATAATTATAATCACTAGCAAGAATATGCGCCCTCCAAGCTTAAGTTTTAATGTAATAAAATACATCAAATTACAAAGACTAACACATTTAAGAAAGAATACATATAAAAAGATTACACTTATTTGAATTATATTTTCATTGGTTTCTATATAAAAATCATACGTACGATTGATTTTAATAGGTTGGAGGATAAAACAATAATATTAGAGATCAATAATACCAAGTAATTATTTATTAAACCCGATTTTGTTAGAACCAGTATGCAAATTAAAAGGTTCAAACGTAGAATAATAAGGAAGAGCTTTTATTTATTTTATTAATATTAATTGTTCTTTATTCTATGTATTGACGATTTTGGTAATTGTGACGAAGGCCGTGATGTAGTTTTGGTTACAGACAAATAGAGACCGAATCTCCATTATTAATAAATTATATTATGTTATGTTATATTGTTACGATTTTTGTGGCCATTTTTAGGCTTCAAATGAGAGCACTTTACAGTGGATATCCCTCGTGTTACACAGAGGCTGGTTCTTAGTGAATAAACCTTTGGTTGTTCCTCGGTGTCCCTTAGTGTTGGGCAGAATCCTTTGGTTGAGTAGAGCGTAGTTTGGAGATCCGTTCGTCAGTGGCGAATGCATGAAAGAACATTCGTTTAAAGTTAATTATAATGAAATTCTTGATTCAAGAAATGTAAATATAATTAAAGGTTTCAGCTTGTGGCATAATATTTATAGACAGGACTGAGCGCAGGAAAAGAGGAAGGGGGAATTATAGCGTTACTAAAGTAAATCAAAGAGACGTATTATAGTGGACATCTTTGCCGGCTACAAATCTTGATATTTCTAAGAAACTGAAGAGTATCTCTCTCTCTCTCTCTCTCTCTCATATATATATATATCAACTATTTAATTGCCGATCTTGAAATCCTGAACGGCTTTCTATATCGGCGATTAAATTGTTAACTAACCACGTATTTGAGATGTTGACTGGCTGGCTTTAATCCACGCACGCAGAATCTATAAGTTTAAGTGGTGGATTCCAGCACATCTTATATCCCAAAATATTGGGCACCTCACGTGGTGTAATGGTTAGCAAGCTCGCTTCGCAAACCATTGTTAGTGAGTTCGATTCTCATTGGGAGACCCATACTTCTGGCCTTGTGCCATAGCTAAGCTTAGTAAATAAAAATATTCCAACATGTATATTTTATAAATATTATAAAGTGTTAGCATTAAATAGCCCAGAGGGTCGGTATGCCATTAAACCAAACGAAACCAAACCAAGCCAAAGAAAAACTCAACGTAGAGAAGAAAAACTCCGCTTTAAAATTGACTGTGTGTCATATCCTATCCGCGGCGGAGGGGTTGGGCAAATACATAAACTTTGTTAGAATCTCTTCAATGAGGAATTATCATTATTATTCACTGACGTACACGGACGGGTTTGGCCATCTTGGTCGTATTATAGTCACAACATTTTCGACCGTGTTACCTTACAGCCTTTTTCTAGTGTCCATCTTAATCGGTAACCTTCTGAGTATTTCGAGCCGAATTCTAATTCAATCCACGGTTATGAATCGGTATTATTCCACCGTCTATGTTTAGAGGTTATTCCGTATGAGTTAATTCTTCCTTCATTTCTTTCTTTCTCGTTCTTTTAATTCTTTTCTCTTCTTATTTATTTATTTATTTATTTATTTCTCGTTCTTTTCTTTTCTTTCTTTCTCGTTCTTTTAATTCTTTCTTCTTTCTCGTTCTTTTATTTTCTTCTTTCTTTCTCGTTCTTTTATTTTCTTTCTTTCTCGTTCTCTTTTTATTTCTCTTCTTGTTCTTTTATTTCTTTCTTTCTTTCTTTGCTCTGTTATTTTTCTTTTTTTCTTGTTCTTTTCCTGCTTTGTCTCTTCTTTCTCTCTTTCTTTCTCGTTGTCTTATTTTCTTTCTTTCTAGTTCTTTGATTTCTTTATTATTTTCTTTCTTGTTCTTCCCTTCTTTCTTTCTCGTTTCTTTCTTTCTTTCCTGTTGTCTCATTTCTCTTTCTTTCCTGTCTCATTTCTCTTTCTTTCCTGTTGTCTCATTTCTCTTTCTTTCCTGTTGTCTCATTTCTCTTTCTTTCCTGTTGTCTCATTTCTCTTCTTTCCTGTTGTCTCATTTCTCTTTCTTTCCTGTTGTCTCATTTCTCTTTCTTTCCTGTTGTCTCATTTCTCTTTCTTCCTGTGTCTCATCTTCCTGTTGTCTCATTTCTCTTTCTTTCCTGTTGTCTCATTTCTCTTTCTTTCTTGTTGTCTCATTTCTTTCTTTCTTGTTGTCTCATTTCTTTCTTTCTTGTTGTCTCATTTCTCTTTCTTTCTTGTTGTCTCATTTCTCTTTTCTTTCTTTGTTGTCTCATTTCTCTTTCTTTCCTGTTGTCTCATTTCTCTTTCTTTCTTGTTGTCTCATTTCTCTTCCCTGTGTCTCATTTCTCTTTCTTTCCTGTTGTCTCATTT
Source organism: Doryteuthis pealeii (assembly GCA_023376005.1). Lineage (NCBI taxonomy): Eukaryota > Metazoa > Mollusca > Cephalopoda > Myopsida > Loliginidae > Doryteuthis > Doryteuthis pealeii. Next base: position 76,868,735 of record CM042165.1, read on the forward strand.
CTCTTCTTCCTGTTGTCTCATTTCTCTTCTTTCCTGTTGTCTCATTCTCTTTTCTTTCTTGTTGTCTCATTTCCTTTCTTTCTTGTTGTCTCATTTCTCTTTCTTTCCTGTTGTCTCATTTCTCTTTCTTTCTTGTTCTTTTCTTTCTTCCCTTCTTGTTATCGTTTTCATCTTTCTTTTTTTCTTTTTTGTTTCCTTCTTTCATCCATTCATTCTTGTTTAGTTCTTTCTTTCAGGTTTTCTTCTTTCTTTAACACTGTCTTCTTTCTTTCATTTTTATTCACTTCTTTCATTCATTCAGTACTTTTCCTTTCTATCAATCTTTCTTTCTTTTTCTTACTTTTTTATTTCATTAGGATAAGGATCCAGGTAGATCAGTGGATATATTATGGATTTTCACTATGACAGGCAATTAAAAGTATCCCGACGATGTTTCATTTTGTTGTGCTACGATAACCTTAATAAATCAGATCACTAGAATGAAGTTGGTTATAATTGTACGAGAGTTATTATTTTTCAGGGAAATCAGAAGTATACTGTCAGCATGTCCTTCTTTACTGACCGCTGCGTCTTTTCTGGTGAGTCAGTGGGTTTCCACTCAAATTCTGATGACTGATTTTTTTACCTATAAAAATTGATTTTTCACCACAATATAATCAATATTAAACACTTTCTCAGCGTTGATAACAAGGAGGAAAATCGAATTTTAAATGAGTTTGAAATTTGATTGACTTGTTATTATTCTTAGAAAATTAAATCCATTTTCACATGGCCCTCTTTGACTACTTTAAACCGTCTTCAGCGGCTCTTCCACCACTAGTAAATGACTGATGGTTAGATCATTATAATTCGGCAGGATGACTCAGATTACAAAAATAATAGGACTTTATTCAAGCGGAATCAGCTAGTGAATAAAATAGATAATGAAATTTTAAATATCCTTTGAGATCTTAAGATCTTATAGGTATTTATTCAACCCTTTCGTCATAGGTAGGATGTGACACAAGGTCACTAGTTTGGAGCATTGATGATAATCAAAAGGTTTCATCTAAGACAGTGGTTATCAGTCATTGTTGGTCTATGCACCCTTTCACCACATCTCAGAATGCCACCAACCATTTCCAAAATTGTCTGCCTCAAAAAGTGCATTCCTAATAAGCCTACCAAGAATTACGTCGACTACAGAAAAGATAAGTACACTATAAAATCAAGTTTGGATACACAACCATGGATATACGCTCATACCATAGATACCATCTATGTCCAGACGGGTAGACCCAGAAGTATACGTTGTGTGTTAAGACGGCTAACAACACTTACAGTCACGACACGCTGAAAGGACCGGTTTCTGCTAAATCAACGAAGTTAAGCCGTGATAATCCTGTTCAATACGTAGTTGGGTGACCACTTAAGCAACAGCTGGTACAAAAAGCACCCTGAAAAGATTAATTAATTAAATGACCCGAAAAGGGTTGATATGCCGTAAAACAAAACAAACTTAAGTTTTTTAAATGCCATCCTTGGCCAGTTGAAAAGGGCTCAGAGTAAGTAAGTCCTGAGTTATGGAATCCTTTGGTAAGTGAATAAGTCCTATCCAGCGTATTGTTAAAGGTCCAGTAATTTAATCCCATGTACGTCGTCCACGAAGGTCGCAGTAGTTATGATATTTTCTACGTATCCCACTTGTACGGGTCAGGCACAAGGCCCTATTTATGTGGGACCACCCACAAGCCGAGACTCATGGGGTGGTGAGGTCGCAGTAGTTATGAGTAGGTATCCCCAGTACTTCCGGTATAAGTATTGTATCAGCAGCAGAGAACTGCCAGTGATTGGCCAAACAACTTAGGAGGTACTACCTTTTTTTAGACCATATGGTAATGCTAACGTATGAATGCTTTTAAATGCCAGGTTCTCCAGAACACGGGCTTAACCACTTGATGCTGTTATGTGAAATACCTGGAACATCTTTTTAGTGGGTATCTTATCCCTCTTAAGGGGTGGGGCAAGCGGAGTGTTCAATGTTTCGCCCAGTGTGCACTGATTCAATTTAGTTTAATTACTAATATGTTTAAACAAGTAATGAAATTAATATGAAAGAACATTCGTTTAAAGTTAATTATAATGAAATTTTTGATTCAAGAAATATAAATATAATTAAAGGTTTCAGCTTGTGGCATAATATTTGTAGACAGGGCCGAGGGCAGGAAAAGAGGAAGGGGGGAATTATAGCGTTACTAAAGTAAATCAAAGAGACTGGTGTTAGAGTGGACATCTTTGCCGGCTACAAGTCTTGATATTTCTAAGAAACCGAGCAGTAAATCTGTCTATCTCTCTCTCAGTCTCTCTCTCCCTTCTCTCTCTTCATTCTGTCTTCTCCTCTCTCCCTCTCTCTCTCGCCCCTCTCTCTTCTCCTCTCGCTCCCCTCTCTCTCTCTTCTCTCTTCTCCTCTCGCCCCCCTCTCTCTTCATTCTTTTTCTCCTCTCCCCCTCTCTCTTCATTCTTTCTTCTCCTCTCGCCCCTCTCTCTTCATTCTTTCTTCTCTCTCTCGCCCCCCTCTCTCTTCATTCTTTCTTCTCCTCTCGCCCCCCCTCTCTCTTCTTTCTTCTCCTCTCGCCCCCTCTCTCTTCATTCTTTCTTCTCCTCGCCCCCCTCTCTCTTCATTCTTTCTTCTCCTCTCGCCCCCCTCTCTCCTTCTCTTCTTCTTCTTCTCCTCTCGCCCCCCTCTCTCTTCATTCTTTCTTCTCCTCTCGCCCCCCCTCTCTCTTCATTCTTTCTTCTCTCCTCTCGCCCCTCTCTCTTCATTCTTTCTTCTCCTCTCGCCCCCCCTCTCTCTTCATTCTTTCTTCTCCCTCTCGCCCCCCTCTCTCTTCATTCTTTCTTCTCCTCTCGCCCCCTCTCTCTTCATTCTTTCTTCTCCTCTCGCCCCCCTCTCTCTTCATTCTTTCTTCTCCTCTCGCCCCCCTCTCTCTTCATTCTTTCTCTCCTCTCGCCCCCCCTCTCTCTTCATTCTTTCTTCTCCTCTCCCCCCCTCTCTCTTCATTCTTTCTTCTCCTCTCGCCCCCCCTCTCTCTTCATTCTTTCTTCTCCTCTCGCCCCCCTCTCTCTCATCTTCTTTCTTCCTCTCGCCCCCCCTCTCTCTTCATTCTTTCTTCTCCTCTCGCCCCCCTCTCTTCATTCTTTCTTCTCCTCTCGCCCCCCTCTCTCTTCATTCTTTCTTCTCCTCTCGCCCCCCCTCCTCTCTTCATTCTTTCTTCTCCTCTCGCCCCCCCTCTCTCTTCATTCTTTCTTCTCCTCTCGCCCCTCTCTCTTCATTCTTTCTTCTCCTCTCGCTTTCTTCTCCTCTCCGCCCCCCTCTCTCTTCATTCTTTCTTCTCCTTCGCCCCCTCTCTCTGTCTTCTCCCCTCTCTCTCTATATAATTTATCTTTTATTCTTTACTTCTATACTCTACAAGTGTGGAAAACCCCAGATAACTCAGTTTAAAAAAAAAACAAAAAATAGGAATTTCAAACTGGCATCTGGGGAAAAATTTAAAAAGGCCAGCACATCTGTAACTCACTGAAAATAATCAACAGTATCGAGATGTAGTGACGAAAAGAAAAGAAAAACACCTGTGGAGTTTTCTAAGCTGTATATGTAAAGAAATTGCTCAATACGCTAAGTAGACCATAATTATAAAGACCGACATGAGTCAGATCTTATCTACCTAAGTTTCATCATAATGGTTCTTCAGGACAATTCTGACTTGCTTATTTTTGCTGTGGGTTTTGGTTTTTGTCTTTTTTGTGTGTGTCTTCTTTTTTTAGTGGATGGGTTCTCAGTCAATTTTAAAATAAGGAGTCAGAATTATCCTGAAGAACTATTCGGGTGAAAAATAGGTAGATAATGTCTGACATGTAGGTCCTCATATATATATATATAATATATATATATATATATATATATATATATATGAAGATAGGATGGATGGGTTTAGAATCCGACAATATGAGGTAGATAAAAGGAAAAGTGAGCAAGAAATGAACAACTCAAAACAAATCAAGGGTTGAAATGATTTCGTCCGTATTACGCGGACATCTTCAGTCAAAATGATTTTGTTAAAGCAAAGTTACGTGCATACATGTGATTTGGTGAGGGGTGGTGTGAGGGTAGTTTGGAGGATGTAGAGTAGATGTAGGGGAGTGCATAGGTAGGTTTGTTTTGAGTTGTTCATTTCTTGCTCACTTTTCCTTTTATCTACCTCATATATATATATATATATATATAATATATATATGCGTGTGTTTGGTGAAAAACTCATAAGTAATAATAATAATAATATGCAGATAGTTTAATCATAGATATTATGATGCATAATATATATATACTGGTGTTGAAAGGCATTTATGCTTACCTAAGATTCATATAATTACCATATAATGGATTAAGTTATAAAACTACAATAAACTGGAAATATTTAACTTTTTTATATCTTTAATGATTACATTTGTGAATTTTCCTCAGTTGAGGTATTGTAAATTTTACCTGGCAAGACATCTATGGTTAATATACATGGGGTATCAAAAAAATGTTGGTACTTTTTTGACACACTTTGTATTGTGAAAAAATAACGTTCCATTCATTCTTCATTTCTATCTTGGTACACACAGCTTTAAATTGGTATTTTTGAACACTTGTATTCTGAAAAAAAAAAAAAAAAAAAAAAAAAAAAAAAACGTTCCATTTATTCTTGATTTCTATCTTGGTAATACAGCTTTAAAATTTGTAATTTTTTGCACACATTCTATTCTGAAAAAAAAAATGAATAGAACGTTATTTTTTTCAGAATACAAGGTGTGACAAAAAACTCAAAAAACCAAGATCATTTTTGACACACCTTGTGTATTAACTAAATGAGAAAATGTTGTTCTTCCTTTAAAACTGCTTCCAACGGGGAGGTGCCGCCGGGACAGAAAATATTGGCAGTCAGCCTTTTTATTTTTTTTCTTCCCTGCTTTGTTTTCCTCTGTAATTGTTAACCACTTGTATCTTGCCAAGTCTGTCACAGCTGGTTTGAATTCAGTGTGTTCCTTTACCTAGAGCAGTCACCCTGCCAATACCAGAGAGTCCAGTTTTGTTCTACTCTTCTTTCCATAGCTTGGAGGAAGAGAAATAGAATGATGCCTTTGCCTGAGGATATGAATACGAAGTGAGAACCAAACAGGTTCGTCTTGAAAATATTCTTTGTTCGCCAAGTTCTCTTTCTTTAAGAAAAAAATTATAAGACTCCCTATGTCTTTTGCACATTGTTAAAATATATATTAATTTTGTAAATTACATTTAAGAAACACAGTGTGTGGTCAAAAAGTATCAAGATAGAAACTTGTTTTAAAATGATTGTAATTATTAAATGTGGTCTTATATATATATATATATATATATATATATATATATATATATATATATGAATAAGATATAATGAAAAAACAAACGATGTTTACAACTGAAATAGGCTCATCAGAAGAGAAAGTGTGTCTGATGAGCCTATTTCAGTTGTAAACATCGTTTTGTTTTTTCATTATATCTTATTCATACTGTCGGATTAATTTCCATTTTATTTTCACACACATACATATATATATATATATATATATATATATATATATATATATATATAGTGAGCAGGGCATTATGCTGGTCTGGCTTTAATGATTAGTAGCGTACTCACTATTCCATGTGTCTTATTGTATCTCTCTGCAATAAAACCCTCTATCTTAAATCTACGAACGTGTTGACTGGTCCTTCCACTCGACTAGAAACAAAAAGATTTATATATTAATACTCTAGTTCCTTAATCTTCCGACCGTTATCATCTTGTAAGGCACTTTGGTTAAAAATAAATTGTCCCAAAGGATAGGCAAAATGTAAATCCTGATTATCTGGTATCACTTATCCACCGAATTCTAAAATTATAATATATTCCATTATAAAGAAAGAAAGGGGAAGAAAAGGACATTCTATACAAATAATATAATATGAAGGAAAGGGAAATAAAAAGGACTTGCGACACAGAAAAATATAATAAGAAACAAAGAAAGAAAGAAAGAAAAAGAAGAGAGTATGGAAAGATAGGAAGGGAAGGTAACCGCGTGGAAGTGATAACGCTAATCGGTTTTAATTAAACATAATGTAAAGATGAAAGAAAGAAAAAAATAACGGGTGAGAGAGAAAATTAAATCAAGATTATTATACTTTTTACATATTGAACTATTTTACAATAACCTTAAGTAAACACATCAAACGTTGTAATAATTAAATCATCATACAGTTGTATATATAGACAAGTCCCGCTAGTTTAAATTAGTACCTATGTATATCCGAGGTACTAATAGTTCTTTACCCAACCCATTCGCCATCCGTAGAAGTTTATACAAGGTCAAAAGTAGCAATGGTTCTGCGAGACTACGAGCTACTAATACATCCCCGGAGAAAAAAAAATGGACTTACCAATTCTAAGAACGATTCTTCTGTTATTTTTAATTAATGAAATATAAAATAAACACCAACCTGAAATAAACAAAAAAAATCTATTTAACACGCTGACAACGAATTGTTACACATGTATATTACATGAATTGTTACACATGTATTGCCACAATGTACGAGGGTAAGTCAAAAAGTAATGCAAAGTTTACAAAAGTTTAGGACAGGTATAATTATCAATACAGGAACATGTATCATGATATTTTCCGCGTACCCACTTGTACGGTTCAGGCACAAGGCCCTATTAATGTGGGACCACCCAAAAGCCGAGACTCATGGGTGGTGGGTGAAAAAATTGCGTCGATCCCGTCAGCATCTCCCCTCAAGGGGGCGCCTCAGGCAATAAACCCAGCCCTGCCCCTTTAAATCGTAGGGGGCAGGTATTGCCTAGAGGGATGGACCCCTGGGATCGACGCCGTTAATTATAGCAATTCCCACCCGAGGGGCCGGATTTACAGGAACATGTATAATACATCAATACGTCACTGGAATACTGTTTGCCTCATTTTGACCCCATGAGAGAGGGTTTGAAAGGCAAACATTATTCCAGTGAAGAGGAAGTGAAATCTGTAGTGAATAAGTGGCTCAAAGAACAGTCAATATAATTTTATGGGACAGGGATACATACTCTCATTCGATATTGGAAGACTGCTATCGAGAGAAACGGTGACTATGTGTAGGGTTGGATCCATAGAGGACCAGCTTGTTCCTGTGTTGGTAATCATACCTGTCCTAAAAAGTATCGAGATTTTTGTACTTTTTACACATCTTGTATTCTGAAAAAAAAGTTCCATTCATTAATTTTTTCAGTATACAAGGTGTGTCAAAAAAGTACACAGTTTAAAGCTGTATTTACCAAGATAGAAATGTATAATGAAGGGAACGTTGGTTTTGTTTTCCAGAATACAAGGTGTGTCAAAAAGTACAAAAAATCCCGAAACTTTTTTGAGACACCTTGTATATTCGATCTTAAAAACATCACAGGCCAGCGTTATTCATCAAGCTGTATCCAACTTTGGTGAATAGCGCGTGACAAATCAGCGTCAACAAGTCATGTGACTTTTTATTTCTATTTCCCGCGGAAAATCCATTTCAAAAGTTTAGATTTAAAGACGCAGTGGACATTCAAAGAAATACAAGAACGTTGCTTCATATATCGATTTAGGAGTTACTGTTACAGAGGTGCTTCGACCAATGGGAGACTCACTGTAATAAACGTGCTGAATGTCAAGGGAAATAAGAGTTGTTGGCGGAGTGTCCTATTGACGGTATCAGCCGGATAGCGAGGGAGTCAATCCCATTTTCGCTAGGCTGAACCAGTGTGTTTGTTTTACGTCTGAGGTGGAGCGCCACACCTACTGGCAGCTCCTCACTTTACCGCACAGATCGGATTGCCCAATTTGTGCTGCTCATGCGTTGAGTTGGCGAACCCGGAAACTTGCGATTCCAAGGAGGGCGCTCTTCAGACCCCCCCCTCTCATTTCCACACTGCCGCTTTGCTCCGAAAGAAAGGTAAGGAACCTATGCCGTGTAGCACTAAAATTCAGCGTTACTCCAACTTAGGGACATCGGCTCCGGATTTGTTTATTCCCCTACCCCTTTCCTCGGGATCATGTAAACCGCTCTGGAAGGAAATATAGTGAGAGGATTAGCCTCTTTCTGATTTATTGACCCAGTAAAGGAGTCGGTTCATAATCTGTTATTAAGTTAAGTAGGAAAAGCCGGATATTGAAATTTTGGATATGGGATCAATAATTGGACCAGTTCTGAAGGCAGAGCATAGGATTCGGCTTATTCTCTTTTGCTAACAAAAAATTGGAGCATATTAAGAAAAGTATACAATAGAGTAATCTATACATATATAAAGGGCAGTTGTGTGTATATGTATGTCCGGAGAAAACTTCGAAAATAAAACAATTAACGACAAAGTAAAAATATACACATTAAATATCACCAGGGCTTGGTTTTCTATACATATATAAAGGGCAGGTGTGTGTATATGTATTCCGGAGGAAACTTCGAAAATAAAACAATTAATGACAAAGTGAATATATATACACATTAAATATCACCAGGGCTTGGTTTTCTATACATATTTAAAGGGCAGATATATAAAGGGCTAGATATATAAAGGGCAGTTGTGTGTATATGTATGTCCGGAAGAAACTTCGAAAATAAAAGAATTAGCAACAAAATAAATATATATACATTAAATATCACCAGGGCTTGGTTTTCTATACATATATAAAGGGCAATTGTGTGTATATGTATGTCCGGAGGAAACTTCGAAAATAAAACAATTAACAACAAAGTAAATATATATATACACATTAAATATCACCAGGGCTTGGTTTTTGAGCAAAAATAATTGAGAATTGATTTATATTCGGGAAGATAATTCAAAAGATAAAATGTAAATAAAATTTTAACAGCATGT
>CM042165.1:76880191-76892691 GCA_023376005.1 Doryteuthis pealeii
AAAGGTAAAAAAAAAACGTCGAGACAAAAAATATTTATTTTTTATTTATATTTTTATGGTGTTTTATTTTTATTCATTTATGTATGTGTATCTTTTTGTTATGCCTTAGAATTTTTATTTTAACTGTCATAAATTTTTGGTGAATAATGAATAGATTTTTCTGGTTATATGATTTATTTTTTGAGGATCCCTGTATTTGTAAAACCCGTCTGATGAGGCTAGATCTAAATAACTAAAAAATAATTAAAACATTTTTTTTTTTTTTTAGGGATGACCGTTTGTTAAGTTTTCTTTATTTGAAAGTTAAATATTGGTCTGTATATGATCTAATTTATTGATTATTTATACATTGAGATCTTTAGGAGATTAGATAAAAGATCCTTGATATGATTATAAGATTTAGATACAAAAGCATACAGTATGGATATATTTAGATGAGATTTCGAAGATCCCAAGATAGAATAGATCTTACAAGAAGATAGATTGAGATTACCAGACACACACACACACATATATATAGATATTGTCTTCCACAGACAGGCCTGTTTCGACGTATAACTGTCTACAATATGGCCACCTTCCCCCCATCTCACAAACCATCCGGGTGAGACGGACTAGGCATGCAGGATGAGCTCATAAGCGACGTTCTCCTGTGGAAGCCAACACATTGACATGCTAACGTTTGCCGCCCACTAAGGACCTACTTTGACCAAATATGCGAGGATGCTGGTTACTGCACGGAAGACAGCCATGGGCAATAAGTGATAGGGAAGGTTGGCGAGAGATTGTCGTGGATATCCGTGCTACTTGCGCGACATGATGATAATGATTATTATTATGAAGGTTTTCACACACGCCTAAGATAGTGTTTAATTGGAGGCTGAGCGCCAGCAAGTCTTTTCCGGTCTCCAGGACTTTTCTGAGTATTCTAGCTGATCTTAACTGTGCTTTTGTTTGGATGTTCTCGATTCTTCAGATATTCAATTCCTCCAGACGTTTTTCCAAATCGCTAGGAAACGTTTCAAGGGCCCAAATCACAATTGCTACCACATTTACATTCATATTCCAAATTATTATTATTATTATTATTATTTACTCCCTTTGAGTTTTCACATCAGCATTAGCTGATGGTCTTTCACTGGAGTCTGAGTGACAGCAAGACTCCTCAGGTCTCCAGGACTCTTCTGAATAGCAGATTGCAGCAGTGCAGTGTTCTGAATGATTTCAATTCTTCCTCTGATTTCCAAACTGTCCAAACTCTTTCTAATCCTTTTGGGACCGTTCCAAGTGCACCAACTACAATTGGTATCACTTTGACTTTCATATTCCATAACTTTTACAGTTCTCTGGCAAGGTCCAGATATTTGTCCCTTTTTTCATTTTCCTTTAGCTTCACCCTGTGATCTGCTGGAACTGCAAAATCTACCAGTTGACAAGTTCTTTCTTTTTTGTTTATCAACACTAGGTCTGGTCTTCTTGCTGGGATAAGGTGATCCGTTTTAATTTTAAAGTCCCAGAGAATGTTATGCGTTTCGTTCTCAAGAACAGATTCTTGTTTATGCATATACCATTTTGTTATATGGTCAAAATTAAATTTTTTGCATAATTCCCAGTGGATCACCTTCCCAACCCAGTCGTGTCTAGTTTTATATTCTCGTTGTGCTAGTTTGCTACATTCGCAGAGTATATGGTTTACAATCTCATCTCTATTACCGCAAAGTCTACATTAACTATTTTGTTGGGTTTTATCAATTTTCACTTTGATATAGTTTGTCCTTATGGCATTATTTTGTGCAGCAATTATAAGTGATTCAATTTCTCTTTTGAGGTTTCCCTTTCTTAACCATGTCTTTCCATGTGCAACCTCTTCGATTTGTCGTTTGAAGTGTCCATATAATTGTTTTTCTTCCCATTTTAGTTTCCTAGTCTTTGTTGTTTTTCTGTTTGTCCATCTGTCACTTCTACTATTGTTGGCCGCCATAAGTAATTTGTATTTGCTCTTTCTTGTGTAATCCTCAAGTTGTTGGATTGTGGTTTCTACGCAGTCCTCTATGTTGGCAAGACCTCTTCCCCCTTCCTTTCCTGACACATATAATCCATCTCTATCGTCTCTAGGGTGAAGAGCCTTGCGCCTGGTCATTAACTTTCTCGTTCTTTGGTCAATCTGTCAGAGTTCTTCTTTTGTCCATTTTAAGAATGGTCCTGAGTATCTTTATAATGGGGACGGCCCAGGTATTGATTCCTTTGATCAGATTTCTGCTTTTAAGTTTGGTTTCTAGAAGTTTTCTAGTTCTCCTGAGATATTCTTTTTTAACTTTTCCTTTCATTTCTGTTTGCTTAATATTGTCCGCTTATTATTATTATTATTATTGTCTCATTAAATGGAAAGTGTAATAATCCTTCGATTTGCTGAAGGCGTGGCAATAAGACTGGGTATATTAAAGAGAGCAGATGTAATATAACTGAATGCAGTAATATCAAAGACTGTTTAGCCAGAACATTTAGAAAAATCGGGATTCTAAGCATATAAAAATAAATGCCATTATTTTTATTGGGCCTCGAGCAACGTTCTTTACTTCCCACTTGTAATAAGCGCTTTTTCCATGGCGGGAATTAAGTCATTTAGAACTGAAAATAATTTTAGCTTACTGTCCGTTTCTTTATATTCTATTGATCATATTTCTGTAGGGATTATATTGTTCATTTGATACTGTCGTTATATCGAATTGCTTCCGGGTTTTTTCCTGATCTCTCTATCTCTCTCTCTCTCTCTCTCTCAGACACACACTCTCTCTCACACACACACACACATTCCTCTCTCTCTCTCTCTCATACACATTCTTCTCTCTCTCTCTCTCTCTCACACACACTTTCTCACACACACACACACACTCTCTCTCTCTCATTCTCTCTCTCACACACATTCTCTCTCTCTCTCTCAGACACACACACATTCTCTCTCTTCTCTCTCTCTCTCACACACACACACACATTCTCTCTCTCGCTCTCTCTTATACACATTCTATCTCTCGCTCTCTCTCTCTCTCTCACACACACATTCTATCTCTCTCTCTCTCTCTCATCTCTCTCTCTCTCTCTCTCCATTTTACAGAACAAAGGAAGGATTCCAAATATCTTGTCTGTGAAATGCTATATTTAAACTAAAAATCTCAATGTTACATTTATGTATAGCCTTGTCGGCTGGGGCTTTAAAATACACCAACTGCACCTCAGCAGAGGGGTAAGCCCCCCTCTAATGGAGCCCCCTGTTGGCCGTGGGTGGCGACACGTGATACTTAAGGATGGAATCCTGGTGGCTTAGCAGTTCAAGACATGCAATACTCCACTTTGGTCCTTAATTAGGCTAGACAGGCGGTCGTAGATATCCCTCGGATCAATCGGCTGATCACGTCAAGCCCTAACATCAATATGATTGTCCCAACCCTTTGACCTTATAGGAACCCCAAAATCTTATTATTATATATGTTAGAAGTCTGATGCCGAGGGTCATATTCTCCTGTGTATGACGTTAAACTCTATCAGATGATGAAGTTCCAGTTCTGGGGGCTCATCTAATGTGGAGTACCCCTTCATCATCATTACTCGCAGATCCACTCTGACCCGGGGTGGTTGTACTAGGCAAGGTCCTATTTATGGGTTAAACAGGAAAAAAACGTGTTTATAAAAAAATGAGTACCCATCAAGAATTAATTTATCTAAAATATGCCGGCATTAAACAACACCGATGTTAATATGCCATAAAATAAAATATGTATGTATAGTATTCTATATTTTCTATGAAATAAAAGAATAGTTTGGATGCGTGTGGTGTCATGGCAACCCTCGTAAGAACTGGCCACGACGAGACGAGTTCAAACCCTGAACGCGGTTATTTGCTATAGCAACTGATCTAGGAGAAGGACAACACTGTATTCAAACCAAGGGAGCTATCTTTTTGTTAATCAAAACTACTTTGAGAGCTTCTCCTACCCCCTATAACTTCATTCCTCATAATTTGTGATAGTAGCACATGGAGCGTGTGGAGTAGTCTATTATACATTATGCTCTCTTCAGGGATTTCTAAAAATCCTTGTATGAGTATATATGTTTGCACCTACAAAAGCATACAGTATGGTTATACAGTGAGATTGACCAGATCCCTATTAGAATCATCCCTTACAACCAGTCATTTGGATTACCTTACTCACACACACATATATATATATATATATATATATAGTCTTCCACAGTCAGTCCTGTTTGGACATATCAGCCGAGCAACGAGGGAGTCTATCCCCTTTTCGTTAGCGTTACACCAGGGAGATGGCTTTTTATTAAGGTGGAGCGCCACACCTACTGTCAGTTCTCAGATGCTTTACCACAGGGAGCATATTATCCAAACTGTGTTAAGCATGCACTAAGTAGGCGGGAACCCGTATCGAACCCGAATTCATAGGCGAATATTCAACTGACTGAACCAAACCTGCCCCATTATTTACTTCGCAACAAAACCAAACATAACGGTTCTGCGATCACCTGTATACATATCTGAACGTTGTTCAGCGCAATATAATCTTCATTATTTGAGTTGGAGACACGTGGTGTAATGCTTAGAGTCGTAGGAAATGGACTCGTCGTCCAGAGTTCAAATCCTGGACAAGGCTACAGTTCACTTAGCGCTAATACCATTGAAGAAGGTATGAATCCAACTACTCTCCCTCCAGCTATGGGTAAATAGTATCGCAGACTGGGATCTTTAACTTTGATCAGATGTGCACTCTTTAAGCACAATTTTCCCATTAATTTGCTCATAGCTCAAAGGAGGACAGACTCTTAAATAGAAAGTATTCTTCAAACTACTAGTTATTGGCTCAAGAAAAAAAATTAAGACTCACAGTCGAATATTATTTGAAGAATACGGTTGGGAAAATCATGTAAGACTCAGATCTTTACATGATCAGACGATTTTTTAGAGGGGTTCTCTTAAAGCTCAATTTTCCCACTATTTTGCTCATAGCTCAAAGGAGAATATACTTTTGAATAGAAAGTTATCGTCCATTTTATACTCCCCATCTTGGTTCTGAAGAAAAAGAAAAAACAAACATTGCATCTCCCATTTGAATATTTTTTTAACACTTAAACTTTTTCTTTAAAGAATACTCTTATCTGTTCTTTACTCTTGAGACAAGAATTCCAGTCTCACGGCCAGACATTTGTATTTGCAAAACATTGTCTGCGAGAAACCTATTAAATGGTTCTTCTATTGAGGTTATTTATGTTTGCAACAAACAACACACCTTCCTGCTGACTATTGTTTATTGCTAAGAAAATCACCCCCCGTCGATGGGAGCATCATTTGTTTTGGTGTTCGTATTTTCGGTCGGTGTTTTTTTTTTCTCTTATTTACGTTAAAAGCTTATGATTCGAATAATGCAACCGGGCCAAATATATTAGCACTACAACAAACTGTTTGGAATTATAGAAAGATAGAATAAAAAAAAACCAGCAATAATAATAATAATAATAATAATAATAATAATAAACAATAATAATAATAATAATAATAATAATAATAATAATAATAATAAACCAGAATCTGTTCTTGAGAAAGAAACGCATAAAATTCTCTAGGACTTTGAAATAAAAACGGATCACCTTATCCCAGCAAGAAGACCAGACCTAGTGTTGATAAACAAAAGAGAAAGAACTTTTCAACTGGTGGATTTTGCAGTGCCAGCAAATCACAGGGTAAAGCTAAAGGAAAATTAAAAAATGGACAAATATCTGGACCTTGCCAGAGAACTGAAAAAGTTATGGAACATGAAAGTCAAAGTGATACCAATTGTGGTTGGTGCACTTGGAACAGTCCCAAAAGGATTGGAAAAGGGTTTGGAAAGTTTGGATATCAAAGGAAGGATTTAAACCATTCAGAACACTGCACTGCTGCAATCTGCCAGAATACTCAGAAGAGTCCTGGAGACCTGAGGAGATTTGCTGTCATTCAGACTCCAGTGAAAGACCATCAGCTAACACTGATGTGAAAACTCAAAAGGAGTGAATAATAATAATAATAATTTGGAACATGAATGTAAATGTCGTACCAATTGTAACTGGGACCCTTGGAACGTTTCCTAACGGTTTGGAAAAGAGTTTGGAGGAATTGAAAATCTGAAGAAGAATCCAAACAACAGCATTGTTAAGATCAGCTAGAATACTCAGAAGAGTCCTGGAGACATGAGTAGACTTACTGTCTTCATAACTTATTAGAATTATTAGAAACTTCAAAAATAATAATAATAATAATTTTACGCAAAGTTTGTATATGAAAAAAACATTGAACCTGGAACATACTAGAGAATTGAAAGAAAAACTGTGGAATATGTGGGCCAAAGTAGTACCAGTCGTAGTTGGTGCACCAACAGTTTAGAAAACAGACGAAACGAATTGGAAATTAAAGGAAGAATTGAGACAATCCAGACAACAACATTGTTTAGATCAGCTAGAATACTCTATTTATATAGATTTAGTGTTCAATCGCATCTTTTTTCTGAGTCGACACACATACCAGAATAGACGCAATCCCGTAGATGGTAAAAAAAAAACGCAAACACTTTGAAGTAGATGCTACAAGACCAGTATTATCAAGCTACTAGAAGGCGCCAGCACACCGATATCAATCAGATGTGGTTCATCCAAGATGCGGCACCTCCCCACACTGCCAACGACACTATTGCATGGCTAGAAAGAAGGTTTGATGGCAGGTTCTTCTCATTCAGAATTCAGCACATCTGACCTCTGCACAGTCCAGTCCTTAACCCATGCGACTATTTTTTGTGGGGTTACCTTAAAGAGCGAGTGTATTCTAATTCTGTGCCCCATGATGTAGAGCAGCTGAAGCAGAATATCAAGCGTGAAGTAAGACGAATCACTGCAGATAAGGTCAGAAAAACCCATATCCAGCATTTGCTAGCTCACGGTGGTGCCTGGATTGAGCATATCATCAGCGACTAATGGACTGCTGTAGCCTTTCCAGAATGAATCTAGTCTGTAAAATATGTACATATTCTTGCCATTCAGTTTGTCATCTGTAATTTGGCACCCAGTGGGGTTAATAATGTTGAAAATTAAAAATGTTACGGCATATATTATAATTTGCGTTTTTTGGACCACTCTGTACACACACACACATATATATGTAGTTATGTATGTGTGTGTGTGTGTGTGTGTGTGTGTGTGTGTGTGTGGTCATCCAGTCATCCACATTCAATACTGTTTTGTCTTATCATGGCTCATCAGTGCGAATAGACTTGCAGTCTGCCTCAGGCATGCATCGAATATATATATATATATATATATATATATATATATAAGTTTCTGACTGCCATTCTTGGCCAGTTGAAAAGGACTTAAAGTAAGTAAGACCTGAGCTATAGAATCCTTTATTAAGTGAATAAGTCCTGCGTTATGGAATCCTACTTAGTGTCAAAGGTCCAGTGATATAATCCTATGTTCCGTCGTCCACGAAGGTTCAAAGCATTGTGGGTAGGTATGACCAGAACAGCCAGTATAAATAACAGTATCAGCAGCAGAGTAGTGCCAGTGATTGGCCAAGAATATTGTCACATGGTTATCGCTGAGTCTATAAATAAGAGTGGGCTTTTAACACACGCCTTATTTACAAACATCTCAACATATATATACATATATATATATATATATATATATATATATATATGAAGTAGTCAAACAGTGTGTTTGAAAATGGCGAAGGCCGACAAATTGTGGGAGATTATGTGCTAAATTAAAGTCATACCTAATTTTGATAATTAATTAATTATAACTAAATGAATTAGGCTTGCATATCGGTTTAAATGTAAAGCGTGAACAAATCGAGAAAAAGCCATCTCCGTATGTACATTTCAGCCCATTAGGCCTCATCAGCAGAGCTATAGACAGGGCAGTGCTTTGTGCGTGATTCGAACCCTACCCGCCAGGCTGACATTCTAACCACCACACTAGCTGGCTTCCCCAGAATGTCCATACGGAGATGGCTTTTTCTCGATTTGTTTACGCTTTACTTTTAAACGGATATGCACGCCTAATTCATTTAGTTATAATTAATTATCAAAATTAGGTATGACTTTAATTAAGCACATAATCTCCCACACATATATATTAGAAATTGACCTCGTGTCACATCCTGCTCATGCGTAAATATAAGCAAATTTCTTTACGCAATTTCTATTCAATATAAGTTTAATGCGGTCCAGGTGAGGTGAAGATTCTTTAGTATTTTTAGTAAAATCATCCGGCAAGAGACAATCATGATTGAACTTACGACACCTTTCATCCTACAGTCCAACAACAACTATCCGAGCCTAAACTTTGTAAAATGTATGGATATGTAAGAACACTTTTGCGCCGACGTGATGGCTGAATTTGATGGGTTGATCTTGGAAGCTGGAATATCAGCAAACACTGTTGTTGAATTGATTTTCGCGCACAATTTACGTCTTTTTACCTTTCAAGTTGTATTGTTGAATAAGTGTTCTTATTTTCAATAGACCCCAAAGGAAAATAATGATTTATTTTACGTTCAAAACCGATTTTTTCTAACTTTTTTTTATAAATACAGAAGAAAGGTTTGGCGCCAAATGCAAAGGAATCTACATACCGTAGTGAAGTTTAGGACGTATATTGTTTAATGTTTAGGGCCTAAATCAATGAGGAGATAGTTTCCACACCGGCTTAGCCAATCACTTTGTTCTACCTGCAAGCAACGGTATTGTGGTGCACAAGTAAATAGTGCCTTTAAAATAGTGTTATCAGTAAGGCAGCCTTATACAGGAGTGTGTGTATTACAAGTTT
This sequence comes from Doryteuthis pealeii, assembly GCA_023376005.1. Lineage (NCBI taxonomy): Eukaryota > Metazoa > Mollusca > Cephalopoda > Myopsida > Loliginidae > Doryteuthis > Doryteuthis pealeii. The sequence continues at coordinate 76,889,060 of CM042165.1, forward strand.
TAAAATGAGTGTAAGGCAAACTTTAATATGCGTGTTAGAATCACAAGTTTAATGTGAGTGTGAGTAAGAGGCTTATCATGAGTATGAGTAATACAAGTGTTAAACATGAGTTTGAGTGAGGTGGGCTTTAAAATGAGTATTACAGTTTTTGAATATGAGTATGAGTATTACAAGTTTTAAAATAAATCATCCCTTTTTTTAAAGATTTTTGAAAAATTGGTCTTCTAAAAATAGGTCTTAGATGTTTTGAAACATGGTTTGAAAAATTGGGCTTAAACTTCGTTTATTATACATATATATATATATATATATATATATATATATATATATATATATATACGCGCACACACAGATATATATATATATATATATATATATATATATATATATATATATATATATATATATATACGCGCGCACACACACAGACATATATATATATATATATATATATATATATATATACATACATTTGGAGCTTCAGTATACAAATGGATGTTTGCCATCGTTAAAATGTTCATTGCATCTATATATATATATATATATATATATATATAATATATATATATATACATACATACATACACACTTGTATCCTAAGTATACAACCGGATGTTCGACATTAAGACTTCAGTTCTCAGATCTTTGAAAAATGTTAGGTTAAAAGTCTCTGTAAGTAAAACGCTGTGGATAAGTACGCGAAGCCTCATGAATACGTTGTTGTTTAGTAATTGTTTTGATAGAGTTTTTTTTTCTTTTATTCATTTTTCTTTTTTCGATTGTTTATTTCATTCTTATTTGAAATTTCCTCTGTTCCCCTTAGAACTAATCGATAACCGTAAAACTCGAAAGACGAAAAGGGAAGCGATGAAAATGGCGGCCTGAATAAATTGACGCTTGAAATGCTATTCTTTTTTTCTCTTTCTTTGTTCTTTTTTTTTATAAACTTTATTTCTTTTCTTCCTTTCATTATCTTCAGAGGTGCGTTAATGAAATGAAGAACCAGAAAGGATTTTTAAATTAATTGCAAATTCAATTCCTGATTTGGCTGGCGACTATTCTGAGCTGACCCGCCAGCAACCATCAATCTTTCACTGGTACACCACCCCAACTCGTACGCCCTATTAGCATTCATAGCTGAATGCTGTTTACAACGATTGCCGCTTCAAGCGGAGCGAATCTTCCTTCAGTTTAGAATAAAAAGTAAGTCATCTGGGTGGCCTGAGGGAGTGTATCCCTTTTTTACTAGCGCTAGACCAAGGAGATTGTTTTGGAGTCAAGTGGGGTGCCACGCCTAGCATTACCTCCTCACCTTACTGCACAGATCCCTGTGCTACTCATACGCTAAGTTGGTGAGGGCCAGTATCAAACCTGGAACATTGTGGTTTCTAGTCGGATGCTCTACCGACTGAGCTAAACTGGCCCTACAAGTTTAGAATACGTTCTATTATTAACTTTTTCCAGGGGGTGGGGGTCAACAGACCTTAACCTTTAAGACACGCAGCTACTAAGATTTATAATGCACTAAAACTCATGTACATCAAAGTTGTTATAGGCCCCCTCAGATCAGTTGGTTGCTCATGTCAAGCCCTAGCACCTACAAGATTGTCCCAACTCTATTGTCCTTATGGCAAGCACCAACCATTTTTATCATATGTGCTAGAAGGTGGTGGCTAAGGGTCTTAGTATCTTGGGTATGACGTTAAACTATCTGATGGTTAGGTTCCAGTTCTGAAGCTCTGGGAAATGTAGAGTACCCCTCCATCACCATTAATACCAGGCCCACTCTGACCCAGAGGGGTGTTAGAAATTAGGGTCCCATCTATGGGTTAAATAACAAAAAATTATCTGAAAGAAAATGTGTTAAAATGTGTTTATAAAAGAAACATTGAGTTCCCATCAACAATTAATAAAAAATATTTTCGGTATAAAATGACTCAATGAGTTGACACGCCGTAAAAACCAACCAACCAACCAACCAACCAACATCCAAGATGTTGAGCGTGATCTACAGATTAAAGCCAAGGCGTTTGAAGGCGACCGTAGTGTAATGTAAAAAAAACTCGATCCATAGCCTAAGCCTACAGAATTGTCGTAGATGATCTGACATGGAATTACCCGTATGTTCTGTTGGATTTTTGTTGGATATAATTATTTATTATGAATATAGAAGTATATATACATAAATGTGGCACAAGGCCTAAAGGGGGGAGTGGGGTAAGAGACTGGTCTTCACTATCCTATCTTTTAACTTAACTATTCCCATTCGTGACCGATTCATTCAACAATTTTCCATTCACCATAAAACTCATTCACACAAAAGTCACCAAAACATTCCATTCACTCTATGACAGTCCTACACTTAACCCATATTTACATATTTTGAGGGAGGGGGGAAGATGATACATATATACAAATATAAGCCCCATTTTTGTTGGATATAAGGCGTGTGGTAGATACCTACTCCTAAATATAGACTCGTTGACTACCACGTGACCACCGAAGGCATTCCTATTGCCCAATCACTGGCAGTGCTGCTGCTGATGTTGGTGTATTTATAGAGGTCTGATTCTTAACCTTGGCTCATTGCTATTCAGACCATCTTGGACGTCGGACTTACAAAGAATACTATAACACCGGATTCTTATTGGCTTGCTTACTTACTTACTACATCTGGAACTAAGGATGCCGACCAGATACTTAACATGTTCAACATCTTAATTTCTTGCATAATTCTCAGTGGATCTCCTTTCCCACCCAGACATGCCTACTATTGTACTCCCTTTATGCTAGTTTGTTGCATTCGCTTATTATATGATTAACCATTTCGTCTCTATCTCCACAAATCCTACCCTTTTATTCTGTTGCGTCTTATATATTTTCGCTTTGATATAGTTTGTTCTTATGGCATCGCCTTGTGTTGAAATTACGTGAAGTAACTTGGTTTCTCTTGTGGTATTCTCTTTTTAACCATGTCCAAGTCTTTTCATGTGCTATCTACCAAATTTGTCATTTGAAGTATCTCTATTAATAATGGAGATTCGCTTCCGGTTTTTGTCTGTAACAAAAACATACACTACTGCCTACGTCAAACTACCCAAAATCGTCATAACATAGAATAAATACACTCAAAATTTGAACATGCAACATTAGACAGTCCTCATTGTTTTAAGAAATTACAGTTATTCGCCCATTTTATTCATAACATAAAAAGAAGAGGAAAGGAAAAAGAAGAAGAAAAAAAAAGAAAAAAAACTATAACCACACACAAAAAAAAAAAAACTTAAGCACGTTCATTTCTGATATTCGTCTCTGAAGATAAAGTTTTCTTTGAAATCGATAAGACAAAAATAACATCTTTTTGTTTTTATACGCATTGTAATTGCCTTCAAATTATTAATATATTATAAGTTTTAATAAATACATGACTGGTATTATATATCTATATATAGTTTGTTTTATTTTAATCCTTACATCCACTAAAGACGATGGCGTAGTGTCCCAAAAGTTTTTATCTGCATCTGCGCGAGTAGCTGAGCAGGCCAATCCTTAAGTGACACTCTTTGGTGCACTGACTTAAAACAAGCAATGATGCTTACTGGACTGCTGTTTTCTCTCCTTCCTTCTGGCTG
>CM042165.1:76902691-76907691 GCA_023376005.1 Doryteuthis pealeii
TTATGATTGAAAAACAATGTTTTCATTTTGCACTGTTAAATCAACTGAAATTTAACGTAGCTAAAACCAAGTTACGATAAGAGGATTTTTTTAAAATTCTATGAAAAATCAATTAAATAATCGATTTTCCCGAAAATTTCCATAAATGTTTACCATTGGATGTAAATACATCTGAAATAGTTTTTTCTAAAAATATTAGGGAAATATTTTTTACGAGGTCTATTCCCCCCCCTATTTTATTTTATGAATAAAAAAAATGACGCGTCAGAAAAATTTTTGTTTCTTTTTTCTAAAAAAGATAAGAGTCTGAATAACTATATCAATGAAATTGTATGAATGTACAACGTCTAGTTTTTTGAGGAAAAATTAATGAAATCGAAATAAAAAGTGCAAAAAATGTCATAATATTAATATTTGAAAACTTTTTTTTGCTTTTATAATTGGTATGTACTATATTCTATTAAATTGTCAACAACAAAAAATTTTTGTTTAAGAAATTAATTTTTAAGAGATTTCAATCTTTTGTTGTGATTAATATTTTTATTTTCTGCGTGAAATAAATTAAATTTTTTTTTCCTACGTCAAAAAATCGAATTTTTCACGGATATTTAAAATATGAATTTTATAATTCAGGTGCACTAAACATTTGGTCCGATACGAGCTCGATTAATATTTTTAAAAGAATTTGTAATTTTTATTGTTGAATAGTAATGTGTGATCCTTAGAATGTACGGAAGGGCATTGCTGACATTTGTTTTACAAAGAGATGAGACGCTTCTAAGTAACCAAAGTTTGTTCCTGTTAAGCTGACAGTGTTAGCGTGAAAGAAATTATTTTATTTAACTTTTTTCAATAATTAAAATAAAAAGTAAGTATAATAGATTATTTTATCATTTTTACTCTTAGAAAAATATTTCAAATTTTCATTCCATACTTTTACGGGTTATCGTAAAAGGGAAATAATTTAGTAACTTTTCTGTCTATATTACGGTCTGAAAATTACCCTTTCGCATGTAATACGGCAGGTTTGTTTATTTTTTAAGATAAGATGTAATTTTTCCCAGTCGGATAATTTGATCTTTGAATTAACTATTTTTCTTTGTAACAACCCTGTACGATCTTTTTTTTACGAGATTTTGATAAACAAAGTTCGGAAATATCTATTTCCGTTTTATTCAAGATGGCATAAACGGTCTGGTGGTACCTAATGTATTTGCTGTTTTGGTTTTTTTGTTGTTTTTGGTTTTTGTTGTTGTTTTTTTTTTTTTTTCAGATCATCTGTATTTGTAAAACCCATCTGATAAGGCTAAAACTCAATTTTCGAGTTTATGGTCGAAATAAAATAAAAATTAACTGGGTGACGGTTTGTTAAGTTTTTCTTTCTTTGAAAGTTAAATATTGCTCTGTATATAATTTAATTTTATTGATTATTAACATTGAGCGCTTTTCAGGGATTTATAAAAAAAATCCTCATATATATATATATATATAATATATATATATATAATATATATATATTATTGCACCTATAAGTGCAATGATATTGGTTATACAGTGAGATCTGATTATCTGAATAGAATCATCCCTTACATACCAGTTATTTGGATTACCTCACACACACACACACACACACACAACATATATATATTATATATGAAAGTAGGTAACTTTATTTCCGCTTTTGTTCTTAATTAATTTGATTAATTCAGTGCAGTTAACCCTGATAATCTTTATGGTGAAACTTGAGTTGCTTATCTGATTTCCCTTTTAATATATATATATATATATATAATATATATATATTAGAGAGAGAGAGAGAAAGAGAGAGAGAGATGGATCGATAGACAGATAATTCTAGAATAAAAAATCATCGAGTGGATTACAAATATATATATATATATATATATTATATATATTTGTAATCCACTCGATGATTTTATTCTAGAATTATATATATATATTATTCTAGAATATTATATATATATATATATTATATATTTATATATAAAATGAGGGAGATATCTTATCGGACATCAGTCGTCACGCTTGATTCTTTTCTCCGTTCTTCCTGACATAAATGTCCATATAGATCGTTAGACACGCACAGAATTTAAACGGAATATAAACTAAAATAAAACACCGAGGCCAAATAAAAGACAGAAAATAAACCACTCTATAACAGGTAACATCGAAAAATAACAGAAAACAAATCAATAATAATAATAATAATAATACTTCTAAAAGATCCAGTGGAAAGAGGGATGCATTGCTTTTTTTTTGCATTGGCAGAGAGCGATTACTCTTATCTCAGTTCGTTTTAGATCAGCCGCTGATCGGGTTGTTGTGGGACAGCAGACGAGTCTACCAACTCGTATCATGGCCTCCACTCTCCGCCTACCCCTACCCCGCTCCATCAGTGGAAAATTGTTAAATCTTGTGCGGACGAGATTGACAGCGAGACATCGGTGCGTGGGTGGTATGCCATAACACACACGGGACGACCGGCAAATCGATCGTTTTTTTTTGTTTGTTTTTTTTTGTTTTTTTTGTTTTTTTTCATCAGTAGCATCTCCGTTCCACGGCAATTCGATCAACTTCTCGGCTTGATCGGCTCGATCAATCTTTCGCTTCTTTTATATTTGAAAACTGACTTTCTGGATTTTTCTTCCTTGATTCCCCTTTCAACATTTGACTGTCATCTTTCTGTTTTTTTTTTTTTGTCTATTCATTTATTTTGGTCTTCGGGATTATTTATTTCATCGCTCTCAATCTAACTAGGTAGCAAACACTCTTCATCTATCTATCTCTCTCCTATTATATATATATATATATATATATATATATAGATTTTTTGTCTATTCATTTATTTGGTCTTCAGGATTATATTACATAGCCCTCTATGTAACTAGGTTGCCAACTCTCCTCTATCTATCTCTCATATATATATATATATATATATATATATATTATATATATTATATATATATATATATATATCCATCTATATATCTATCTATCAATGTTTTCTTTTTACTAATCCCTTACTTCGGCCTTCGGGATTATATATTTCATGGTTATCAATGTAATTTGGTAGCCACCTCTTCATCTATCAATCTATCTCTCTCTCATATATATATATATATATATATATATATAGTTGAAAAGGGAAATGAATCCGAGGATATGTTGAAGGGATATATAAATAAAAGAAAGAAAATGTTGAATGGATAAAATTGATTTGAGTTACCAACACGTGTTTGGGTCAGGAGTTTGTTCATGTGGACATGTATTCCATTTATAATTATTTTAAATAAAAATAAAAATAATTTTTCTTTGTATACTTAAATATTTTATAATTTTCTATTATTATTTGTAATACAAAATTCTTACTGCTAATGTTTGCTTAAACGAAACCTGTGAACCTACTACTAATTCCAATTGCTACTGCTCGATTTAAAAGTGATACAACGGAAACATTCCACCGGTTCCACACCTGAAGATGGCACAAAGTCGTGCAGAAAGCGCTCGTTAAAAAAACCATTGGTGGATTGCTACACCAATTCCACCCGGATATTAAAAAGATGCTTCAATTGCTTCAAGAAGTAAATAAGATATTGGCACGGTGACACGAGTTCAAATCCCGACGAGGCCGGTTGAACTTCACATTCAGTCATCTGAATTCAAACCTGTTAAACTCAGATTAAAACTGTTGGATAGTTTTAACATATAAAGCGTGCTGAAGTCCACCACTTAAATTTATAGACTCGGCGTGAGGGCGTGGATTAAAAGCCAACCAATCAACAGCTCGAATAAGTGGTTAGTTAACTATTTAATCGCCGACCTTGAAAGCCGTTCATTTACACCTATTTGTTCAAGCGAAGGATTCTAATCAACACTAAGGGACACCAAGGAAGAACCAAAGGACTTTACACAACACTAAGGACACCGAAGAACAAACAAAGTATTCTTCACTAAATATCAACCTCTGCTTAACACAAGCGATATCAACTGTATAGTGCTTTCAATTGAAGCCTAAAAATGTCCACAAAAATCGCAACCAAAACATTAACCTTGAGCCACATCTTGCTCGTTAAAAAAGATAATGATCAGAATCTTCCTTGTATCACTTTTGCATCTACATCTGATGTGACAAACGCGTGCTGACATGCTTCGCAACACTGCTTTTTTACAAGATAGATCAACATTTGCTTTAAAGAATATCAACCAATCGATTACTGATCGATATGTAATGTACAACTGTTTCTATAAGTATCAACATCCATATGGAACATTTTTTATAGTCTTAATTCACCAAGGCGAAAACAAAGCAGGAAATAATAACAGATATATTACCAGTATTCGTTTCATTTCATATACGTTATATTTTCGAAAAGGAAAAAATATACAATATTTTTAGAGAAACTTCTCAATATAAATAGTTCTGCCGAGTAGAGAAGACTTTCAGGCAAGGAATATATTATATATATATAATATATATATATATATATATATATATATATATATATATATATATATATGTGTGTGTGTGTGTGTGTGTGTGTGTGTGTGTTTCGTTAAACTGTACTGACGATTCTTGTCGGACGAGTTTTTGTTCGATCCTTTCTAATTTTCTGGCCATCTTTTTAATGTTAGGGTGGAACTGGTGTAGCAATCCATCAAAAGTTTCATTACGAGCGCTTTCGTCATGTCCATCTGCCATCTTCAGGTGTGAAACTGATGGGATTTTTCGTGTCTCATTTTTAAAACAACGTGCAGTAACGTGGAATTGGTAGTGGGAGGTAGTTCCACCCTGACATTAAAAAGATGGCTAGAAAATTAGAAAGGATCGAACAAAAACTCGTCCGACAAGAATCGTCAGTACAGTTTAACGAAACATGTTTAAAAGAAAAAATGCTGCCAAAATACACTGATTATATATATATATATATATATATATATATATATATATATATATATATTAGAGAGAGAGAGAGAGAGAG
>CM042165.1:76912691-76917691 GCA_023376005.1 Doryteuthis pealeii
CAAGGAAAATCGAAAAACTGTAAAAAATTTCAGAAAATTAATTTCGTCGTGAATGTTCCTTTGTCACCTAATAAATAGATATGTAAAACCTTTATATATTTATTTTATTATAATATATAACAGCTCTATTTTATATTTAGCACTCTACCAATAATACTGCCTTTGGTACACAATTCCAGCAAAAGCTGACAGTGACAATCCCACACTATATATATATATATGTATATATATATATATAATCTTCTTACAAACACATGCACGCGATGCTATATACACACAAACACACGGACACGCACAGATATATACATATATTTCTCTCTCTCTCTCTCTCATATATATATATATATATATATATATATATATATTATATATATGGTGTGTGTGTGTGTGTGTGTTTCATACACGTATTCATTATGTACTGTTCGGACATTTGCAGTATCATGTGGATAAAAATTATATATATATATATATATATATATCTGTTTGTCATGTTTTCTTCAAAACACTCCATTCACGCACACACAAACACACACATACACACAGGTAACAAGAAGAAAATAATAAAATTCAAAGTGTATATTCTGTCGTTGTTGGTCAACTATTCTATACAATCTCCAGCAAATACCTTGAATGTTTCTGACCAACTATTGTTTCTATTTTTGTGTACATTTTTTAATTTTTAAGTTCCCTTTTATTTTCTAAGACAAGTAAACAAGAAACTAAGATGGAATCCCAAAAAGGAACAAAGGGCTCATGATCTAGCCTTATTGATGATATTCTAATCGTAACACAGTCACCAATTGCTGCTATGTCAGTCACGGTTAATGATGAGAACGTAACGATTATCGTCGTAAAAGAAGGATCGAGGGCAGGAGTTCAAGTCTTGCATGAGGTGGTTTGAGTTAAAATTTGGGATAACATTTGGTAAAGGCATGGATCCATCAGTTTTATTCCCACCCTGAGCTATTGGTAAGTAGTAGCTAAGACTGGGTTCAATAAATTTGTTACGGCAAATTATGTAGGAGACGGAAAACTTCGAATTTAAACCAACCGAAATTATTTGCCGCCAATAAATCTGGAAACATTTCAATTTCATTTTATTACAAAATACTTATGAGTTTTGGTTGGAATATAAAATTCTATTTTTAAAGAGTACTTAGTCATTTTTAATAATAATAATAATAATAATAATAATAATAATAATAATAATACATATGTGTCTGCGCGTGTTTGTGTGTGTCTGTTACTACTTATATGTTTATTTATTCGTTTTTACTTACAATGGTCGAAAATCAATACAAAAATTATTGATTTGAAAAGTATTTTGATTTAATATGACATATTTATTGATCAATGGACATAAGACTTTTTTGTAGTAAATGTAAAGTTAAAAATAAACTAGCACATCAATGAAAAATATGGATGCCTATATTTCTTTCTCTTACCCCCCATCCCACCCTCTCTCTCTCCCACACTTTATATCATGTTATTCTCATTCCTCAATTCTTCCCTAACCTCCCTACCCCTCAATTCCGCTACTACTCACTTTATCGTCTAAACATATATATATATATATATATATTATATATATATATATATATATATTATATATAATATATATATATATATATTAGTTAAGAGGAAGGAAATGAATCCGACGGTATATGTATAGATAAAGGGGTATGAAAACACACAATACTGTTAAAATTATATAAAATATTTTCATTTTAACAGTATTGTGTGTTTTCATACCCTTTTATCTACACACATACACACATATATGGAGAAAGCTAGACAGACACGGGATGTTGTAATTAATTCATTAGTATGAAAATGTTCACCATTGAAGCAAGAAATCTATCTAAAGTCCCGAGGAAGGTCTAATAGACCAAAACGTTACAACATCGACATCAGCACAATAACGATCTATTTGTTAAAACATCCCGTGTCTGTCTACCTTTCTCCATATACTGTCGGGTTAATTTCCTCTGATACAGAGAGAGAGAGAGAGAGAGAGAGAGATAGAGATAGAGATAGAGAGAGGCTCTGTGTGTGTGTGTGTGTGTGTGTTAGTACTCGTGGTTTTCAAAATAAAACTTACAGACATTATATATATATATATCCAGGAAATTACGAAAATAAAACAAAGTAAATATATATACTCATTCACTATCATCTGAGCTTCCTTTTTTGCGCAAACATAATGAAGATTTTATTTATATTTGTGAAGATATTTAAAAATTAGCATTTGTATATTATGAAAAGTGAAAATCATTGGTGGCGTTTGTGATTAAAACATAAAGAAATCTGAATTATTTGGATTATTCGGAACATTGTCTTCATCTTTACTGTTATCTGTACAACGTTTCGGCCGATGTGCCCTCCGGCCTTCTTCAGGTGTTTCTTGTCGGAATTGGGAGGGTTCTGGTACTCAATTAGAGACATAGCGTAGTGGAAATAGGCGTTGTGGTTAGGATAGTTCAAATGAAAGTTACCTCTAGGCTGCAGGTTCAATCCTGACCAAGGACGACGGTAACATGAAATAATTAGTAACACAGTTTAATACCTGTACCCTCGCTATGGTTAGCGGAATAGAGGAAAACCCCGTAGATTGAATAAAGGGTTGGGTTCAAGGTTCCGGAATGGCTCCCGATTACGATAAGAAGGTTTCCGTGTTTGAAAAGGAGGTTATCGAGTCCGACAAGAAATACCTGAAGAAGGCCGGAGGGCGCATCGACCGAAAAGTTGTACAAATAACAATAAAGATGAGGGCAATAGACAGAATAATCCAAATAATACTAATTATTAAGCCTCATCACAAACATTCAGAGAAATAATAAACAAATCAATTATGGAAGACCAAAACCATCATTGGATCTGCGAGAGTAACTTTTTCTCCCCCCCCCCCCCCCCCACCTCTATCCAAACAATGCTGGGTAGTCACTTCTAGTCAGAATATATAGCCTTGTGCAAAGTGTATATTTTTCAGTCAAAATATGGCTAACGTTGATAGGAAGGTAAAAATGTTCAATTCATTTGGCCGGGTGGATATCTGAGTTATGTTTCGTGAATTTCTCATCTATTAATAATGGAGATTCGCTTCCGGTTTTTGTCTGTAACAAAAATTACGTCACTGCTTACGTCACATTACCCAAAATCGTCATAACATAGAATAAATACACCCACAATTTGAACATTCAACATTAAACAGTCCTCATTGTTTTTTAAAACAAGTTTTAATAAATACATGACTGGTATTATATATCTATATATAGTTTGTTTTATTTTAATACATATTTAAAGTTTACATTTCAAATTGTTTTATTTTTTAATCCTTTTATGAATTTGATGATTTTACTTACTTAGGGTACAAACTCGCTGGCATTGAATTTTTACTCCCACCCTCAGGCAATATGTTTCAAAAATCTATTTTTACATCGCCCGGAGTGCGTTTTTTTATTTTGTATTTGTTTTTCTAATTGAAAATTAATCAACCGAAGATTCCAATTATCTGAAGTTAAGTAACTTTTGAATGTAACTTCTTTTTAAAAGAGAACATTGTCTCCAACCTGCCTTACATATACACTTATATTTCTATCATTTTTCTCATATAGATTTTATCCGCGCAAATTACTATCAAGCTAGAAACCTGAAAGACATCTTCAAGAATACAAACCCTGAAAACATTTTAAATTTTATAAAAAAAGCAACCTTTTCAACAAAATATAACAGAACATAACCAATTATCTCCATAGAACCACTACCTTAAAGTCTGAAATCCAAAATAACCTTTTTGGCATTAAATGACCCACAGGGGTTGATATGCCGTTAAACAAAACTCAAACTCAAACAGATTTTCATCCAAATGCATATATGGATTTCTTTTATAGGCATACAGACCTACGCAAGAACACACCACACACACACACACACACCACATGCTCACAAAAGCCGGTAGCTGTCTCTCTAGGAGCGATTTTAATTGACTTTCACCGACAGCTTAAAGCTCCCCAAACCCGGTAGCGCTCTCCAGGAACGATTTTAATTGACTTTCACCGCCAGCATAAAGCGATGATCGTCTGTTATTTATAGATTTGATCTCTCGGCTGATCGTAAAATATAAAAGCATATGTATGTATTTAACAGTCAAAACAACGCTCCTTGATGGCAGCTGTCGATTGGCGAGAGGTTAACGAGCCGGGCTGGTGAAAAGTCAGTCGGATTTTGCTCCTGGTCTGAGCTAGTTGCTGTGTCTAGCCACACTGATGAGACGTGAAATGTCAATACACGGTGTATTGGATGATATAATATATATATATATATATATATATATATATATATAATATATATATGGACATAACAAAATTAAAAATCAATTCTCGAACGAATAATAAGAATATCCTCATTCTACATCTGATAATTGGTGACGAAAGTTAAAAAAAATTCTCTAGTTCTCTTAAAATAGTCTATTATGCTTCAACTTGTTGCTTGTTTGTTATTTCCTTATATATATATATAATATATATATATATATATATATATATATATATATATTTACTGTGACTCGAACAATATGATGACACATTGAGCTGTGTAAATTACGACCTACACATATATATATATATTATATATATATATAATATAATCCAAAGTTTGAGTAAAGATATATTCCTTAAAACGTAGTAGTTTTTCTGTAGTCATAATTTACACATCTCAATGTGTCATCATATTGTTCTAGTCACTGAGCATATATATATATATATATTATATATGGAAATACAATGAGGAAATTAATCCGACTGTATGTGGAGAACATTTTTTTAAGAAAAACACAGGATATCATGAACGATGGAAACTCTTTATGTCGATACTTAAGTATTTCGTTTTTTTTAAATAAAACCTTCGTCAGGACATTGGAAATTTGTATGAGTAAAAGATAAAAGATGTTCAGTGTATATTGAATGTGTGATAAAAGGTTATTTACCGTTATTTACTTGGCG
>CM042165.1:76930191-76937691 GCA_023376005.1 Doryteuthis pealeii
TTAAGGTCATACCCAAGACAATAAGACCCTTAGGGACCGCAATCTAGCACTTAGAGTTAAGGCTTGCCAATAGGGCGATACGGTTATCACAATCATAAGTGCAAGAGCCTGATGTGGCCAGCCAATTGATTGGAGGGGACCTCTACGACCACCCGTCTAGACTAAGTAAGGAACTAAAGGAAGTTGCATGTTCTGGGCTGATCATTCACCAGGATTTCGTCCTTAAGCATCACGGGTCGCAACCCACGTTCAACCGGTGGCCCCATTGGAGGGGGGTCTTAACCCTCTGCAGAGATGCAGTCGGTGTATTCTAAAGCCCCAGCCGATAGGACTAGCCTAAAAAGATTTTGGGTCCCGGCGATGTTCTGAACAACTAATCGTTATTAAGAATATCAACGGACACAGAGATGTAGAAGACCCCAAGAAGTCCCAAGAGATCAAACCAGAAGAACGGAAAACCAGCTCAGAAGCCCAGATACATGATAGACGATCCTGTTATATATCGTGGCTGGACCCGACAAAGAACACCTTTTCTAGGTATGTTTACCTGCAGGATTAGATATTCACCTCAGAATTTATTCTATCTTATTATAATGGAGATTGTGTGTTTTTCGGTCTGTAACCGAAACTATATTACAACTCAAGTCATAATTCCCTTAGTTATTGACATCATATTCTCAATGATTTTATTTCTATTGTTAATAAAATTGTTTTCCATTATTAATACTGTTAACCATATCTACATATTAATAACATGTAATTGTATTTATATATACAACAAAATAGTGATTTACAGTGTGAATGGGAAGGCTAATTTGCATATGATATTAAAAATGTGATTTTAATAAATATATGCTTAGTATTATTGATTTCTAATTGTTTGGTTTTATTTTAATGAATATAAGCAAAAATCTCTTCAATGAATCTTAAATGAAATCAATTAACAAGAAAAAATAACTGTCATTTTATTCTTTACTTCCTCTTTTAACTAAATACTTAAATTAGAAAAAATAACAATGAAAGACGAGAGCGATGGAAGAGTAAATTTCAGTTCTATTTTTTGATTATACCCACCTCTGATTCAAATCTTTTTAACTGCATTCTTATTTAATTTCATTAGCCTTTCTAATTTAATATATTTTATTACATTAAAACTTAAATACTTGCACCCGGAGGGTGCATATACTTGCTAGTTCAAATAAAGTCCTATTAGTGATCAAGTGGTGATTTTTCAGTGTAAGTAAGTGATACGTACGACAGCCGTTGCCAGCGGCTTACGGTAGGATTCGCCCCTCCCCCTATACACAGGCGATGCCGGGTAGACGTTTCTAGTTGAATATATAATAGTTCACTAATTACATTTGAATAAGGAATAGTTACAAAAAGTTTCTAACTCTTTCTAGTCTAATTTATTGGTCATTACTTCATGCAGGTAAAAATACCTAGGAAATTTCATATAGTTGACTAATAGGACTTAATTTGAATAGAATGAGTTTCGAGGTGAATATATAGTGAACTTTGAAATATCTTATCATTCAAGTAAAAATTACTTAGAAAATTTCGTACAGTTACCTAAAAGTTAACTAAAAGGACTTTATTTGAATAGAATGAGTTATGAGGTGAATTGATAGCGAACCCTGAAATATCCAATCATGTAGGTAAAAATACTTTAACAATTTTGTGCAGCTGCTAATAGGACTTTATTTAAACAGAATGTGTTTTGAGGTGAATAGAAAGTGAACTCAGAGATATATTAAAATGCAGTTAAAAATTACCTAGGAAATTTCGTGTTCTGAGGTGAATAGATAGTGAACTCTGAAATATCCTATCATACATATTGCCGAACTGAAATTTGATATCAGCACATTATGGCCAGGTTGGGAAACTCTGAATTCTAAATGTTCATAAGCAAAGTTGTTTTTTAACAAAAATTAGTCACCGTGATAACAAAAGAAGCCATATTTAATATGATGAGATTTGATTCTAATATAACAATGGTAAGATAATCCCCACCCACCTCAAAAGAAGTCAGGAACGGAAACGATTATAATTCATTACATTTATACGACTGCCATCTTTAAGGACAGACGAAAATAAGCAAAGCTAATACAACTTCTCTTCCCATATATATATATTATATATATATAGATATATATATAGATAGAGAGAGAGAGAGAGACGCTCTTAAAGATCGAAACCGTGGTAGACCCATAATTTTTCCACAATTATTATACCTCTATTTTTTTTTTTTTGTGTGTGTGTGTGTGTGTGTGTGTGTGTGTGTGTGTGTGTGTAAGATAATCCAAATATCTGGTAAGTAAGGGATGATTCTATTTGGGATCATCAAAATCTCACTGTACAACCATACTGTATGCTCTTGTAGGTGCAAACATACATATTCATACAAGGAGTTTTATAAATCACTAAGAGAGCTCAATGATTAATAATCAATAAATCAATTATATACAGAGCAATATTGTCGTGGAAATTGTGTTCTTATTTGTGCGTATGAGAAGGCATATTTCTGGTGAATTTGCATGAGTTTTTTTAACGGGTCAGTTTCTAACACGTTCCAAGTTTCATTAAACACACACACACATACATACTGACACACACACATACATACTTTGTAAAATCTGTCTGAAGAGTCTATACTCATTTTGAGTTTCTGATCGAAATAAATATTATAACAGATGACGGTTTGTTAATGTTATAAGTATATATATATATATATATATATATATAATATATATATATATATATATATAATATATATATATATATATAAACACATCACTGTATTTACTACTCATATATATATATATATATATATATATATATATATATATATATATATAACTATAGCCTGGGATAGTCACCGCTTTAGCTTTCACTGGAATGGTGCGCCAAATTGCAGTAGTATTAGAAGAGTGCTCGATATAAAGAATAGAGCTATTATATAATATAATAAAATAAATATATAAAGGTATTACATATCTATTTATTTGATGGCAATAGAACAGTCACAACCTTAGGTTTCATACATGCAAAATCGCATGCATTCATCGGGTGACGTTGATTCGAATACAATGATTTTCCTTGTATTCGAATCAACGTCACCTGATGAATGCATGCGATTTTGCATGTATGAAACCTAAGGTTGTGACTCTTCTATTGCCATCAAATAAATAGATATGTAATACCTTTATATATTTATTTTATTATATTATATATATATACATATATATATGTGTGTGTGTGTGTGTGTGTGTGTGTGTGTGTGTGTGTTTAATGGAACTTGGAAATTGTTGCAAACTGACACGTTAAAAAAAAACATATGCAAATATCTTTTGACAATATTTTTGAAGTCTTCTGAAATTTCCCATAATTGATTCAATTTTACAAAAGAAATTCTGCCCCGAGGCTATCTGCCGTATCATTGTTTATTTTCAACGATATAATTAAGCTGTGTTTTCCCTTCAAGTCGGCGAGGAAATTTAGGACAATATTTATATCAAATTGAAGTGAATTTAAAATTCCTAAAAAGGGAAAATCAATACACAATAGTGAAAAGAAACTTAGTTAGTTTTTAACGAAATATATTTAATAGAAATATCACCGACTAAAAATACGTACACGCACACACACAAACACAATCACACACACAAATATAATATATATATATATATATATATATATATATATATATATATTGGAAGGGAGAGCGAGAGAGGGTGAGAGATAGAGATAAATAGAGAGTGATATATATATATATATATATATATATATATATATATAGATAGATAGATAGATAGAGAGGGAGAGAGAGAGGGAGAGAGAGAGAGAGAGGGAGAGAGAGAGAACATATCGTCTAGAACCTTTTGATAGTATAAGAAAACAGAATTGACAATATTATTTGTGCAAGATGTATTCTTGTGTTTCATAAACATGCTAAAAGTTAAGAATATTAAAATAAACCAGGTTAATTAAAATATATTATTGTATATTAAAACAACCTCATTATTTATTAATTTATACATTTATTTATTTATTTATTTGTGATCTGACAAGATGAGGCTCATTTACAGATCAACCAGCCGAAATAAATTCACAATAGTCAAATACACACACACACACACACACACACACACACATGACTGACGTGACGAGCCGTTTGATTGGAGGGGGCCTCTGCGACCGCCTGTCTAGCCTAAGTAAGGGTCAAAGTAGAGGGTTGCATGTCATGGACTCCTCAGCCATCAAGATTCCGTCTTTAAGCATCACGGATCTTCACTCACGGACAACAAGTGGCCGCATTGGTCTCTCCAGATGTGCAAAACCCCAACCGACAGGGCTATCCAATTCATTCAGTCTATTTTTTTAGTTTCTTTGGGACTCTTCAAAGTCTTTTGTTACGTTCGGTAGTATTACCGGCAAAGATTTAATCCATAGATGGGACCCTAACAGGTACTACAACTCTGAGTCAGAGTGAAACTGGGAGTAATGGTTAGGAAGTGGTGCCCCATATTCCCCAAACATTCAGAACTGGAACCTCACCATCAGTTTAACGAGTTTAATGTCATACCCAGGAGATAAAGAAAGGCAGACTGATTGGTGCATCTTGGAATTGCAATTTGGCTACCGCCTTCTAGCACTGTGTTACCTTTATGTTCAATGTCTTAATCAGTCCTTTAGCTAGGTCCAGGTATTTCTGCCATTGTTTTTATTTTATTTTATTTTCACCCTGTAGTCTTATGGAACGGTAAGAGTCAAAGTTTGAAAATGAAAGTCACTTGTATTTTAAGGAGATTCTTGAACTACGGATATGTTTATTTTCAGTACTGAGATTTCTATAAAAGTTAATAGGTTTGTCCCATCAAACGATCTCTTGTTCTACCCCACCACATCAGTGACAAAGACGCGGAGACAGACAGACAGACAGACAGACACACACACACACACACGTACGCATAAAAAACAAAAGAGACTGACAATTCCAAGTAAGGTTTCCTGTTTGTTTACTTAGAAAGATTGAATTTATTTCAGTATTAAAAAAATAAGATAGAATGTAATTGATAGCCGTTCGTTGGTGTTTGTTGTTCTGGTTGCTTACAAATATCATTTGTCAAAAAAATAGGCGACTCTGCAAACAATGAAGAAACGTCTCACGTGAGACAGGCTGGTCGGTGCGTGTTGGAATTGCAATTTGGTGCACAAGCAGAATTAGACGACTTTAAGTTTTTTTTTCTTGCAACCTAAAGTGTTCTCTTCAATTAAAACATTCACTCAACATCTAGGTTTAGGAATTGTGACAGAAAGTATACATCTCACCACACTCAAACACACACAGACACTAATGTATAGTGTTACACACGAACACACACACACAGAATCTCTCTCTCTCTATCTCACATGTCTCTCTCTCTCTCTTTTATTACATATATATGTGTGTATTTGTGTGTGCGTGTGTCTGTCTGTCTGTTAGTCACTCTATTTTTCTGCATATATATATATATATATATATATATATATATGTGTGTGTGTGTGTGTGTGTGTGTGTGTGTGTATCTATCTCTCGTTCTATCTATCTGTGTGTGTGTGTGTGTGTGTGTATCTATCTCTCGTTCTATCTATCTGCGTGTGTGGAGTGTCTGTGTGCAAAAGTGAGTGAGTGAAAGAGAGAGAGGGAGATATAGATAGAGACAAACAGACAGACAGACATACAGAAAGAGGGAGAGGGAGAGAGAGAGAGGGAGAGAGAATCAGTTTTTGTCTGTATAAACTGCATACGCGTTCCTTTACCTACGCATTTATGAAATATACTTTGTTATTTGGCCTTTGTAAAAAAGAAGTTATTAACTGATCCAATTGTCACCCCTTTGTGTCTCATCACCCCCCCCCATCCCTTCTTTTTTGCCTCACCACCCCCTAATTCTTTCCATCGCTCTCAGTAGGGCGGTACCACCGTCTTTGAGACCCACTAGTTTAAATAGTACCTCTACTGATTATCTGCAAGAATGACTTTGGCATTAAATAACCCAGGAAGTTTCACATGTCATAAAAAAATAAACTAAAAGAAAGGTTTTAATGCATACGGTCAAGTCCCGTTAAAACCACCGGTTCAGGTTAGATCACCAAAGTTAAGCAACGATGAGCCACTTCAATATTTAGATGGGTGCCAATTTACCAACAGCAGGCACTGTAAGGGACCCGATATCAAAATGATTTTATACGTCATTAAATGACCCGGAAAGAGTTGATATGCCGTAAAACAATACAACCAAAAATAAATGTGCTGGTATTATGATTAGAAGATTGTCGATTGAATGAGCTTGTTAAATACTTAGATAGGTGACCAACTAAAGCAACAGCGGGTACTGTAAGCAACCTGATATAAAAATAACTTGATCCCGCATTAAATGACCCGAAAAGGGTTGATATGCCGTAAAACAATACAACCAAAAACCAATGTGCTGGTATTATGACTAGGGGAGTGTCTATTGAATGCGCTTGTTTAATATTTAGTTGGGTGGATATCTAGAACAACAGCAGGCACTGTAAAAAAACATGATATCAAAATGACTTCAGTATTAAATGAACCACCAAGGGTTGATATGTCTTAAAACTAACCAACCAGCCAACCAAACGTTTTAAGAAATGTAAATGATGATATTGATGTTTTTATTCGGGAAAAGAAGAAAATAAGGAAGGAAAGACAGGAAGAATAAAGGAAGGAATGAATGAAGGATCTAAGAAAGGGTTTTGTCTAATTAGCATGTCACAGATATCTCCCGAAAAAGGGTTGATATGCCTTAAAACAAACCAACCAACCAACCAACCAAACGTTTAAAGAAATATAAATGATGATTTTGATGCTGCTATTCAGGAAGGGAAGAAGAAAGCAAGGAAGGAAAGAAAAAATAAAGGAAGGAAGGGATGAAGAAAGGAAATTGTCTAATTAGCATATCATAGATATCTCCCTCATATCGAAGATCTCAAAGATTCTTAAATGACACTCTGAAAGAAGACCACACATAATTGGCATCGCTTTGCAAAATTAGGTGAACATGTTTTCTTAAGTTCATTTGAAGTACATTAGAGTAATAAAAATCATCGTTCTAATACGCTGTTTTTATTGAATCATTGTTAAATACATATAACAAGTCCAGGAACATACAGCTATTTTAATATACAGGGTGTCCCATAAGTTACACACCATCCTGGTTTTCAGAAATAAACCTTTGTTGATTTCAAATCCCTGTTATTGAGAATGATTATAATAAATGCTAAAATTGAGAGATATATAATTAATTAGTATTATCTGCGTTATTCGGACTATTGTCCCCATCTTCATTGTTATTTGTACAACGTTTCGGCCGATATCCCTCCAGCCTTCTTCGGTACTTCCGGAAGGCCGGAGGGTATATCGGCCGAAACGTTGTACAAATAACAATAAAATGGGGACAATAGTCCGAATAACACAGGTGATACTAATCTTCA
>CM042165.1:76940191-76945191 GCA_023376005.1 Doryteuthis pealeii
GTCTTGTTTTTGTTGATGACCGACCCACGTGCGGTTGATACATTATAATGCAATAGGGTCCTCATATTAGTTGAGGATGGGCCGAGTGTTGCTTTTTAAAACCGTCAAGAGAATTGGCCCCGAAACGGTTTGCACACTTTCTCTTCTGATGAGCCTATTTCAGTTGTAAACATCGTTTGTTTTTTCATTATATCTTATTCATACTGTCGGATTAATTTCCATTCTATTTTCACACACACTATATATATATAATATATATATATATATATAGCATATTATATAATGGAGAATGAATGTGAAAAGTATTAGCATATGAAGGTGATCAATGCTAAAATAACAGAGCAGGTTTAAAACTCAAAGAAAACTACAGTTTCATAGCTACTTGCAATCATCAGAGGGTCAAAATGTTAGGATTTTAAAAATTTTAACATTGTGACCGTCTGATGATAGCAAGTACGCAAGAAACTTTAGTTACGGGATATTAAATCCATAACATTTAATCTTTGTATGTATGTATGTGTATATATATATAATATATATATATATATATATTATATCATACGCATTGTATTGGCCTTCAAAATATTAATATATTATATATACTAGCAAATATATGCACCCTCCGGGTGCAAGTATTTTAGTTAAATTTTATAATAAAATATGATATTAAATTAGAAACGCTAATGAAACTGAATAATAATGTAGATAAAAAGTTTTTGAACAGAGTGGGGTATGATTGAAAAATAGAATAACTTTGAAACTAACTCTTCCATCATTTTCCGTTACTCCCGGAAATTTTCCTAATTAAACTGTTTAGTTAAAATAGGAAGTAAAGAATAATATTACAGTCATTTCTTCTTGTTAATGGATTTCTTTTAAGATTTATTGAAGAGATTTTTGCTCATATTCAAAAAGATAACACCAAACAATTAGAAATCAAGAATATTAAGCACATATTTATTAAAATCAAATTTTTAAGATCAATATGCAAATTAACCTTCCTATTCACACTGTAAACTGTTATTTTGTTGTATATATAAATACAACTGCATGTTATTAGCATGTAGATATGGTAAACAGTCTTAATGATGTAAAACAATTTTGTTAATAATTGAGGTTTAAATAAATATAAAATCATGGAGAATATGATGCAAATAACTAAAGGAATTGTGACTTGTATAGTAATATAGTTTCGGTTACAGACAGACAAACCCACATTCTCCATTATAATAAGATATAATATATATATATATATATATATATATATATATATATATATCATATTATATAATGGAGAATGAATGTGAAATGTATTAGCATATTAAGGTGCTCAATGCTAAAATAGCAGAGCAGGTTTAAAACTCAAAGAAAACTACAGTTTCATAGCTACTTGCAATCATCAGAGGGTCAAGGACTCTTCTGAGTATTCCTGCCGATCTCAATAATGTTGTAGTCTAGGTGGTCTCGATTCTTTCTCATTTAATTCATCCAGACTCCTTTCAAACCCTTTGGGATTGTTTCAAGGGCCCCAATCCCAATCGGCACGACCTTAACCCTCATGTTCCACAGTTTTCTTAGTTCTATGGCAAGGGTTAAGTATTTATCGATCTTTTCGTTTTCTTTCATTTTCACTCTATTATTATTATTATTATTATTATTATTATTATTATTATTATTATTATTATTATTATTCATTCCACAGTGAGTACAATTAATTCTATTTTTTTCGCAATTAGGCTACTATAGTAAATAGATTTGCGTGCAAGTATACCGAATCAAACTTTAATACGCAATTACCCCATAAAAAAATTTCTTTTACCGTTAAGCAAACATATATATATATATATATGTTTGTGTGTGAGTGGATGTATGGCTGTGTCTCTGTCTCTGCGTGTGTATGTGCTTGTGTGCCGTGCTTGTGTGAGTGTGTTTTATAAGCAAAAATATCTAAAAGAAAAAAAATATATAGAGACGGAATATGAAAAACAGTTGAGAGAATTATGAATAGTTATTGTGCCAGTAGCAACAGCGAAACTGAAAACGATAATTCATTTCTCTGACCAAAAAGAAAAAGTTAACTGAGTGCACAGGAGGTTACCTTTTTCTGAAACCGTGCTATAATACCAGATATTCGTGAATAATAGCTTTCTATATTGAAACTAAATAGGTGTACTGAAAGGCAGACGGCAAAATGATATGTTTCTCGATAAATAGGCCGATGTGACGAAGACATCTATATCGATTTTAACCGTATTTACTTACTCTGAAAACTGGAGCGGAGGGTAAACCTCGAAATAAGGATATTCTCTATTTGTTGTCTATGGGCTGAACCAAGTTGATTTCAACTGTTGTCCTGGCTCATTTGTCTGATAAATCGCAAGGTTCCTGGTTCGATACCGGTCCCTGCCAACGCAGCGCATGAGTAGCACAGATTTAGTAATCTAATCTGCGCGGTAAGGAAGGGAGCTAATGATAGATTTAGCGCTCCATCCCCTCAAAAACTATCTCCCTTGTCTAGCGCTAGCCAAATGGAGATAGACTCCCTCGCTGATACCGACAATAGGCCACTGCGCTAAATCGGCGCATCAGTAGCACAGATTGGATAATCTGATCTGTGCTGTAATTTGAGGAGCTGACAGTATGTGTAGCGCTCCATCTTAGCAGAAATAATCTCCATTGTCTCGTGCTTTCGAAAAGTGGATAGACTCGATCTTCGCTAACTCACCTCGTGAATAGCACAGATTGGATAATCTGATCTTCGCGGTAATATTGGGAGCTAACGGTAGGAGTGGCACTCCACCTCAGCGAAAACAATCTCCTTGATGTTATGCTAGCGAAAAGGGGATAGACTTCTTCGCTGTCCTGATGATGGTTTATTACCGAAATACTTAAGTATTGACACATAAAATTGTCTCCTCTGATCGTAACATCCTGTGTTTTTTATATTTTTGAAAATATTTTCTTCACATATAAGGCTATGTAAAATGTAAACAGCCTCGGGTAGGATTTGATCTCGTGGTGTTGAGTCCATTTCCTACGGCGATAACCATTAGAACTGGTTAATGAAATATATTTAAGTGAGAGATACTAAGGATCCCTGTTGAGGCCCAATGCTCTTGTTGAACTACTTTGTATTGTTGTTGGTTAATATTGTCGTACACGAACTCGCTTGTATCAACAATTAAAGGATTGGCAACAATGGCCTTCATTGTATGAAAAAAGAAATGTAAGGTATCCACAATCCAATTCATATACGAGATATATATATACATATATATAATATATATATATATATTAGATAGATAATATATTTTATATTCACTAAAGGTATTTTCTCTACAAATTGTCAAAGGCTGATTTGAAATCTATAGAATAGACATATAATGTATCCACAATCCGACAGTGTGATTATATATATATATATATATATATATATATATAAACACACACACACACTATATATATATACATATATTCATTGTTCTGTAAAGTGATTTTCTCTATACATTTTCGGAGGATGATTTAAAATCTATTAAATAGAAAGGTAACGTATCCACGATCCGAATCTTTGATTATATATATATATATATATATATATATATATATATATAATTTCTTTTGAGACCCAATGACACCTCTCTCCCCTACCTCTTACCAACCCACACCACACAACCTTAAGGTTTATTTCCGCTGTCGTTTATCGCAAAAATTTATACACACACACACACACACACACCCAAAAAATGCACAATGTTTCCTTCGATACACACACCTACACCGTCCCATACTCACACCTTAAATAGAGAATATTTGACATCATATTTCAAACCGTCCCCTTTTTTCAAACCTCAAAATTTTTTAAACAGACTGAATAACAATGACTACCACTCACTTTTCTCGTTATTCTGTGATAAATAATTTCTTATCACCTTCCATATACCAATAAATGCCCGGAAGATGATCTAATTAATAGATAGAAACACTGCAGCGTCGGCCAATATACACACCACTTAACCCATTTAAACCTGTGTTTTTTCATTTTCTTAATATACTACATATATATATATATATATATATATATATATATATATATATTATATATATATATATATATATTCATTGTTCTGTGAGGGATTTTCTCTATACATTTTCGATGGATGATTTGAAATCTATAAAATATACCGGTAAGGTATCCACGATCCGAATCTCTGATATATATATATATATATATATATATATATATATATATATATATTCATTGTTCCCTAAAGGGATTTTCTTGATACATTCTCGAAGGCTGATTTGAAATCTAGAAAATAGAAATAAGAGTTCGTTTCTTTATGGAGAATCTTTCATTATAGAGCACAATATAAACATGTCATCTATTGTCCATCTGGCTGTCCTGTTGTGAATCCGTATTAAATTACGCTTACTTCTTCTTCTGTTAAGTACTGAGTAAATACGTTACAACTAACACAGAGTAATGCTATTACACAGTTCTGGATTAGGTTTATCTTCCTTCTTGTCGATTGGTTTTGAAATCAATCTTGACACGTACCGAGGTGTTTGTTTGTTTCCCCCATACCAATGAAAAGATGTTGTGTAACATTTCCCCTATTGCTTCCACGTCAGCCTTGATTAGTTCCAATACTTCAATACTGTAGGGATTTTCTGGATTTCATCATTTTTACAGCCATTCTTATTTACTCACTGCCCATGCAATGACTCTTGAGTAATGTTCAGTTCTGAAATACAAGGGAGATTTAAAAAAAAGAAAGTATCTACAGTTTCACCGTAACATATCTCTGCTATTGTCACACTTCTTTCTGCATTACACGAAGAATTTTGCGATTCCTAGGATATATATATATATATATATATATATATATATATATATCTTCAGTGTGTCTAGAAATTCAGCGATTTATCATCAGTTTTAGAAGTCAGTTAGCCTAATGTTGATTTTAATAACAGCAGCTAAGTTGAACTCTAACAGTGTC
>CM042165.1:76947691-76960191 GCA_023376005.1 Doryteuthis pealeii
TTGTCCCTCACAATCCTATAACTCCACCACCAGAACCTTTCCTCTCATGAGCCTCACACACAGACTCATACATACACACACGCAGAGAATTTGGAAGATATAAGACACAACAGAGTATGGACGATTCCTAGCAACAGCTCCAGACTTTCATAAATATTCTGTCGAAGAGATTTTATCTCTAAATATTAAGAATAAGCCAAAGGATAACAATCAACATCATAGATAACCTAATTTTTTTACACGTGCATTGTGATAGCCTTCAAAATCAACCACCAAACCAATATAAACGCAATGCTTCAAGCAAATTATAAAATACTTTTGAATATCTTTACATTTCAAAACTCAAACTAGTAATTCAGTACGTCAAAAGCAGATTGTCGAAACTGGATAAATACCAGTAATGTGATAGCAGAGATGTCAGAATAATTTAGGGTTTAAGGTTAGGGTTAGATTAATTGGAAAATAAATAAATAATTTATCAGTCAAGAGTAATGCAATGAAATTCATTCTGATGATTTAGAATTTCACATAGTTTTGTTTCGCCGTTTCACGGCTCAGCAGAATGTAACCTATATTTCTAACTTTGGTTTACAGAATGTTGGGGTTCGATTGTATTTACTTTAGTTTGGTAAGAAAAAAAAGTTTTAAAATGGGTTTAAAATTGAGTTAAAAAATCTAATATCCATCAAGACTCAATAATACAAAACGCCTTCGGCATAAAATAACCCAACAAGAGTTGACATGCCGTAAGATCCAATCAACCAACCAATTCTATTCTTCCAATAACCTGCTTAGCTCGTCTTTTATATCTCAAACCACACCAACAATCTCCAATACAATTATTATACAAGTTGGTGTTCGATTGTATTTAAATCGAATATCCATCAAGACTCAATTCGGCATAAAATAACCCAACAAGAGTTGACGTGCCGTAAAATCCAACCAACCAAACAACACCGATAACCTATAATACAATTCTTTCTTTACGATTCGCCTTTACAGCTTAATATATTTCTCTAGAATATTCTTTTCATTTCTCTGTGTAAATTCCATTTAAAATTCGTTTATATGGTAAATTTATTTTATAAAGTGCTTAAAAAATTGAATTAAAAAATTGAATACCCATCAAGAATAAATTATAGAAATTTCGGCATGAAATAACCTACAAAGGTTTGACATGCCGTAAAATACAACCAACCAATCAAACATTGCCAAAAAAGATGGACAATATTTTGAGATAGATATACAGCGTTGTTCCCGCGTAGATATCATTTGACACAAAGGTCGTTTAATATCAGCAACGAAGATTCAGTGACTCTTTATCATTCGGTGCAAGGTTTGTCAATGCTAACTGACAAAACAGCGCAAGAAATAAAAACTACAATGTGATTATGTTTTTGTTGTTCTTCTGATTTTTCTTTTCAACTGATTGATCTCTCTCCACATGTGACCGCACATTTTGATTGATATTTTCCTGTCGAAATAAAACATTCTTCTTCCGATCAACAGATGCATCAGGTACCGCCTTAAAAAAAGGCGGCTGAATATTCTTTGGTGTTGAAATGAGAGAGACGGGAAGCAAAGGATGGTCATCGTTTTGATTTTAGTGTTGTGCTCACATTGTTTTGAAGTTCAGTCATATAGATAGATTTACACAAAGATACATATAAAGGGATTGAGATATATATATATATATATATATATAATATATATATATATATATATATATATATATATTATTATTATTTATATTTTTGCTTGAAGGCAATTATAATGCATGTATCGTATAAAATTCGATAATTATAGAAAATAATCTTGACAAGAGAATCCCGCAAAGGATGGCTCGCTATGCAGAACACCGTACAGACTGTTTCGACTTTATTAAGTCTCTTCAGCGATGTATACTAACGACTCCCCTCCGACAGGAATCGAAACCGGGACTTCACAGGCATAGTCAGAGACCATATCCGTTCGGCCGCCGGTACATTGCGAACAATCCCTGAGAAATTACCCTTGTCAATGAAACTACTACACGCCTCTACCATAATAGGTAAGTGGACGTTTATTGTGTAGTAAACAAACTCGGCCGTAAGCTCTTCGGCGAAGTGGATAAGATTTTTGGATGTTTGTTTGTTTATAGAAGCACAGATGAATAAATTATTATTTATATTTTTGCTTGTAGGCAATTATATATATATATATATATATATATGGGCCGGGTTAGCTCAGTCGGTAGAGCGTTCGGCTAGAAACCACAAGGTTCCTAGTTCGATACCGGTCCCCGCCAACTCAGCGTATGATTAGCACAGGGATCTGTGCGGTTAAGGAGCTGATCGAAGGTGTGGCGCTCTACCTCAGATGCTAAAAACAATCTCCTTGGTCTAGCGCTATTAAAAAGGGGATAGACTCCCTCGCTAACTTGCTGATACCGACTTTAGGCCGCCCCGTCGACTTTACTTATATATATATATATATATATATATATATATATATATATATATTTTGGTGGGTACAGAATTTTATTAATGCTTTAAAAAGACCTCGTAAAAGATTCATTTTTTTATGCAATAGAAGGAGGGTAAAGGGAAAATAAAAACGAGTTGCTAGCTAACATGTTTCGTTCCTCGCTCAACAGAGCTAAATATCGAGGAAAATAGAATAACCAGTAAATGGAACGAGTAAAAAATAAATTAAAAAATAACAAGAAAAGAAAAATTTATTTTCTATACCTCAAACAGGGGGTGGGGGAGAAGATCTAAAGATTGATGATATTCAAACCAAGTAAACCCTCTCTTTGTTTACAAAGAGCTGGCTTACTGGTAAGAATATACAATGTCTCCAAAATTTTGAGGTGATAAAAAGAATGTGACTTGCTCTCAACTGAGAACCAGTCAACACTGAATGAGTTGACGCAATTGGGGTTACTTATGAGGTGCTCGCCTATAGAGGAACCATAAGTGTTCCTCAGTACATCGTTCGGACTGACGATTCCATTTCTAATCTTAGTGGGGACGTGTTGCTTAATGCGGGCATCCAACCGCTGGTTTGTTCTTCCTATGTATTGCAAACCGCAAATACATTTGTATGAATAAATTATAGAGTTATTATGGTGGGGGGAAGAACATCCTTGCCATTGGGTACCAACATAGGTTTTGTTTTAAAAACAACACGCAGATTAGAGGAAGTGTACACATGCGGAAATTTGCCTTGAAATAAATATATATATATATATATATATATATATATGAAGTAAAATAAAGAATGAAAGAACAAA
The DNA here is from genome assembly GCA_023376005.1 of Doryteuthis pealeii. Classification (NCBI taxonomy): domain Eukaryota; kingdom Metazoa; phylum Mollusca; class Cephalopoda; order Myopsida; family Loliginidae; genus Doryteuthis; species Doryteuthis pealeii. The sequence goes on from CM042165.1 coordinate 76,950,966, forward strand.
ACTCAGACAAAAATGTGTAGTATATTTCGCTTGAACTTTAAGTTCCGCTTCCTCAACCCATTATTGAATCATTAGGATCATACAATAAAGGCTTGAGGAAGCGGAACTTAAAGTTCCAGCAAAATATACTACACATTTTTGTCTGATTTTTGTTCTTTCATTCCTTATTTTACCTCATTCTGTCGGATTTATTCCAATCCCATTTTCCTCATATATATATATATATATATAATATATATATATATATATATATATATATCACATCCTGCACGTGCAGAGTGGTTGTCAATATATATCATTAATTCATTTGTTACTTTCTGAAGGCTATTGCAATGCAAAAGTAATCGTTTATGAAAGCCGCTTATACTTTTGTACTTGTATGATTTTTTGTTTAATGTCGGCAGAATGGAATAAGATGCGTTGGCAATAACTGATCTTTTTTTTTTTTTTTTTCAAATCAACAGATGAAAAACAGATGACATAAAAATGAAAATAATTCCAATGACAATCATTAAATATCGAGAAATATAGTTGTTATATCTGTCCTTCTTACTAATTAAATAGAAAAAAAATGCCGGAAGGTAAAATTCTTTGGAGAAGGCAAAAAATTGGCTGACATACAGTGCTACCTTAATTAAGAATTAAATTCTCTCCCCTCGTAACTCAATTTCCTGGTATGAACAAATCTTATTAAAATGGAGATTGGGTATTTGTCTATCGGTTACCGAAGCTACGGCACCGCGAATGTCACAATTATCTTAGTGATTTAATGATAACTTTATTAAATCAGTTTTCCCCATTGAAATAAACCGAAATGACATTAATCCGTTCCAGTTCCCCTGAAAAACTCAGCGGAAGGGCCGGCTTAGCGCAGTCGGTAGAGTGTCTAATTAGGAACCACAAGGTACCTGGTTCGATACGGGCCGTCGCAAACTCATCGTACGAGTAGCAAAATGATCCGTGCGGTAAAGTAACGAGCTGATGGTTGATGTGGCGCCCACCTCAGATGCAACAAAAATCGCATACGGATATATAAGTATATATGTAAACTGAACAAAAATTATTCATCCGAAATGCGATCATGGTAATCGTTCGAAATGTGGCATGACTTTGATCGTGAAAGTCATGTGCAACTTAAAGAAAATTAAAGAATAAAAAAATAATAAATAATAATAATAAATAAAAAAATTATATTAAGTCACAGCATTAGTCTTCGGCTCCTCGCCGTGTTTTAGGAATTTTGCATTTTTTAATATATTGTTGTGGGATATTAGGTATGGGATGTGTGAAAGTATTTGTATGTGTTTAAAATGCCGAGGTCAGTATTCAAACCATTTTAAGTGTATTGAGTTTGATTATATATATATATGTCTGTCTGTGTGTGTGTGTGTGTGTATTTGTTTGTGTGTGTGTGATTAAAAGTTGCGAACAAAGTGGGCAAACAGGAACAATTTCAATCAATCTAATTGATTATTTGATTGAAATTGTTTGTGTTTTATCCACTTTGTTCCCCAACGTTTAATCACATTTTGTTGGATTTTACCCAATCTGTTATTTCCTATATATATATATATATATATAATATATATATATATATATATATGGCTGAATGTAGAAATAGGTCGGAAAAGTAAAACGGAAAAGTTTGGTGTGTGCATAGAATTTAATGAATTTAGAAATTACTAAAGATACGAATTATGTTATTCTTGGGTTTTTGTCGTTTTTTTAAGCAATACGTAATTTAAAACAACTTTAATCCCCTAAAACCTTAACCCAATTCGCAAAATATTAATTCATAGACTGTAGTTAAACTGTCATTGGGTACCACCAAAATACTTTCCGTTTTAATTTTCCGACCTAAATCAGAAGTCAGCCAGCTTGGTTTCGAAAAGTGGTTAGAATCGTTACAACTGCATGTTTTAACATAGAAATAACATAATTCGTATCCTTAGTAATTTCTAAATTCATTAAATTCTATGCCCACACCAAACTTTTCGTTTTACTTTTCCGACCTATTTCTACATTCAGCCATATATATATATATATATATATATATATATATATAAGCATAGTGTTTATAGATGTATCTGCATGTTGGCGCGAATGTATCTGTATAGCTGTGTGGGGGCCCAAGTATAGTGTATATGCCCGTGTGGTATAAGCAGAAGTAAACTCGGGTGTGTGACTTTTTGTCGATATCAGTCAGACAGCAGAGTTAGACCAGGAAGTCTGTTCTATGCTTCCGAGGTGGAAAACCACACCTTCCAGCAGTTCCTCCCTTTACCACACAGATACAAGCTTTACTATTCATACGATGAGTTGGCGAGAGCAGGTATCGAACCGGGAACCTTGTAAATAAAGCTACCACCGTATATTTATGGCGTATTTTGATGTTAAAGCAATGTGTTATTTCTGAGAAAGAACAGAGTTAGATTGAAGACTGTTTTATGATTGTGAGACGGAGAGCCACACCTTCCATCAGCTCCCAACTTTACAATATAGATCCAAGCTTTGCTCTTTATGCGCTGAATTGGCGAGAGCAGGTATCGAACCAGGAACCTTGTAAGTCAAGCTACCACCGTATATTTTATGTCGTCTTTTGTTGTTAAAACAAAGCAGTTATTTGTGAGACAAAAAACGTAGCGTTAGATTGAAGATTGTTTTATGATTCTGAGGCGAGGAGCCACACCTTCCATCAGCTCCCCACTTTACCATGCAGACCCAAGCTTAGCTACTCATGCGCTGAGAAGGTGAGGAAAAGTATCGAACCAGGAACCTTGTAAGTCAAGCTACCACTGTAGAATAAGTTCCAATTACCGTCGAACTGGGAAGACAAGGTGGCATGCGATTGTAACTGAATACAAGCTCGAAATGACACAAAGTCCACTGCCAAGTGACCAAGTATATATGGGACTCCACAGTGTCATGCAAATCAACCAGTCAGGCAGCCAATCAGAGCTCAAGGAATGAAATGACCCAAATCACCTTGATTCATGAATGGATCATTCTTCATTCCTATTTATACCAGCTGTATTGGACACTGCTTTAATTCTGTTTAGCTGATGTTATTAAAACCAACAGCAGGCTAACTGACTTCAATATGGCGCTGCGAACTTTATAGCGTCTTTTGTTGTAAAAGCAAAGCCAGTTATTTGAGAGACTAAGAACTTAGCGTTAGATTGACAATTGCTTTATGATTCTGAAGCGGAGAGCCACACCTTCCTCCAGCTCCCCATTTTATAATATAGATCCAAGCTTTGCGCTGAATTGGCGAGGGCAGGTATCGAACCAGGAACCTTGTAAGTGAAGCTACCACCGTATATTTCATAGCGTCTTTTGTTGTAAAAGCAAAGCGGTTATTTGTGAGACAAAGAATGTAGCGTTATATTGAGCGTGACATGTTAAATTGCCTGATTCTTGTGTGTCTAGACTCCATTTGTCATGCTTACGCACGTTGTTCTTGAGGTGATTTATCGTTTCGCTTTGAGTGTTTGACAAATAGAACCGAAGAAGTCATCTTTTGGGAGGACAGTAAGAGAAGAGAGACGATTGCCAATTACCACAGTCTCACTAATCACTCTCTCAAGACAAGTATGAAAACAGCGTTGACTCACTTTTATATTTACCTCATTCACGTTATTAACTAAACGTAGACAAAATACTTAAATATGGCAACAAGTCAAGAGGTTGACTACAAGGTTTAGTATTGTATTTCTGTAAGCAGGAGATATTATTTATGTTGCGGACAAAATCAATTACTTATTAATTTGTGGAGGCGTTTTGTGTAATGATTATTCATCGTGCAACGCAAACGTTCGATTCCTTTATACAAAATGGCAACAACACTGGAATAACAACATCCACAATAAACTCCTCCTAATCAAACCCAATTTGGGAGGCTGGATACCAACCTTAAGGAAAATCTAGAAAGAACAAGTCATTGTGTACCGATTACGCATTGGTCATACAAGACTAATGCACTCCTATATACTCAAACAAGAACAACCACAATGTGGAACATGTCAAACACTTATTCATGCAGGTTTTTGGCTCACATCAGAAATCGTTATTTTAAAGCAAACAATATTAAAGATATGTTTGAAAATGTCAACATGGAGGATATTCTCTTTTTTGAGGGAAATAAAATTATACCATAGAATATAGACATAAAACAAATCAGTACCACACAACATAATCCCCAATAATGCTAACACATTGTTAAAACCAATTACTAAAAATAAATATAATATAAATACACGATATGTATTACTTCCTAACCGTTAGACATGACATAACCCCAGACGGGTTATTATGTCGTTAAAATCAATAAACAAACAAACAAGCAAGCTAACACTCGAAATCCCCCGAAAATAAGACCTAGTGTTATATTTCAAAAGTTGAAATTCATATAAGCCTGTCTCCTTTTTGGGGAAACGATACTTGATTATATCAGCAATGATAAGCATGTAGTGAAAGCTAGGTTATTGGATTGGTTTTTAAACCGGGTAAAGCTTAGCAGCTTTAAAAGAAAGCTTATAACATATTACAAGATGTGTTTCATGAGAGAAAAACAAGTAAAATTCTCTTCAATGATTTTAAACTAATGTTTTAAGCTCTAATACATAGTTTCTGCAAAAGATAAGACCTGGCGTAATTCTTTATAATTAATTGATTATTTTAATCATATATTAATTCTATATTAATTATATTTTAATATAATTTTAATTATATATTAATTATATTTTAATATAATTTTAATTATATATTAATTATAGATCAATATAATTAATATTAATATATTTTTATATGTTTTAATATATTCATCAATTTTATTAATTCTTTTAATCTTAATATATATATTATATATTTTATTATTATAGATTATTTTTATTATTTTAATATATATATTTATATATTTTAAGTTATTTTCCTTATTAATCCATTATTATATTAATATTGATAATATTAATATCATTATATATTGATTATTTATATTTTAATATAATTGTAATTATATATTAATTTATATTAATTATATATTAATTATATATTAATAAATTAATTATTTTGTAGATAAGACCTAGTGTAAATAAGTCTTAGTGTTATATTTCCGAGTGAAAATTTATATATTTTCTGGGTATCATGAGAAAATTGATTCTATCTCTTTTTTACATAAAAGCTTAGAAGCTGTAATAATTGATTTTAACAGCAATGGTAAGAGTTTCCTCAAAGTAGGCTAATTTTTGTTTTGTTTTGAAAACCGGTTAAATTTTAGTAGCTTGTTGTGTACAATGATTACCATTGTAGGAAATGGACACGGTGACATGAGTTCAAATCCGGGACGCTGCTGTTTGCATTTCACATTACGCTAATACTTTTGGGAAAGGTAGGAATCCAACCATTCTCGCTCCAGCTGTACGTAAATAGTAGGACAGAATAATCTCTTTAAACGTAAAGTAACAATTCTAGAAGAAGGAGAACTCTGAATTTTTGAGTGCGCGTGGTGTAATGGTTACCGTCTTCGGAAACAGACACGGCGAGACGAGTCGAAATCCAGGACATGGTCGTTTGCATTTCACATAGCGCTAATACACTTGCGAAAACGTCGAATATAACAAATCTCCCTTCAGGTGTGGGTAAATCGTAGGAAAGACTGTGCTCTTGGGGAGGCAATCAGTCAAAGAGAAGTAAAGCTATGAAGTTAAACCTTTTAGACTCCACTTAAAATTGACCTTGTGCCACATCCTACTCGTGCGGAGGGGTAGACACATGTGTACGTATATAAAGTATGAAAATAAGAAATAAAACAGCATTGAAGTTGTATACCTTCGATACGCGGGTGTATTAGATACATCTGACTTTATATATATATATATATATATATATATATATACTCAAGCTAGAGAGAGGGGAAAGGATAAAGAGAGTGAGAGAGAACAGAGTTAAAGAAGGAAAAGATCCAAGATTATCCATCCTTGGGCTATAAAAGTTTACTCTTCGCAGAAATGGATGAGACTGATTCGTGGCACTGGGTCGTGGGTTATTCGAGACATGATCGTGAATTATTAGCCGTATTCCCAATGCTCTCAGCTTGCCTAAGATCGTCTCATAATGTTCTGCGAGTTCGCCTTTGACCAACTACTTTTTTTATTTTACGTGTCTAAGATGTAACCCGACCACTGCTCGATTGTGAAAATATCCTAGGTCATCTATACATATATAAAAGTCACTTGATGTGTATGCATGTCCGGAGGTAACTATGAAAATAAAACAATGAATATATATATATATATATATATATATATATATATATATATATATATATATATATTAAGATATCTTTTATTTACTTATTTACTATAAAAAATAATAATAATTTAAATTAGAGAACAAAGGGGATAAAAGAAAAAAAAAGAAAAAGAAGAGAAATAAAAAAAAGAAAGAGGGAGAAAGAATAAAAAGGAAAGGTAAAGCGACAAAAGCTAATGTAAAAAATTTTCATTAACGGTTTTTATTTATTGTTCATTTGTTTTAAAAAAAAACTTTGACATGTCCACGGTCGCAACATATTGCAACTCTTACCAGATGTCAGCTTGTTCTCAACAACTTTTAAGAAAGAAAAAAAAGAAAGAGAGAAATAAGAAAAACAGTTATTCGCATTCATAAAGGAGGAGAAGAAGAAGAGAGGAAAAAAAGGAGAGGAAAAGGAAATATGAAGAGAATTATAACCACAAATAAAAACATAAGCACGCCATTTCTGAAAAGCTTGAAAAGCTTTGCTTTGAATCGATTAGACATATAAACATCTTTTGTCTTTATTTTTTACGCATTGTATTGCCTTCGAATTTATATATATATATATATATATATATATATATATATATATATATATATATACACTCACTATCACCAGGTCTTGATTTTTGAGCTAAAATAATGAAGATTCGATATATATTCGTGAAAATAATTTGCAAAAAAAATTAATTAATTATTATTAAATAATTAATTAATATTTTAAATAGGAGACACTGATTTCTCTTTTCATCATGTCTGAGCACTTTCTGTTCTGACACCTCACCAGGCCGGATCAAAACAAGGTATGTTTACGAAGGGATTTTAATGGGGCATCCTGTGATGATCCAACGAGCAATTCAGTAATAGAGGATCTGCGGGACTAGCTTTACTCCTCTATCCAGGTAACGCCGGGTAGCCGCTTCCAGTTTAATATAAAACGATATCTTGATTGCTTTCTATATTTGATTGGTTTGGTTCTGTTTGGTTTTACGGCATATCAACCTCAGTGGGTCATCTAATACCGATAAAGTTTTGAAATAAATGAATTTTTAATGGATAATACAATTTTTTTATCAATATATTTTTCTATTTAACCCATAGATGGGACCCTAACAAGTACTACCACTCCGGGTCAGAGTGGACCAGGGAGCAATGGTGATGAAGGGGTGCTCCACATTCCCCAAACCTCCAAAACTGGAACCTCACCATCAGATAGAATTTAACGTTATTCCCAAGACATGTAGACCTTCAGTCACTGCCTTCTAGCACCTATATGATAAAAAGCGGTTGGAGCTTGCCATAAGGGCAATAGGGTTTGGAAACTCATATAGGTGCTAGGGCTTGACATGACCAGCCGATTGATCGGAGGGGGCTTCTCCTACCGCCCGTCTAGCCCAAGATAGGGCCAAAGTGGAGTATTGCAAGTCATGAACTGCTTATTCACCTGGATTCTATCCTTAAGCATCACGGGTCGCCACCCATGGACAACAGGTGGCCCCATTGGGGGAGCCTTACCCCTCTGCAGAGGTGCAGTCGGTGCATTCTAACGCCCCAGCTGACAAGGCGGTTGCTATATTTGAGATTTCAACATGGAAAACACACACACACACACACACAACACACACATACATACACACACACACAGATGAGAATCACATAGGCGATAAACTGTCAGTAACCAAGCACCTTTAATTTCCTGTCTACACCAACCCATTTTCTCAGTCGTTAGAACCTCCGACTAGGTATCACAATAACTGAGCGTATGAGTAGCACAGGGATCTGTGTGGTAAAGTAAGAAGCTGATGGTAGGTGTGGTGCTCGACCTCACGATAAAATAATCATCTAGGTCTAGCGCTAGTGAAAGGAGGAGGCGCTCCATCGCTGTCTAACTGATACTGACATTGGGGCACCCCGTCGACCGATATATATATATATATTACTTTACTTATATTTCATTCATGAATTGTAAAAATCGAAATAATATAGAAAGACACGCTAAACCACACGCACACGCACACACACACAGTTGGCGTGAGAATTCCCCCTACTAGATACACATACATATACAGACAACACGATTGGTTTAAGAATTATTTGCCCTACTAAATACACATGCATACACACACAGAGTTGGTGTAAGAATCATTCGCCCTAGTGAATACACACACACACACACACACACACAGTGTTAGTGTAAGAAATATTCACTCCTAAATACGCATACAGAGAGAGAGAGAGAGAGAGAGATAGAGAGAGGGGGAGTGGGAGAGACAGAAAGAGAAAGAGAGATACATAAAGAGAGAGAGGGAGAGAGAAAGAAACAGAGAGAGAAAGAGAGATAGAGAGAGAAAGAGAGAGAGAGAGAGAGAGACAGAGAGAGTGAGGGAGAGAGAAAGAAAGAAACAGAGAGAGAGAGAAAGAAACAGAGAGAGAGAGAAAGAAAGAAAGAGAGAGAGAAAGAGAAACAGAGAGAGAGGGATGGTTTAAAAATTATTCGCACCTGCTAAATATTTGAATATTTTCTAAGGAAATGTCAGTATTTTCTGAATCTGTCGTTTAAGTTTTGAATAATTCGTGATTTTTTTTTTTTTTTTTTGGGGGGGGGGGATTTTTTTGTGATCTATAACGTTCATAGTTCTTGATTTTTCTAAAGATCGGTAAAGTCCAGATTTATTCACCCCACCCCACCCCAGCCAGCAGATGGAAATTCGGAAATGAAATTGATCTTTGACATTTATCATTTAAATTCCTAATTTGACATTTAATACAAGACACACTTTAAAAATGAATTACTATTGACCTTATTCTATAACAAACAAACAAATAAATAAACAAACACACACAGAGTTGCTGTATGAATTATTTGCCCCTACTAAACACACACACACACACGCACACACACGCACACATACAGAGTTGCTGTATGAATTAT
>CM042165.1:76965191-76970191 GCA_023376005.1 Doryteuthis pealeii
TATATCTACAGGTCCCGCTAGTTTTAATGATAGTTTTATGCTGTGTCAACACTTGTAATTCTCATATAACATAAGTTCTGAAAATATAAAAATTTAATTAAGAAACAAAATAGAACATCTATCCTCATTATATGTCGGCGAGGCTTAGAAGGTGCTGATTGCAGAGATGTAAGACCTCCCCCAAAAAAGGTGGTATCCTGGGTATGACACGAAGCTGTATCTAATAAGGCCCCAATGCTAGAGTGCTGATGAGTGTGGAGTACTCCTTCATTGCTATGAAATGAGAAAGGGGTCGTTTACGGGTCTATTAGTTGCAGAAATGTATATTTGACTAAATCCTGATGTGCGAGAACAATTTTAAGCGTTTATTCGGGATTAGCTGATTTGATTTAAGCTAAAACACGTTTTTACTTCGAAGATAAGAAATGTTCGTAAAAAAATGTTTTTTAATTGTTTAAAGAAAACGTTCCACAGCGATAGAGAAATAGTGATATTGATGTTATCGTCATATGCGACGGATTTGGAAAAGAAAGACAGAATATAAGAAATAAAGTCAGGTGGAATTTCAATTTACACACACACACACATATATATATATATATATATATATAGGTGTGTGTGGGTATGGATGTATGGCGTGCGTGTAACGTAATCCCAATGACTGGTAAGTAAGGGATGATTCTATTTGGGATAATCGAAATCCCTGCACAACCATAGGCTCTTGTAGGTGCAAACATATATACTCATCCAAAGATTTTTATAAATCCCTAAAATGAGCTCAATGTATAATAATCAGTAAATCAAATTATATCAAATTATATACAGATAAATTTCTCTGAATGTTTGAGATGAAGCTTGATGATTAGTATTATCTGCGTTATTCGGATTATTGTCAAGAAATACCTGAAGAAGGCCGGATGGCATATCGGCCGAAACGTTGTACAAATAACAATGAAGATGGGGACAATAGTCCAAATAACGCAGATAATACTAATATTCAGAGCAATATTTAACTTTCAAGAAGGATAAACTTAACCGTCATCCCGTTATATTTTCATTTCGACATATTCTACTAAGCAGAATACACAAACTGTATCTCTGCAAAGGAGTACCCCCCCCCCAACGGGGTCACCTGTTGGCTATGAATTTGCTACACGAGTTGCTTAAGGACGGAATACTGGAGCCTGAGCAGTTCATGACAAGCAACACACCACTTTAGCTCTTACTTGGGCTAGACAGGCGTTCGGAGAGGCCCCTTCCGATCAATCAGCTGGTTACCGTATTGCTTTAATGACAACCCGACCCCTTTTATTAGGTATGAGCTATTTACCTATTGAAGTCAGTTAGTTAGTTAGTTAGTCTATTGTTGGTTTTAATAACAGCAGCTAAGTACCACTCAAGCAGTATCCAAGACAGCTGGTATAAATAGGAATCAAGAATGATCCATCCATGAATCTGGGTGACTTGGGTGATTCCATTCCTTGTTCTGATTGGCTGCTTGACTGCTTGATTTGAATGACATTGTGGAGTCTTGTATTTCAGTTACAACCGTTTGCTGCCTTGTCTTCCCAGTTCGACGGTAATTGGAACTTTTTTAATTATTCTTAATAATTGCAGGGAGAACAGTTGGATTCATACCTTTCCCAAGAGTATTAGCGCTATGTGAAATGTAAAGAACCTCGTCCAGGATTTTAACTCGTGTCACCGTCTCCTTTTGTTAGGACGATAACCATTACACAAAACGCCACCGTTCTATTCTAAGCCAGATAATTGTGCATAAATGATTAGAATTAGATATGGATACTTCAATATATACATCTATGTGAAAACAAATGATTTATCCACATCATCAAATCGTGTCGACAGTACGGATCCATTTAACTTGTTCATATGATCTACTTGCTCGACTCCACATACGTAACGCACTTAGATTTGCTTCAACAAGAACATCCTACATTATTTGCAATAGAACATATATTGGTAAAATGTATTGATTTCATTGAAATTCGTTTAGACATTACCAGGTCGTTGAACCGAAGGACCTTTTGAGCAGGTCAATCCAAATGACATTTTTGGATTTCTGAAGGAGATTGGATTGCATGGAAAATATCGAAATACTCCAACGGCTTCTCAGAAACTGTTCTTCCATAAAAATACGATAACAAAACTAGTTCCTCTTTTTTGTTTAACTGTTCCTCTATAAAAATGCCAACAAAACTACATCTTTCAACCAAATTATGTTTCTACAAAGAATGAGTATTATATCTTTATTTCGGTTATATCGAACTTAACGGAACTTAATTTCCACCATCGTATGTTACCCCGTCGAAAGAAAAAATACCAAAATCAGAGAATTAACCGAATTTAATGAAATTTCCGGTGTTGATATATTAATGAATAAAATATATAATGCCCTAGTTAGTTTATTTAAATAACTTTTACATATCAGTTAACTGTGGACTACGTATCTTTGAGAATCTGTGTTACGCCTCAAATATAAGTGGTTCAAAGTTAACTGACCTGAAAAATATAAAAGTTTAAATCAAATAACTGGTGCATTATATCTTTTATTCATTAATATACCAACACTGAAAAGTTTCGTTAAATTCGGTTAATTCCTGATTTTTTTTTTTTTTTTAATTCGGTGGGGTGACATACGATGGTGGAATTTAGGTCTGTTAAGTTCGATTCAACCTTTGTTTCTATCAGCATTAACTAACCTCATATGTTTGATCAGCCGTAAACCAATCAAACCAAACCAATTAATTACATTTTTCCTCCCTATCAGCCATCATTCTTTGTACCCAGTGTTCGCACAAGATAATGAACATGTTTTTGCTGGTCGACCTACACTGGTGTGTCCATGTATATATATTTAGCCCACCCCGAGAACAGGATGTGACAAAGTCAATTTCTTAAGCGGAGTTCATCAGGTTTGAATTCGGAGTTTTCCTTCTCCTAGACCGGTTGCCTAACCAAGGTTAAAGAGCCCAGTCTATCATACACTTTACCCATAGCTGGAAAGAGAGTAGGATTCATACCTTTCTCAAGGGTATAGTGCTAAGTGAAATGCAATTAGCACGCCCAGGATTTGAACTCGGGGCGACGAGTCCATTTCCCATGACTTTAACCATTACACCACGACCTACACTGGTGTGTCAATGTCTAGGTTTCCACGGGTCAAGGTCAGCGATTAACAAGTCTTGCACACTTTTCTTTGATGGTTTTATAGTAAAAATCATTGTCCAATGCATTTTCATGGTAAAAATCATTGTCCAATGCATTTTCAAATGGTAAAAAATCATTGTCCAATGCATTTTCAATGTAAAAATCATTGTCCAATGCATTTTCCATGGTAAAAATCATTGTCCAATGCATTTTCATGGTAAAAATCATTTGTCCAATGAAAAATCATTTTGTCCATTTTTCATAGTAAAAATCATTGTCCAATGCAATTTTCATAGTAAAAATCTTTTTCCAATGCATTTTTATAGTAAAAATATTTTTCCAATGAATATTTAAGTTTTGTGGTAAATTCTCAGGTTTTAATATAAAATTGATCAGAAAATAATTGACATATTTTTGGTCTTTCCATCATTTTGTCATTCATCAAATATGTTGTCCCTCTAAAAAGTGTTTTGTAGGGTGCAGAGTTTTTTAGGATTGACTTATAACAGGACGCTGCATAGGCGTGTATCTAACTTCTTAGTTTTACTCCAAGAGTTTCATTAGAGTTCAACTGGTGCAACCATACAATAGTACTGAAACAGCTACAGCAAACCAAAACAATACATTAAAAGACTAACCAATACAGGAAGAGTTGATATGCCATTAAACAAATAATCCCATCCAAACTTTAAGATATCAAAGATCACAATCAAAAATGTATAAATGATTCGGATTTTTATTCTGTTAAATAAATAAATCAAACTTTAGGAAGGAATCAGATGTTGGCATGAAATAATCCATAAGGAGTTGATATGCCGTTAAACAAATAAATCAAACTAAACCAATAACGACGGTTGGGCAGAAACAATGATATAAAACTGCATAATATCAAATTTAAACGAACCACTCCTGAACATAAAAAATGCTCATTAGCAAGGTGCCTTCAGGAAAGACACACACACACTACACACACACATATACATATATATATATATATAACAGTTGAAGTAGTTTAAACAAAATATTGATTTCACTTATGCAACTATGCTAGTACATTTTCCCTTCTTTATAAAAACATTCTTAAAATATTTTTCACCAAAAATCATTTCTCTTGAATAGCCAGAAACTAGTTGCGAACAATGAAAAAGTGTATAAAATGAAAATAGTCCTACTCGACGTATCTTTTTATTTTTTTAAAAAACTTTATATATATATATATATATATATATATATATTATATATATATATATATATAATCAGCCGAGGAAAAAGGAAATTGAATTCAAACCCTGTCAAATACTACTTAAGAAAGAGTGCTTTGGTCACATGCTACTCGTGCGGAAGGGTTGGCATAAAGACACAACACACACAACACACACACACACATTATATATATATATATATATATATATATATATATATATATGGGAGAAATAAGAGGAAATTAATCCAACAGTATGTGGAGAAAGGTAGACAAACACGGGATGGTGTAGACAATGAGCATAATAAACATCCATTTTCTACAACATACCGTGTTTGTCTACCTTTCGCAACACACACACACGCATATATATATATAATATATATATTATATATATATATATATATATAAATATATATTTTAATATACCAAGCGTGTTGGTAGATCCTTGCGGAGAGAAAAAACCGCAGAGAGTTTGATTGTAAAAATATATACCAAACATCAACCAGGAAGAAAAGATTTTTGAAAAAAAGAAGACCCAGATATTCGTACCAACAAAAATAATCTATTGTATAGTATTTGGCCAAAAGAAAAAACAATTTATATGTATATATGTTATATAAGATATATA
>CM042165.1:76975191-76985191 GCA_023376005.1 Doryteuthis pealeii
ATATACATATAATTGCATGTTGTTAGTATGTAGACATAGTTAACAGTATTAATAATGTAAGACAATTTTATTAATAATTGAGGTTTAGATAAAATAAAGTCATGGAGAATGTGATGTCAATAACTAAGAGAATTGTGACTTGAGTAGGAATATAGTTTCGGTTACAGACAGGAAATTGCACAATCTCCATTATAATAAGATATATATAATTACCAACCCCTCTGCACGGGCAGGATGTGACACAAGGTCAATTTCTTAAGCGGAGTTGAACAGGTTTGAATTCAGAGTTTTGCTTCTCCTAGACCAGTTGCCTAACCAAGGTTAAATAGCCCAGTCTGCCCTACTATTTATCCATAGCTGGAAGGAGAGTAGGATTCATACCTTTCCCAAAGGTATTAGCGCTAAGTGAAATGCAATTATATAAATTTTCTTATAGACACAGAAAACTCTGTAACAATTCGAGGACATGGATTGGCTCACGGATTAAACTTATACCAAGCATCCGTTCACTTATCAGCTAATAGAGAATAAATTAATTGCTATGGGTAGGCATTAGTTGATATAGGTATTCCTATATAGGTATTCAAATACATGAAAAATAAACAGAAAATTCCCACAATCTGTAATGGTCTAGGGCAGGACTCGACACTAATGCCGTTCCGTCGTCCCAGGGACGATAAAAATTAAATCCGGGACGATCAATACGTCATCCGGGACAGTTTGCCGGGGACGGTAAAAGTTTTTCCTAAAATTTAGTACTACATTCCAATATTGGCTGTCCAGTGATTACCCGAATGCTGACCTCAAAATGAGGCTACGGCACCGCAGGTCTATCCTCAAAGCCATGTAATGAATAATGGTGGAGGGAGATAATTTAAAAGGACCGAATTATGTACTACTAACCCTACTCAGGGTAACTTAAAGTAAAAAAGGTATTTTTTTTTTAGCTCAAAACACACTAGGAAATGGATTTTTTGTCCAAATATCCAGATTTATCACTGCTTCAGCTTTTCTTAATGTTTTATTACATGTTATTATGCTACTGATGACTGACAAGTATAGATGATGCTAATGAATTAAACAAAAATATTTTGATTTCGGGACGGTCCAAATCCCATTTGGGACGGTTGATAATTTTTGTTCGGAACGGTCATGAAAAAAGTGTCGGAGCCTGGTCTAAGGCTACATGTCTACTATATGGGTTGGAAAGATAAATCTTGTTAATCGAATATAGGAAACACCTGGCTGATGTGCTTGCCAACAAGGGTTTCTTCACCAAGTACTGAGTGATTTCCTAAAAAAATGTTTGAATATTCTTGTAGTGAGATAGAATGGCAACATTCTCGAACCTGTGATGAGCCAACAACGGTCCGTCGATCGAGGAGACAGCGGGTGGCATGTTGCACGTGTGGACGGAAGAACAAAACATGTGACGAGTCCGACTAGTTGTGGCGGTAAAAATCGTGAATGTCTTTGAGGCGGCAATTTATAGTGGCAAGTCTCGTAGCTGGCGAGACGAGAGTTGTGACGTCTCGCCCAGACCGAGTATAAAAAAAATAGTGGCGAGGGAGCAAAGGACGACGACCTTATTTCTTTTAAGATCTTCACAAGCGTTACGGTGTCTTTGGTAGAGTTGAATTTCGTTAGATAATTAGAAATATACGAAACACCTGGCTGCTGTGCTTGCCAACAAGGTTTTCTTCACCAAGTACCGAGTTATATTTTATTAAGGGGTGAAATACTTTTTTTTTCAACAGAAGACAAATGAATGTTCAAAAATTAATATCCTGTGATTTCCTAAAAAAATTTTAATATTCTATCTCTCAATTCCAAGACTTTTGAAAATTGAAGACCATTCCTATTTTCTGTGGCCAAGAGACATCATCTCCTTTTATAAAGGAATATTGGGAGACCAGCAAAGACCAAAGTTCAATAAAATCGACACCCGATTTTTATCTGAGAGGTGGCTAAAAAAAGGTTTATCCCCCATTTTTTATAAGAAAAGGTAAATAAAAAATATAAGAGGATAAATGAAGAATATATTTTTTAAATGAACAAAAAATAAAATGAATTAATAAAAAGTAAATAAATACAAAAATACAAACAAGACCTAAAAAAAATAAACAACTTAAAAACAAAAATATGTAAAGAATAAAAGATAATAAAATAGATATATAGAAAGAATATCTATTAATCTATATATAAATATATATAATGCCCTTTATTTTTTGAAAAGTTCCGTTTGAGATATATATATATATATATATATATATATATATATTTTAGTTACAACTTTTAGCACCTCCCCGTCACTTACCGTTTTTATCTTAATTTAATTCATTATTTCATTCCTTCCCAATTAGAGGGAAAGGAAAGGAAAAAACGAGAAAAAAAGGGGAATTAGACAAAGTACTGGAGCCTTTCAGTTTCTATAGAACTGGTAAATGCATTATTTTATCCCGACTGTATATTTTTTTTTAAACCCTGATCTCGAGTAGGAAATAAACATATTTACTAATATATTAAAGCTAGGTATATCAAACCAGTCAATTAATTATATAGTTATTAAGAGAGAAGTCTTATCATATAAAAGTTAAACGTAATTTAAATGGTAGTTATATTAAACCGGTCAAATATTTATATAGTCATATTTTTAGCCGTACTTTTGTATATAAGGAATTTGTAGAAAATACATATCATGCATTCGTTTTTTTTTCTTTACATCCGAATTAAGTTTATTCAAAATATTTACCTTTTCGAATAGGATATCAATAAGGATACATAATATCATGTCATTCGAATTTCGTAAGACACAAATGCAGGATTTATTTTCGAAAGATGGAAGATTTTATTGAATAAATAAACTATTTCGTAAAAGTATTAAATACAACTTTAATTCATTATCATTCGTTCTAGTCAGTTGCGTTGATTTAGTTTTTAAATCGTCTTAAGCAGTTTCGTTTTATTTTATTTTATTTTATTTTACCCCCTCTCACGGGAAAAAAATATATCAAAATAATTTTAAACCGGTCAAATAATTATATATTTATAATTTTTTTTTAATCGTATAGTATATCATCTAGGGTATATATTGCAGTCGCATTTCGTAAGTCTTAAACCCAGTACTTTCGAGGGATATGAACTTTTTTTTTTCGTACAAATGCTAAACGAAGCTTTATATTTCATATGAATACATTCAAGATGGTCGCTTTAAGTTTTCATTCTTGTGTTTGTTTGTTTTTTGGTTTTTTTCGTTTTTTTTTTTTTTTCGTTTTTTTTTATCATTCGTTCTTGTCAACCTCGCTTATATATATGTTTTTATCCTTTTTACCGAGTAGATAAATAGATATTTAGCAAAGTTAGATATTTTAAACCGATCAAATTTATAAGAATAGTTTTCAACCGTATATAGATATTTATAGACAATGAATAAGAATGTACAAATATTTTTTGCAATTTTACACTTTTTTTATTCTGTTAACCTCTTAACTATATTTATACAGTTTTAGTCATTACCTGCGTTAAAAAAAAACTATTAAAAAATATTAAAATCCGCATTCAATTTCGACCAAATTGAATATGGAGTAATTTGTATATCGCTATTATGGAAAACAAAACAAAACCAAAAAAAAAAAAAATTTCTCAACTTACATTCCTTTCTGCCTCACGTATCCAACGCGCTTTTCTATCATGGTAAAATCCCAGCTAAGCCAATGCATTTATTAAAAAGAAAATGTCTGAGTCGCGCGATCCTGTTTATAAATACTTCCCTTATTGATGATTGGCTGCGGAAGTGACCAATCGGATATAAAGAGGCCGAAGATAGCGACGTATATTTTATTTTTCTGTTAGCGCTGCACAAGGGGTGCATGTTGGAGTTTGATCGTCTCCGTCGGGGTCTGGCTGGCTGAGTGGGGTATTATGTTGGAAGACCCGAAACCCCCCTATGAGGTCAGCCTATAACATAACTGACGATGCCACCCTGCGCTAAGTCTGGCGTATTTCAAACATATATACAAGATTTATCTTTAACTTTTTAAATCCCAGGCAACGTCAGGTAGCTCTGCTAGTTTTTCTATAAAATGCTATAAAAAATGTACAAAAGATATCTATTTCATAATATGAAAACTATCATTGGTAAATCATTCTTTTACGTGAATCTGAGGTGACAAACTCATAAAATCAGTATGAGTCCAACTATTTATTTTCCACTCTCTACGTACATGCACCAACGCGCGCAATATTACTTCTTTCAAAAATAACTATTATAAAAATTTATACGAATAGATCTATCGATAATCACTACAATTTGGTGATTCATCCTCATAGGTCCTGCTGGCAGCAAGGATATCCATGCCAATCTCTCGCCAACTGTTCCTATCGATTTACGCCTCCGGGAGGTCCTCTGTGCAGCATCAAGAATGCACACAGAACTGATCGATATAGGTCTTTGCAGGACGGCCCACATCGGCGTGCCCATGTGCAGGTTTCCATCACAGAAAAAAAGGATTAATAATACACAATTATTTCTTCGATTGAGCGCGATACACTTGTTGGTTGGTTTTATGATAAACAAATTTTACACCTTTTTTTTATTCTGTTAACCTCTTAACTACATGTATACAGTTTTAGTCATTACCTGCGTTAAAAACTGTTATTAAAAATATTAAAATCCGCATTCAATTTCGACCAAATTGAATATGGAGTAATTTGTATATTGCTATTATGGAAAATAACCCCCCCCAAAAAAAAAAAATTCTCAACTTACATTCCTTTCTGCCTCACGTGTCCGACGCGTTTTTCTTTCATAGTAACATCCCAGCTAAGCTAATGCATTTATTAAAAAGAAAATGTCTGAGTCGCGCAATTCTGTTTATAACAACTTCCTTATATATATATATATATATATATATATATATATATATATATATATATATATATAAGGAGGGAGAGAGAAATTTGATGAGACAATTTTAAATCTTGGACTTGGCTGTTTACATTTCATTACACGCGAGTGCACGTTGTTTGATTAAAATTACCGAGATTTTATCTCAAAATTTTTAACACACACACACACACACACACACATACACACACACGTGTGTGTGTGTATGTATCGTACTCTCAAAATTGATTGTATTAACATACTTCGGATGTTGAATTGTCATAATTCTAAAGGCATAGTATTCCTTCTGTACCTTTTTTTATCATTCTTATGTGCAATACTTTCTGATTAATCATAAAAGTTTGAAATCTTATTTCCTTGGGCGATATGAGATAAAATTGTATTTTTAATAGGTCACTGTCATATAGGGTGTTAATTATTACATAATTATTAAAACTGAACAGAGATGGATATCTCATCAAAGTAAAACGCTTTATTTGTAAAACGTATTTTTTTTCATCAATAACGGTTAGGGTTAAGTTTAAAGTTTAGATTTAGCACTGGGGATAGAAGAAGAAGAAGAAGAAGAAGAAGAAGAAGAAGAAGAAGAAGTGTGTAGAGGAAAACATTCTTAACTTTTGCAGTATTCGTTTTTGACACTAGCAAATATATGCACCCTCCGGGTGCAAGTATTTAAGTTTTAATGTAATAAAATATCATATTAAATTAGAAAGGCTAATGAAACTAAATAAGAATGCAGATAAAAATATTTGAAACAGAGGGGGGTATAATCGAAATATAGAACAACTGAAACTTACTCTTCCATCACTCTCGTCTTTCATTGTTATTTTTTCTAATTTAAGTATTTAGTTAAAATAGTAAGTAAATAATAAAATGACACTTACTTTTTCTTGTTAATGGATTTCTTTTAAGATTCATTGAAGAGATTTTTGCTTACATTCATTAAAATAAAACCAAACAGTTAGAAATCAATAATACTAAGCACATATTTATTAAAATCACATTTTTAATATCAATATGCAAATTAGCCTTTCCGTTCACACTGTTAACCTCTATTTTATTGTATATATAAATACAATTGCATGTTATTAGTATGTAGATATTGTCAACAGTATTAATAATGTAAAACAATTTTATTAATAATTGAGGTTTAAATAAAAATAAAATCATTGAGAATGTGATATCAATAACTAAGGGAATTGTGACTTGAGTAGTAATATAGTTTCGGTTACAGACAGAAAAACACACAATCTCCATTATAATAAGATGTTCTATATTTCAGGTTTTAACTAATTCTTTCTGCGTGCAAATTCACACTTTTCTTTTATGCTTTTCAATCAAATATATTCAAATTCTATTCTCTTACGTATCCGCGTTGTTTAACCATTTGTATACATAAAATTGAGCTAATAAAAATAAATATATAAGATATGTAATTAGTAATATTAAAATCACGATCAATATTAGGTTTATAAAATCGTCTGGGTGAACAGACAGCGAAAGAGTCTATCCCTTTTTCATTAGCGCTAGAGCAAGGAGATTGTTTTGGAGTCTGAGGCGGTGCGCCACACCTACTATGAGCTCCTCACTTTATCGAACAGATGCATGTGCTACTCATACGCTGAGTTGGCGAGTGTCGGTATCGAACCCCGAACGTTGTACTTCCTAGTCGCACACTTTACCGACCGAGCTAAACAGATCCTTACGAATGGATCTATTCGTCTTTCTTTTCCCCCTCTTCTTTTTTGTCATCTTTTAATCTAAGAAAATACGTAACATATTTTAAACATCTTCGCTTGTACCAACTGCGTTACTTCAAAAACAAACGAAGCCACAAGACTAGAACAATTTACTCCCAGACTTTCTTTCTTCTTCGTCTTCTTCTTCTCTTCTTCTTCTTCTTCTAAACTTAATTTCTTCTTCTTCTTCTTCTTCTTCTTCTTCTTCTTCTTCTTCTTCTTCTTCTTCTTCTAAACTTAATTCTTCTTCTTCTTCTTCTTCTTCTTCTTCTTTCTTCTTCTAATTTCTTCTTCTTCTTCTTCTTCTTCTTCTTCTTCTCTCTTCTTCTTCTAAATTTTCTTCTTCTTCTTCTTCTTCTTCTTCTTCTTCTTCTTCTTCTTCTTCTTCTTCGTATTATTATTATTATTATTATTATTATTATTATTTGATTTTCCAGTCTAAATGACAGCAAGTCTCCAGAATTTGAATGATTATTTAAGCTAATCTTCTTCTTCTTCTTCTTCTTTCTTCTTCTTCTTCTTCTTCTTCTTCTTCTTTTAATTTAAGAAAAGTGTATATTTCGAGTAAATGGCTCTTTATATGCAATAAAACATTTTATCTCTATAAGTAATTAGTAATTAGCTTAATATGGACACTCTAAGCTTCCGACAACAACAAAACAATGCTGTATGATGAAAAAAATAATATTTTCAACATGCTATTAATTTCAGATACAAGGTGTGTCAAAAAAGTATCGATATTTTTTGTACTTTTTGATTGGAAAAAATAACGTTCCATTCATTCTTCAATTCTAACTTGGTACATACAGCTTTAAAGTTGGTACTTATTGTACACAGCTTATATTCTGAAAAAAATAATGAATGAAAACGTTTTGTTTTTTTCAGAATACAAGGTGTGTCAAAAAGTACAAAACAAATCTCGATACTTTTTTGACACACCTTTATGTACATGCCCAACCCGTCCGCATCAGCAGGATGCGACACAGATTCAATTTTTAACCAAAGTTTAGCAGGTTTGAATTCAGAGTTTTCCTTCTCGTAAACTGGTTGCCATTCCAAGGTTAAAGAGCACAGTCTTTAATTTACCCAGTCTTTGACTTAACCATAGTTTGAGGGAAGATACCTTTCCCAATATATCTAGTCAATTTCTTACGATGATAACCATTACACCACCAAGACCTCAATTATTTCATATATTCTTTAATATGAAGTTTAGGTGACAGAGATTTGAATCAGATTTATTTCTTTTCGCTTAAAGAGAAGTTTTGTTTATAAATCATTCATTTAAAATATAACAAATATATTTTTTTAAATGTTGTAATAAAAAATATTATGAAGATAAAGATCGCCTCCAGTAAATATTCATAAATATAAAAATATTTTTCTTTGCTTCAGTTTTATATTAAAAAAATTATCCAAACAAATTTTAACAGAATCATTATTCAAGTGTTATATTTTTTTCTTGTTTGTCTCTTTTTAAACATTTTATATTTCAGTTTTTTTTTCTTCTTTCGTTAATCAAGTTTACATAGAGTTTTTTCAAGCGTCTTCAATTCATATTTTCTTCTAGTATCCTCGGTATTACACTATACTGCATCTGTGGAGAATGGTCCAATTCTAGCGACTTGGTGAGTGAGAAGTATACATCTATTGTCATTACTCCCAGCTCCACTCTAACTAGGATTGAAACTATCTGTTAGTTTCCCATCTATTAGGCACGTTTTGGTTTTTTTGTTTAATGGCATTATTTCATGCCAATCTATACATATATAAATCATTCAAACAATTTTCTTAAGCAGAGTTTTAACAGTTTTCCTTCTAAACTGGTCGCCTAACCAAGGTTAAAGAGCCCAGTCTGCCATAGTATTTACTCATAGCTGCGGGTAGAATAGTTGGATGAATATCTTTCCCAAAAGGTATAAGCATTATGTGAAAGACAAACTGTGTTGTCCAGGATTCGAACTCTTTTCACTGTTTATTTCCAACAACAAATACTACACCAGGTGGCTCATACGTATATGAGTGTGTACATGAGTGGAAGCCGGGGTCTCTAATAGGCAGACCTAACAAAAATAGAGTCGCTCCCCTTTGATCAGTAGGAACCCGGAAATGGGTTTCTGCCATGTTACTTTTGGATTGGTTTGGTTTGGTTGTTTTGTTTTGTTTTACGGCATATCAACCTCAGTGGGTCATTTAATGCCGATTAAGTTTTAAAATAAATCAATTCTTAATGAATGATACAATTTTTTGGTGTGTATTAATGGATAATACAATTTTTTGGTGTGTATGTATGTATGTATGTCCGGATGAAACAACGAAAAAAAAAAAAACAACGACAAAGTAAATATATATATATACAAATTAAATATCACCAGTTCTTAATTTTTGTGCCAAAAATATTATATTAAGAGATATTTAAACATCAAAATGTATATAGAAATAGCATTAAAAATGCTCAGCATTTGTAAATCTCAAAATCTGTTAGTTTTCCCATCTATTATCCAAGTTTTGGTTGTCTTCGTTTAATGGCATTAATTCCAGCCAATCTATACATATATAAAGGGTTGTTGGTGTGTATGTATGTATGTATGTATGTATGTTAAATCGGATTTGCTGGTCATGTTAATTTAATTTTACATAATCCATATATATATATGAGAATTAAGGAATGAATACACGTGTGGAACTATACGAAAATATTGAGAGAAAAATAACGTATCGTTCAACAGTTATTATCCGATAAATATCTTTAATTTAACTAAGGAATTACATCGACTTAGTTAGCGTAGGATAGGGTCCTGAGGAAATCATTTCAATTTGATTGAAACCATGGTAGACCCTTTATTTTTCTCCTAATAATAATATTAGTAGTACTATTACTGCTCTGTATTTTTAATATATGAGCACTTTTGGATTATTTACTGACGCCACTGCGACGGAAAAGTTAAAGCGGCAATCGGATACTATATATATATATATATATATATATATATATATATATATATATATATATAAGTAAAGTCGTCGGGGCGGTCTAAAGTCGGTAACAGCCAGTCAGCGAGGGAGTCTATACCCTTTTCAATAGCGCTAGACCAAGGAAATTGTTTTGGCGTCTGAGGTGGAGCGCCACACCTACCATCCGTTCCTTACTTTACCACACAGATCCCTGTGCTACTCATACGCTGAGTTGGCGAGGACCGGTATCGAACTAGGAACCTTGTGGTTTCTAGCCGAACGCTCTACCGACTGAGCTAACCCGGCACCAAGAACAAACAAGGTATGTTACAATAGATGGAAATTTATTAGTTGTAGTGTCAATGTTCGAACATTTTGGTTTATAAAGAAACCTTCTTCA
>CM042165.1:76990191-76992691 GCA_023376005.1 Doryteuthis pealeii
TAGACTGTCTTCCCCACCCCTGTAGATAGCTGGGATCTCATTCCTGAAGTGGAAACGTGGATTGCTGATTCAATCAACTGTTAGGAAATTGGATTACAACGGGATTTGGATTTGCGCTACTTTCAAAAACGTTATAGTTTGTCACTTGTAATTTGAATATAAAAGCATTAGTTTCTTTAGAAATTCAATTTGAATTAAATCCATGTTTAGCGCAAGTTTATAATTGATTTGACTAAGTATTATTACATACTAGAAGAGCTACAAGGCGTTGCTTGAATTAAAAAAAGATGTCAAGTACATACATCCGTCTATATATTTTACGATCACCAGAGAGATCAAATCTATAAACAACAGAGGATTGTTTCCATATATATATATATATATATATATATATATATATATATATATATATATATATATATAAAGTGTATTTTGGCAGCATTTTTTCTTTTATACAAATATGCTGTTGAACTGTACAGACAATTCCTGTCGAACACGTTTTTGGTTGATCCGTTCCAATTTTCGAGCCATCTTTCTGGTATCGGGTGTAACTGGTATAACAGTCCACCAAAGGTTTCAAAACTAGCGCTTTCAGCAATACAATTTTCCATCCTCTGGTAGGAAACGGTGGTATGGTTTCGTGTCTCGTTTTTAACGAGAACGAGTAGTAGCAAGGAATTAGAAGAGGGAGGTAATAACAAGAAATATATCTAAAGAAATATATATATATATATAATATATATATATATATATATATATATATATATATATAGATAGATAGATAGATAGTAGAGAGATAGATAGATAGATATTTTCTCCGGCTGGCATCGAAAAGATTTTAAAACAATTTTTGGTACGTTTTAGATCTCCGACAAGAGTTTGCCAATAGCTAATATTTTCTGACTGTCAACAGATTTGAAGATCTGAATTACTACATGACATAATGATCAAACTATGTTATGAATTAAAAACAATGAATTAAATTGCTTTCAAAATACATGATATATGTGTTACGTACTTCTCTTCTGGCCGGCTTGGTACTTCTATCATCTATCTTCTAATGGTCTCGTCTGGTCTTTCTTATCTGGGGATTCCGTGTCTGGTTCTGCTGGGGACCATTTCTTATCAGAAGCCTTGTGTCATTGTTAGCTTTTAGTAATAACAACAAGACTTCGATTTACTTTTGATGTTATTTTATTCTGGAACCCCAGGACCAGACAAATGCGCGCGGAGAGTCACATATTGCTAGCTTCAGTCCTAACTCTCAACTGACTAACTGCAACTAACTGACTTACTGAGTTGCCCACCTTAAACCGGAAGGGGGGCTTTCTATCGGGGTTCCGTTCCCACGATTCTATCCCCAGAAAGCAAGGTGAGAGTGAGGTCAAGCATTGTCACTCACTCTCAAGGCCATCAGCTGTACTGATCGCCATAAGGATTTCTATATTACCTTAAAAAGTAATAGGGATCCAATTAATATGTAACATATGAAATGGGTATACAACATAACGTTTTAAAACATCTACAAAATTTATCAGATAATGATCGTAAATTTTGATAAATTCAAATAACGTGTAGCAGAAAACTGAAAAGGAAAAAGGGCCCCAAAGATTCCTTAGTACATGTAACACTGTTATCCACAAAATATAATATACAACTATATATTACTCTCATACTAGGGTGAGTCAAGAAATAATGCCATTTTATTTAGTACATGTATAATTACCTACACAGGAACATGTATCAATGATACATTGTATCATACATCAATATGAAACTGGTCTTCTGTGGATCACATCCCTACTTCTCCACATAGTCACTACCCTAGAGTATGACGTCTCCAGGTTTACCACATGATAGTTTAGTGTCAGACCCATGTTACCCCGTTTTTATCTACGAGGGTTAGTCAAAAAGTAATGCCATTTTGTTTAGGACATGTATAAATGCCAACACAGGAACATGTATCATACATCAAAATGAAGCTGGTCCTCTGTGGATCACATCCCTTCTTCTACACATAGTCACCATTTCTCTCAATAGCAATGCTCCTTCAAATAAGAGAATGTATCTCTGCACGGTAAATTTATGTTGACTGTTCTTTGAGCCACTTCTTCACTACAGATGTCGCTTCCTCGTCACTAGAATAATGTTTGCCTTTCAAACCTTTCATGAGGTCGAAGAGCGGCAAATATTTTTCAGTGACGAAGAAATTAAATCATTTTGATGTATGATACATGTTCCTGTGTTGGTAATTATACCTGTCCTAAGCAAAATGGCTTTACTCTTTGACTCACCTGCGTATATAGATTAATAAAAATATATGTTCTATATATTTGCTTTATTATCTTTTATTCATGTTTTGATGTTATTTATTTTCTTCTTCTTTATATTTTTTTACCTCAACAGGGAAAGTTTAGCTCAGTCGGTAGAGCGTGCCACTGGGAAGCACAAGGTACCTGGTTCGATACCGGCCCTCGCTAACTTAGCGTATGAGTAACAC
>CM042165.1:76997691-77027691 GCA_023376005.1 Doryteuthis pealeii
AATTTTTATTTTTATTGTTAACTGTGTGTGGTTTGTGTTGTTTTATTTTACGGCATATCAACCTCGGTGGGTAATTTAATGCCAACTAAACTTTTGATTCGAAGTGGCAATTTGGTAATGGCAAAATATGTATATGTATTGATTTTAAGTTATTGACGGCAGTTAATCTTTCGCTGACCTGTATGCTGACTTCTGATTGGCTGACGAAAAGGCATGTGAAACGGAACTGGTCTAGTAAGGCTGGGTTTGGTTTGGTTTGTTCTGTTTAACGGCATATCAACCTCGGTGGGTCATTTAATGCCAAGTTTTGGATTTGTAGCAGTTGTTTTGTAGAAAAAATTATTTATATGTATAGATTTTAACTATTGTTCAATTACTCATAATTTTTGGTACAATCCCACTTCTTGTAGGAAATGTAAAATCCTGGATGGTTTATCTTCGTGAAAAGTTATATCAAATACTTGATAGTATTTTGTTCGCACTAGACCAAAGTCTACACACTCTAGCAGTATATGCTTCACTGTAAATGTCTCTTAGCGAAACCTATATAATATAACATCTGTAGACTGACAGTATATTAATATTACCTATATTCATATCAACGAAAAGGTTCACAAGAACTATATATTGATACATTACTATATATATATATAATATATATATATATATATATATGATTTATATGAAAAAGGTGACTTACCGATGAAATTGTTCACAATAGTTAGTTGATGCAAGTTTCACAATGATAAAACAGCGATATAACAAATATAAAGTGCTCAATACGTGAGTAGAGCAAATGTATTATAATAGTATACACAGGAATAACCTACTCGAGTTTCACCATAAGAATCTTCAGGGTTAAATCCACCGAATTAATCAAGATATTGATTAATTACAGCCGATTGCACGCGTGTATTTTGTGGCAATAACGGTTATATATAGTATATATATGTATATGTATTATATATATATATATATATATGTGTGTGTGTATGTGTGTGTGTGTGTGTGGGGCGTTTGTGTTATCGTGAAACGGTCAGTTGTATGGAGTGCTTGAACTGTTTGTGTATTCCGTATCAGAGGGCAATCTTTGTCTGGCCATAGTTCCATAATAGATAATTTCTGTACATTTCTTCGTATTTGCGCATATATGATTGTAGATTAGGTTTTGTCTAGGTCCCGACATCTTAGTGTCCAAAATTAGTTGAGGCGGTATCCACGCTAGAGATGTAAATATTGGTGCAGGGGTCAAATTCTCATCGGAATCCCATTCTTTGTTTATTGATATGTGTGTTTGCTATGGCGGCCTAGAATTATCGACCAAAAACCACAGGGACGGAAAATGACAAAAAGGTGAAAGAATAATTACAAGAAGTTAGTCAAAGAATTGACTCTGTTATTTGTCATGGCATTTCTATGATGAAAGTTAGACGGGTCTATTCATGGAAATATGGACTCTGTAAAAATTTTAAGTGCCATCCTTGGCCAGTTGAAAAGGGCTTAAAGAAAGTCCTATGTTATGGAATCCTTTGGTAAACGTATAAGTCCTATCCTGCGTATAAGTCCTATCCTGCGTATTGGTAAAGGTCCAGTGATTTAATCCTATGTCCGTCGTCCAAGAATGGTAGCGGAATTATGACCAGTAGGGTCGGTTAAGTATTGTATCAATCTCAGAGTACTGCCAGTGATTGGCCAAGAAATAGATCACATGATCAGGTCTAGTCTATAAGTACTATCACATCATCCAGCACACACCTGATATACAAAAGAAATTCTCAACAGACACTCTGGTCGATTTCAACTCGTGAGGGTTCATCCAATGAACAACCTACACATTGGTTTGTTTATAGTGTGAATGCTTGTGTTGGATCATCCACACTTTTTGGCAGAGTCGATAGGAAAGAATTGGTACACAACGAATGCCACAAACCTTATCAATGACTGACCCCAGATTCAGATGTTTCCTTCTCCTAGACTGGTTACCTATCCAAGGTTAAGTTAACCTTAGTTATTGTAGGCGAGTAGAAAAAAATCTACTTTCCACGAAACTGTAGCTTAGACTATCATCTAGTTGGCTTGTAGATGCAGCTTTTTAGATCATCATTTGAGTTTGGATACAGGAACAGATGAAATGGCCGATATCCTCAAGAAAACACATGTTGGAAGAAAAGATATCGGGCGATAAAATTAAGTAAATATAGTTTTATTGTCAGCAACATTTCCGAGTTAAAACAGAATTTCGGCGACACTGGCTAACCTGAACGTTTTTGTTGAACTGTCTGCCGGGTGAAAATGCGTGTTGTTTTTATGTGGGTTTCTTCCTCTTTGTCTTGTCAGATCGTCAAAAGGCTCATTAATCCAGCAGATTCCACTTGACCTGATGTCAGTAAAGTCCACTCGACTCACATCTGATATATGTATATATAACCATATACTATTTTAACCATAGCTGGAGGAAGGACATGTGGATTCATACCTTTGCCAGGAATTTTAGCGTTATGTGAAATGCAATCAGCCTTGTCTAGGGTTTGAACTCGGGTCGACGAGTCCATTTCCTACGACTCTAACCATTATGGCACGCGTTTTCATAAATTTAAATGGAAATGAAGTCATGTTAAATAATCATTAGTATTTTGTAAAAGTTCCTCCGTCATACGAAGCCCTGTCGGCTGGGGTTTTAGAATACACCGACTACATCTCTCCAGAGGGCAAAGATCCCCCTAATAAGGCTACGTGATCGTCGGGTATAGCGATCCGTGATGCTTAAAAATGGAACCCTAGTGGCTGAGCAATCCATGACATGCAACACAATATTTCGGTCCTTAAGCTAGACAGCTTATCGGAGCCATCTGCGGGCTCACAGCCGAACTGCTTGCTTGTAGTAATGCACTTCTTCTATGAAGAAGTAGCAATCACCATATATATATATATATATATATATATATATACATATATATATATGAGAAGTAAACAAACAAACAATGTGTTTGATATGACCTTAGCCGACAATTCTTGGGAGAATATGTGCTTAATTGAAGTCATACCTAATTTTGAAAATTAATTAATTGATAATTAATGAATTAAGCGGGCGTATCTGTTCAAATGTAAGACTTTTCTCGGTTTGTTTAGCCTAACATTTTAACAGATACGCCCGCCTAATTCCTTAATTATTAACTAATTAGTTTAAAAAATTAGGTATGACTTCAATTAAGCACATATCCTCACAAATATATATATATATATATATATATATATATATATATATATATGTGAACAAAAGGTGATAAGACAAAAAGGAATATTTATTTTACGTTGTTTATTTTTCTTAGGTGGTTTCGACCTTAGGTCATCGTCAGGTGAAAATTTCTGGCTGAAAAAATTGTTTTTAGAGAGTTTTAAAAAATTTCAAGAATTTTTTAAGTGTTTGAGAGGCCACTATAATCGGGGCAGAGAAGTGTGTTCGAAGTAGCCAGTCCATGTGTTCCGTGAAAATAACTTCATTTTTTTATGTGCATGTGCGCGTGCATGCGTATGTGCGGGTGTAAATGTGTGTGTGTGTGTGTGTGTGTGTGTGGATTAAAAGTCTGTCTTCAGCTTTGTTTTCGTTTCTACGCGTATTTAATAAACATTAATTCAGCAGTTTTTACGGTTTCTTTTACAATTATCTTATGACATAATTATCTAATACACTTGTCTTTATTCGTTTCCTTTCTAGAGTAATTTATAAGGCTACAGAATTAAAGCAATCTGTTTTCATTTGCTTAGGTGGAACATGTGTTTGAATTTAAACTGGATAGAAAGCATTTGCTAACAGTTCCCAAGGATATTTCTTGTTAAGCATTAAGAGTTACAGGAAATTCTATTTCAGATACCATTTATCGTGGAATGAAAAACGCGAAAAAGGTCTAAAAATAATCGAAGGAAATTTCAAATCAACCGGAATCAGAAACAAAAAGAATCACCTCCTTGAGAAATTCAGATATTTTGGTCCCCAAATCAAAGTGAAGACTAAAACGTGTAATATTTGACACCGAAAAAAAATTCTTGAAATAAAACCCGTAAATTATTTAGTTCAAAATAAGCTTTTTAAAAATACTTTAAATAATTTTGAGTAACTATATATATATATATATATATATATATATATATATATATATATATATATATATATATGTATGTATGTATTGAAAATATAATTTTGTGATAGTTATAATTAATGAGTGCTCAATATAATTGATAAATCATGCATATCTTAGGGTAGAGGTACATAAAGTCACATAATTTATATATATATATATATATTATATATATATATATATATATTATATATATATATTCGATACATACACTAACCCACACTAATACTCACACCATAAAGAAGAATATTTTACGTCATATTTCAAACCGTCCACCATTCCAGCGTTCTTTCTTCAAATTTCAAATTTTTAACAGACTGATAAACAAGGACTATCGCAGTTTTTCGCGTTATTCTGTGATAAAATCTTTTTATTACCTTTCTTTATATTAACAAATTCCCTGAAGAAGATCAAATTAATAAATCGAAACGCTGCAGCGTCGGCTAATAAACTTACCACTCAATTTTTTTAAAACTGTTTGTTTTCCATTTTCTTAATATAATATATATATATATATATATATATATATATATATATATATATATGGGCCCCAATTTTCGTCGAAATAATTTATTATGGGATTACTGTATTGAGTTCTTCTTTATTGATATATATATATAATATATAATATATATATATATATATATATATATATATATATGGGCCCCAATTTTCGTCGAAATAAATTTATTATGGGATTACTGTATTGAGTTCTTCCTTTATTGATATATATATATATATATATATATATATATATATGGGAGAAATAAGATGGAAATTAATCCGACAGTATGTGGAGAAAGGTAGACAAACACGGATTATTGTAGAAAATTCATGTTTTTGTACCTAGTGATGTCGACGTTATAACGTTTCGGGCTGTTAGACCTTCTTCAGTACGTAGGATTGAGTTCTTGCTTCAATGGTGAACATTTTCATACTGGTGAATTAGGAGGTCGTGAATAAGGGGAGGGGTGGTCAGTTTTTGGTGTGAGCAGAGGTTGGTAGTAGGAGATTTTCCCTTTTTCTCTCAGAAGGGTGTGTAGCAGGGGTTTCTGATAAGGATACCACAGGTGTTAGGTGTTGGGGGGGGTGTTAATATACTGGGTTTGAAGATGTAGGGATTCATGTACGTATGGTGAATGACATAAGGATTGGTTGTGAGTATGTGTGTGTGTGTGTGTGTATTTTTTTTATATATGAAAATGTTCACCATTAATGCAAAAACTCAATCCTACGTCCTGAAGAAAGTCTAACTACCCGAAACGTTAATACGTCGACATCACTACCGACAATAAGTATCCATTCTCTACAACATCCCGAGTTTGTCTACCTTTCTCTACACACACAGACACACACATATATATATAAGTCATACACAGACAACGTGTTTCGACGTTTCATGTTTCATCAGTGTGGCTAGGCCCAGCAACTACCTCCGAGCAGGAGCGAAACCAGACTGACTTTTCATTAGCTTGATTTGTTAACCTCTCGGCCATCGACAGCTGCCATTAAGGAGCAGTGTGTTAACTGTTAAGAACATACATCTGTGTATATATTTTACGATCACCAGAGAGATCAAATCTGTAAACAACAGAGAATCATTTCTTTATGCTGGCGGCGAAAGTCAATTAAAATTGCTCCTAAAGAGCTCTATCGGATTTTAGGAGCATATATATTTATATACATATATATATATATATATATATACATGTGTGTGTAGAAGTAGTGATGTGAGGACCAGATTCATTTTGATGTATGATACATGTTTCTGTGTTGGCAATTATACCTGTCCTAAATAAAATGGCATTACTTTTTGACTCACCCTCGTATATAAAATCTTTGAAAAAATACTAGCAAATCTTTGATTGTCATAGCAAAATATCTAAAAGTGCCTACCATTTGGGATATTTAAAACTATAAACACGAAAACGTTTGAATCCGCAGTTATTTCAGTGTCAAGCAATCAAAACGATTTTTTTTAAATAAGGAAACGATTTTTTTTAAAAATAAATACATTTAATATTAAGTAAAAAATAAAGAATGTAAGAAAGAAGGAACAGAAGAAAAGGAAGAAAAATTGAAAGAAAGACAGAGTGAAAGAAAGAATAGATTCAAAACAGCTAGCGAGCAAGAAGAAAGAAAGAAAGAATGAAAGAAAAAAGAAAGAAAGAAATCTATAAATATTTAAAGGGCAGTTGTGTGTATGTATGTCCGGGGAAAACTACAAAATAAAACAATTATCGCTAAAGTAAATATAGGCACACATTCACTATCACCAGATCTTTATTTTATTTTTTTTGCGCAAATATAATAAAGATTTTATTTATATTCGTGAAGATAATTAAAACAATAGATATAAATTATAAAAGCGTGGAATTTTTTTTTGTTTTGCATTTAATATTTAAATTGTCGACATTAAAGTTTCTTTTCAGAGTGGCTGGATCAGTGCAAGGTTGTTTTTTTTTTACGTAAGGATTTTAATATGGCATCCTACGAGGACCCAATTCACGATTCAGTAATAATGGATCTGCAGTACTATTTAAAGATAATATCTTTCCTCTACCCAGGCGGCGCCGGGTAGCCGCTTCTAGTAATAAAATAAAACAAAGATTAAGTAAGCAAACAAAGTGACGGAAAATAAGAAAAAAGAAGAAAATAACGAACAAACTTGGAATATTAGAAAAAAGAAAGAATGAAAAAAAGGAAGAAAGAAAGAAAGAATGACGAAAAGAAAAATGAAAGAAAGAATGACGAAACGAAAAAAAAGAAAGAAAGAATGACGAAAAGAAAGAAAGAATGAAAGAATGACGAAAAGAAGGAAAGAAAGAATGACGAAAAGAAAGAAAAAAAGAAAGAATGAAGGAAAGAAAGAATGACGAAAAGAAAGAAAGAATTCTAAAATCAAATTCAAAGTTAAGCAAGACAGAAATAAAATTTGAAACAAATAAGAAAGAAAAAAAGAAGGAAAGAAAGAAGGAAAAAAGAAAGAAAGAAAGAAAGAAGGAAAGAAAGAAAGAAAGAAGAAGAAGGAACGAAAGAAAGAAAGAAAGATCCAGGTAAACAAAATAACAAGTCATATAAGAAATAAAGCAAGAAAAAAGGAAAGAAAATATGAAAGAAAAAAGAAGGAAAAAAAGAAAGAAAAGCATAAACTAAGAAATAGATAAACAAAAAAAAGGCAAGTCAGAAAGAAAGAGGAAAGAAAGAAATAGTGTAGGAAAGCAAACGGAAAGAAAGAAAGAAAGATTTATTTGTCTCATACCCCACCTGTATGGACTGGGCACAAGGCTCCGTTTTAACGTGGGCCCACCCACAAGCCGAAGCTAATGGGTGGGAGAGAACAAAAATTGCGTCGATCCCATCGGCATTCCCCCTCAAGGAGGGCGCCTCAGGCGCTGGGCAATAAACCCAGCCCTGCCCCCAAAGGGGCAGGTATTGCCTGGAGGGATGGCCCTCTGGGATCGACGCTATTAATTCAAGCACATCGATCCAGTGGCCGAAGCACACTGGACCCCCGTCCCGAAAGACGGGTTGGTTGTGGAAAAAGATTAAAAAAGAACACCAACAACAACAAAAAAGATTAAAAATGAACAACAAAAAAGAACAAGGAAAGAAAGAAATAGTGTAAGAAAGCAAACAGAAAGATAAAAAAGATAAAAAAGACCAAGACAAAAAAGGACAACAAAAAAAGAACATAAAAGATTAAAGAAGACCAACAAAAAAAGATTAAAAAAGAACAAAAAAGAACAACAAAAATGAACAACAAAAAAGAACAACAAAAAAGTGCAACTAAAATGAACAACGAAATAAAGAACAAGAAAAAAAAGAAGCGACGAGCAAAGTGCGATGTCTTCTTAAAACGATGACGCTAAAGTAATTTCTCAATTACGTAAAATGTTATGATTCGATCAATAGAGTGGTGAGAAGAAACAGGGATTATTGTTTCTTTTGGAGACACAATTGTGACTGTGAGAAAAAACATTGAGAAGGGGATTGACACCCAAGAGATTGGGGATCACTTTTAAGAAATCCGTTAATTAGATATATTAACCGCCTCTCCACATACACAGACACGCAAAAGCACACAGAAAACACATGAATTCGCACATGTGTTTCTATGTTATATATTCATATCTACATTCCTCTTATATATTTTTAAAATTCTCATAATGACTTTGCCTATATACGTATGTGTATATGCAAAAAGCAAAGGACGAACTCTTAAGCGACGTTCTCCTGTGAAAGCCGACACATGGACATGCTAATGTGGTCTGCCCAGCAAGGACCTACATTGACCAACTCTGCGTGGATACTGGATGCTGCGCAGAGGAAACACTGGGACAATGAATAATAGAGAAGATTGGCGAGAGATTGCCATGGATACCCGTGCTAATAGCGTGACATGATGATGATGATATATCCAAAAAGGATAATTAGGGACAAAATTAAAAGCGATATCGTCCTATGGAAACCAACACACACCTACATAGACCAGCTCCGTACGGATACTGCATGCTGCGCAGAGTACCTCCCGAGGATAATGAACGATAGGGACTTTTTTAGGCGAGAGATTGTCATCGATATCCGTGTTATTTCAGCGACATGATGATGATGATAATGAACGACGACGATGATGATGATGATATGCAAATACACACACACATGTATGGAGGCGCGCTGTGTAATGGTTAGAGTCGTAGGAAATGGAATCGTCGATCCAAGTTCAAATCCTTTACTAAGCTGTTTGCATTTCACTTAGCGCTAATACCCTCAGGAAGTTATGCATCCTACTACTCTCCTCCCAACTATAGACAAATAATAGGATGGACTAGGCTCTTTAACATTGGCTAGATAACCAGTCTAGGAGAAGGAAAACTCTGAATTAAAACCTGTTACACTACTCTTAAGAAATTGGCCTTGTTTCACATCCTACTATTGCGGAGGAGTTGATATTATATATATATATATATATATATATATATATATATATTATATATATATATATATATATATATAAAGGTTTGTCAAAAAAGTATCGAGAACTTTTGTACTTTTTGACACACATTGTTTTTCTGAAAAAAAAAAAATAACGCTTGACTCATTCTTCATTTCTATCATAGTAAATACAGCTTTAAACTTGGTACTTTTTGACACACCTTGTATTCTGAAAACTAATGAGTAGATCGTTATTTTTTTCAGAATACAAGGTTTTTAAAATAGTACAAAAAATTTCGATACTTTTTACTCTCCTTATATATATATAATATATATATATATATATATATATATATATATAAAGATAATCTAATGAGTCAGACGAACCTACTATTAGTTTCGCATGAAGCTCTTCAGGTCCTTTCTTTTTTTCAAAAAATTTTTTTCTTCCTGGTTGATGTTTGGTAGTATATTTTTACAATCAAACTTTCTGCTGGGTTTTTTCTCTCCGCAAGGATCTACCAACACGCTTGGTATATTATAATATATATATATATATATATATATAATATATATATATATATATATATTTTATATATATATATATATAATATATATATATATATATATTTGGTACAGGAATAAATATTACTTAAAAACTATATATATATATATATATATATATATTTATAAGTAACTTTTTTCCTTATATATATATATATATATATATATATATATATATATATATATATATATATATATATATATATATATATATATATATATTATATATATATATATATATATATATATATATAGTTTTAAGTAATTGATAGTATGAAAGAAAACAAAGTAAATTGTTTGTTCGTTCAAATACATTTGAGCATTACTTACTGTCGGGTAGTGCAATAATTAATTTTGAACAAGCGCACCATCTATTTTTATTGCCTTCATTTTTTATTGGCATTATTGATCTTGAGAGCAGGAGGGGATCCAAATAAATTTACTGGTTTGGAAACTCTTTTATATAATAATGTTTCTTTTTTTTTTCTTTTTTTTCCAATATTCCGTGATCGATTTGGAACAAGGAAAGAAGAAAAAAGATAGGAACATAAAAATAAAACAAAAACAAAACAAGTAGTTTGATGCTATTTAAAAAAAAAAAAAGTTTTTTTTTTCCTCAAATATTTAGCACACCGAACCGCTAAACATAACTACATGCACACCTTTTTATACTGTGTAACAAAAAAAAATGTTTCCACTCGTTTAATGTTCCTGTTTAACTCCCAGAATCAAGTGATGAGAAACCAACTGTCTGATTGATCGCTTGTTAATGACAAATATGCAATGAAGGTGAAAAGGTTAATGGTTGGGGTGGTAAGGTGAATCACCTCTATGTTAGTACACATGGAAGAAGTGAATAACAAAAAGGCAGCTACTGAAAATTAAAAAAAAATCTATTAAGCTATAAATCTTCAATATGAAGCTTCGTGAAGAGAAAGATGCTGGAATATTTTGTTATAAATATTCACTAACCCCTCCGCACGAGCAGGATTCGACACAAGGCCAATATCTTAAGCGGGGTTTAACAGGTTTGAATTCAGAGTTTTCCTTCTCCTAGACTGGTTACCTAGCCAAGATTAAAAAGCCCAGTCTGCCCTACTATTTACCCATAACCGGAGGGAGAGTAGGATTCATACCTTTCCCAAGGATATTAACGCTAAATGAAATGCAATTACCCCATCCAGGATTTGAACTCGGGGCGACGAGTCCATTTCCCATGACTTTAACCATTACACCACGCGCTTCCTATTTTGTTATATAGTTATTTACAAAGCTTAGCTTGAATGTGGCACAAGGTCAGAATTATGGGGCACCCAATGAGAATCGAACTCACTAGCAATGGTCTGCAAATGTAGCTTACTAAATAAGTGAGGTGCCCAATATTTTGTTATATGGTTATTTAATAAGCTTAGCTTAAATGTGACACAAGGCCAGAGATATGGGGCGCCCAATGAGAATCGAACTCACTAACAATGGTCTGCGACTCTAGCTTGCTAACCATTACACCACATGAGGTACCAGAATATTTTGATATAAAAGGTGTGCTGTATCCCACCACTTAAACTTATAGACTCTGCGTGAGCACGTGGATTAAAGCCAGCCAATTAACAGGAATACGTGGTTAGTTAACTATTCAATCGCTGATCTTGAAAGCCGTTCATTGCTCGTAATCGACACGGACAAACAGAACAACAATCAAGGACTCTGCTTATCACAAGGATTCTTCACAAAGGAACAACCAAGGATTTTTCACTAAGAAACAAACTAACACTAAGGAACACAAGGACACTAAGGAACACAAGGATTCTACCAAACACTAAGGAACACAGGAAATCTCCACTGTAAAGTGCTCTCACCTGCCGCCTAAAAATAACCGCGACAATCGTAAAAAAGAAAAACAATTATTTTTGGTTAAGTATCTTAAAAAGGAAAAGTCATTAGAAAATGTTTCTTCTGTATGTATTTGTATGCGTATATGTATACGTATGCGTATGCGTGAGCGTTTCAAGGGAAATAGAAATATAAGGGGAATTGAGAAAAAAAAGTTGGTCTCGCTGATCCATTATTACTGAATCGCTGGTTTGATCCTCGCTGGATGTTCCATAAGTACCCATCAAAAATGAATAAAGCAAAACACCTTCGGCATAAAGTAACCCAACATAGGTTGACTAACCAACCAACAAAATAATAAAAAGATAAAGTGAATCTTGTTACGGTTACCTATGGAGGTAACCGTAACAAACAAAAAAGACACATCTTCGTGAGGTCTTTATCAGAGTAATCTTATTATAATGGAGATTGTGTGTTTTTCTGTCTGTAACCGAAACTATATTCCTACTCAAGTCACAATTCTCTTAGTTATTGACATCACATTCTTCATGATTTTATTTTTATCTAAACCTCAATTATTAATAAAATTGTCTTACATTATTAATACTGTTAACTATGTCTACATACTGACAGCATGCAATTATATTTATATATACAACAAAATAGCGGTTTACAGTGTGAACTGGAAGTCTAATTTGCATATTAATATTAAAAAATCGAATTTTATAAATATGTGCTTAGTATTATTGATTTCTAACTGTTTGGTTTTATTTTAATGAATATAAGCAAAAATCTCTTCAATGAATCTTAAATGAAATCCATTAACAAGAAGAAATAACTGTCATTTTATTCTTTACTTCCTCTTATAACTAAATACTTAAATTATAAAAAATAACAATGAAAGACGAGAGTGATGGAAGAGTAAGTTTCAGTTGTTCCATTTTTTATTATACTCCCTCAGTTTCAAAGCTTTTATTATACTCCCTCTGTTTCAAATCTTTTTATCTGTATTCTTATTTAGTTTCATTAGCCTTTCTAATTTAATACAATATTTTATTACATTAAAACTTAAATACTTGCACTCGGAGGGTGCATATATTTGCTAGTACAATTAAAATATATGTTTGTTCAAATAATTATGAGACTTACATTATAATGTAATAATAATGAATTGAACAAGCCTAGCATCTATTTTATTGCCTAACTGCAGGAGAAAGTATTGATTATAAGCAGGTGGGGATCCAAATGATTAGTTTGAAAACACTTCCTTATAGAAATTTTTTTTTTTTTTTCCAATATCCGTGATCGATTCTGAATAATCTTTTCGAAGGATAGAATATTTTAAAGAAGTGTATTTCTAAAATCAATTTAACGCTATTTAAAAATGTATCTGAATTTTTTGATGAGGCTCGATAATTAGTATTATTTGGATTATGCGGACTATTATCCTCATCCTTATTGTTATCTGTACAACGTTTCGACCGATGTGCTCTCCGGTCTTCTTCGGGTATTTCTTGTCGGACTCGAGAACCTTCTGGGACTCAATTACTACAAGATCGTTCCCGAGTTCGAAAAGAAGGTTCCAAAAAATACTAGCTATCTAAAAAGTATTCTTTTTTTAGATATTCATTACTCAGAACCAAAAACATAAATACGTCTGTAATCCCAAAGTTAAAAAAGTAGATTAGGCGGAGTGGCCTATTGTCGGTATCAGTCGGACAGCGAGGGGGTATATCACCTTTTCCCTAGCGCTAGACAAGGGAGATTATGTTTGTATTGGAGGTAAAGCGCCACACCTACTATCAGCTCCCCACTTTAGCGAACAGCTCCAAACCGCGCTAACCATGCACCAAGTTAGCAAGCAATATACTTAAAATGATTTATATAGGGTGATCCAAAAAAAAAACAACTAAAAAGTCACCTGTTTTGGTGGGGTCACCCTATATATATATATATATATATATATATATATATATATAGAGAGAAGAGAGAGAGAGAGAGAGAGAGAGAGTGTGTGTGTGGTGTGTGTGTGTGTTGACAAAAGAAAATAAGCCTGACTTTAAAAAAAAAAGTCTTTTTTTATCACCATGTATTAGAAAAATACACTTAAAGAGGTTTATATTAGAACAATACACTGTCCATATGACCTTTAGGCACCCCTTCCGCGATATCGACTCGTGGGGACACTTTTCTCATTCACACCGTCAAAATCCGGTTGTTTGTTAGGGGTTAGGGTTAGAGGTTAGGGTTAAGGGTTAGTTTCATAATTTTTTTAAATCTATAAAAATCGTCTGTTAACAATTAACCGGATTTTGACGGTGTAAATGGAAAAAAATGTCCCCACGTATCGAACTCGCAAAAGGGGTGCCTAAAGGTCATATGGTTACAATACACTTCAGAAGATCTAATTTTATTAAAGCAAAACATGTAAAATGCCATATCTTTATTGAATGAATCCACTTAAAATGCTGCATTTTTATAATACTTATTCTCTTACAATAGTGTATATTAGAACAATTCACCTGGGGCGACTTATCTTTATTAGATAGATAGATAGATAGATAGATAGATAGATTATTTATACGTGGTGTGTCTGAAAAGTAATGAGACTCGTCACAAATAATTCATTTAAAATCCAAACAACAAACTAAATGTCTTCTCCTCCAAAGTGGTCTCCACTTGAATCTAATACACTTTCCCATCCGTCTCTGTCACGCTTTTCTGCCCTGCTGGAAGGATTCTTCTAGTATGTCTCTCAGCTCCTTCGTTTCGGACCTCTTGATGGCCTCAACGCATTCAAAACGGGATCCCTTCGGCTTGGGAAGTGCGCGGGAATGGACGATAGTTGTGGCAGGACAAATCGAGACTATTTTTCTTTTTCCCAAGACAGAGAAGAGTGGGAAAGTGTATTAGATTTGAGAGGGGACTGCTTTGGAGGAGAAAACAGTTACTTGTTGTTTGGATTTTAAAGGAATTGTTTGTGACAAAAGTCTCATTACTTTTCAGACACATCTTCTACCTACGATGATCTATTTTATTAGAGCAATACACTTATAATGATATATCTGTATTAGATCACTACGCATTAAATGGACAATTTCAGATCAATACATTTTAAAGTATCTATATTCGAGCAATACACTTAAGATAATATATCTTTATTTCAGCAATTCACTTAAAATTGTTAGTATAAAAACAAGGACCTAAAGATGATTTTCTTGATTTCGGTTTCTTTGTCTAATGCAGTGATTCCCAACCGGGGTCCATGTGGACCCCCAGGTACCATATAACATTTTTGAGGACCCAGGCAAGCAAAATGTATTTAACTATAAAATTACAATGGGATTTTTAAACATCGAATGGCTGGGGGGGGGGGGCATCAAAGTAAAATAGGATTAAAAGGGGTTCATAGGTAAAAAAAAAAGGATTTTTATTAGTAAGTAAAGTAAGTAATAGTCGTCGGAGTGGTCTAAAATCAGTACAAGCCAGACTGCGTGGTATTCTATCTCTTTTCACTAGCGCTACACCAAGGAGATTGTTTTTAGCGACTGAGACGGAGCGCCACACCTACCATCAGCTCCTTACTTTACCGCACATATCTCTGTGCTACTCATACGCTGAATTGCAAGGGCCGGTATCGAACCAGGAACCTTGAGGTTCCCACCAGAACACTATAACGATTGAGCTAAACCGGTCCTATTAAAGAAATACTATTGACTGTCTTAAATACCTCTGTTTTGCACTACATTTTGGAATGCTGGTGGCTGATCAATTCATGACATGCAACACTCCACTTTGGACCTTATTCGTCCAATCAATCACCTGGTCACGTCAAGCCCTAGCACTTATATGATTGTCCCGGTGGTGGGCACCTCACATGGTGTAATGGTTAGCAAACTAGATTCGCAGACAATTGTTAGTGAGTTCTATTCTTATAGGGCGCCCAATACTTCTGGCCTTGTATCACATCTAAGATTAGTAAATAACTATATGAGTGGCCTGGTCGTATTATCCTTATTGCAAACCCCAACCCTTTTTATAATGTGTGTGCGAGAAGGCTGTGGTTAGTGTCCTACGTAAGAAGTAAAATTGCATCTAATGGTGAAGTTCCAATTTTGGAGGTCTGGAGAGTGTGGAGTACCTATTCATTGCCATTACTCCCAGGTCTACTCTGAAGTGGTAGTACCTGATATATATATTCCATCTATGGGTTAAATAGAAAAAATGAGTTGAAAAATTAAATTTGAAAAATATGAATATCCATCAAGAATGAATCAAACAAAAGCAAATAACTGAATGCAAACATCGGATTATTGTAGCGTAAAAGGCTCAAGTCACCTAGTAGCAGGAGGGTTAACTAGTGAGTCACACACAAACAACAACATTCCCATAGGCAGTGCGTTCCAACCAAAAAGAAAAACAACATAGGAAAGTCGCAGAATCAAATACGCACTGTTCACGGACAGCAGAAACACATCATCACGGAACTCGAAAACCCACGTCACACTCCTCATTGGAACCCAGCTAAAAAGACAGAGTTTTCTTTACTTCAGTTTCTGGTCCTGGGCTGGCGGAAAGGACATGTGCGTTTCCGCTCTTGTGCAAAAGATTTAGGACTTCGGTTCTTTTTTATCTAGTGCAGGTGTCTAGTTCACTGGCTGACATACGTGAGTGCTTAGAATCTAAAGCTTTATTTTCTTTTTGTTTACTATTTCTTTTTCGTCGCTGTCTCTTTACCCAGAAATCCGATTACCGTTTTCATTTCAATCTAAATTATTCATACTAGCAGCAGAAAACACCCTTCGGGCGTCGTAAAAATTAATTTTTGAAAGACATTGCCTGAGAGGGTGGGAGTTGAAAATTCAATGTCAGAGGGTTTGTATCATATGTAAGACAAATCCTCATATTTATTAAAGGAGTAAAAAAGAAAAGAAAAGAAAACAATTTGAAATGAAAACTGAGCCCCGTCCCTCTCAAATAAAATGATGCATGCATGTAATAATCAAACAATTATTTTGAATATTTTCCACATCAGTTTTTCACAAAATCGTAGGTATTTATTTATTTGTAAACATTTTAGTTAACTTATTGTTACTTTAAAAAAAAAAGAAAAAGGGACGAGAGTAAAAAACAATTTTTTAAATTGCTTATTCAAATTTTGGGTTTATATAGCATAAGAATATTGTGACGTAAGCTGTGACGTAGAGCTATGACGTAGTTTTTGTTACAGACAGAAATACAGACAATCTGTATTATTAATAGATAACGTTTTGATAACGTTATATTTTTATCAATAAATAGAAATAGTTATTTGAAACCATATAAGTAAAGTAGGTGGAATGTCCTATTGTGTATCAGCTAGACAGCGATAGATATTATTCCTTTTACACTAGCACTGGAGAGTGATTTTGAGTTTGGGGTGGGACGCAACACCTACCACCAATTCTCCACTTTACCGCACAAATACGAGCCGTTGTAATCATGCGTTGAGTTGGCGAGAGTCGGTTTCGAACCCGAACCTAGTCGTCCAAGAGGCATGCACTACCGACTTAGCTAAACCAAATTCTATATACAAGGTGTTTCAAAAAATTATCGAGATTTTTTGTACTTTTTTTCAGAATACATGGTGTGTCAAAAAAGTACCAAATTTAAAGCTGCAATTACCGAGATAGAAATGAAGAATGAATGGAAGGTTATTTTTTTCAGAATACAAGGAGTTTGACACTCCTTGTATTCTGAAGAAAAATAACCTTCCATTCACTCTTCATTTCTATCTGGTTAATTGCAGCTTTAAAATTTGGTACTTTTTTGACACACCATGTATTCTGTAAATATTAAGGAATGGAATGGTTTTTTTTAGAATGCAAGGTGTGTCAAAAAGTAAAAAATCTTGATACTTTTTGACGCACCTATATATATATATATATATATATATATATATATATATATATATATATATTTGTATATGTATAAGTATTAACTTACCGGTGGGTATAAGTACGATCGTTGGAAGCGCACAATATCCAGAGGCTAAGGTTGAGAAAAAAAAATACAAAGTGCCCAATACAATATATATATATATATATATATATATATATATATATATATATATATATATATCAACAAGGGTTGACATACCATAAAACCCAATCGACCAACCAGTCAGCGACCTTTTCTTATTTCTGCAAATCTTTCCAAACGTATTTATCCAGCCGTATTTGTTTAAACACCGCTCGGTTGATTTCTTTCGCACATGTCTACTCACTATGCAATTGCTTCTCTCCAAAACCCCTCATCCCCGTATCTGTCCCCTTCCCTTTCTTCTGAGCAAACACAAATACATCGATCCGCGTACTGGTTAAATACGTGGAACCAATAGAAAAGAGAAAACAGTACGAATGGAAAACGCGGCAATTCCTGGCTGAATTTCATTCAACAATGCTGTTGTGTTTTTTTTATCGGACTTACGTCTTTCCAAAGTCTTGGTCGGTGCACTCTCGGGCCTTCCTCGGATGTATGTGGCATCCACTAACCTTTAGGGAATTTACAACTGAACAGTTTATTCCATTT
This sequence comes from Doryteuthis pealeii, assembly GCA_023376005.1. Taxonomy (NCBI): domain Eukaryota; kingdom Metazoa; phylum Mollusca; class Cephalopoda; order Myopsida; family Loliginidae; genus Doryteuthis; species Doryteuthis pealeii. The sequence continues at coordinate 77,015,727 of CM042165.1, forward strand.
AGTAAGTTTACCGTTCGTTTATTCTTTGGCTTTTATATCGCACGCAGTGACCTTTCTACGACTTGTACACAGAATACAAAGGTATTCTCGCAACGTATCCTATTTGTGTACACTCGAACTGTGTAACCCGGGAATTGAGTGTACGAAACCAGGGAACGAGACGAACTTTATAATAGATGTTATTGTTGTTATCAAATTTACAATGGAATTCCGGCGTCTTAAATTTCGAATAATTATGCGAAAATGTACGAAACTGCAGCGAAATGCGATTAAAACAAAGAGATGAAATATAATCAGTGAATTATTTTTGAAACTTTTATCATCGCGTGGAGTTAACAATATGAAATTAACTATGACTTTCAGTATTTACTAAAAATGAGAAATTTTTCACTAGGTACGATTAGTTGGTTGGTTGGTTGGTTGGTTGGAATTAGAAGCAAAGTAATACATGACCAGACTGAACCTAAGTATTTTAAATTATTTAAAGTCACTGATTTGAGTTTTGAAATGAACAAACATCATTGTGAAGAAGCTATAAAAAAACTGAATTATATAAATACACTTGTTCCTAAATCTTCCGACCGTTTTCATATTGCAACACCCTCTAGTTAGAAAAGAGATCGTCCAAGATAAAATGCAAAAATGTGAATCCTAACTATATGGCAGGGATTGACATTAACGCCGTCCCGGGGACGATAAAAATTACATCCAGACGATCAATATGTCATCTGGGACAGTTTGTCGGGGACGGTAAACATTTTTCCTAATAGTTAGTACTACATTCCAATATTTATCTTGTTTCTGTAGAGATGGAAAAACAGAAATTGATCAAATATAGTCAAAAAGATTATTAATTAAAAACAATGATATTTTCATTCTATTTCTATTTTTTTGTGTTTTTAGTTGTTTTGCGTAATAAATTCCATTCCAAATGCTGAAATTGAACAAAGTAATTTAATTTCAATTTAAATAAGTAGCCAAATATCCAGAATTATCACTGCTTCAGGTTTTCTTAATGTTTTATTACACGGTTAGCTCAGTCGGTAGAGCGTTCGGCTAGAAACCACAAGGTTCCTAGTTCGATACCGGTCCTCGCCAACTCAGAGTATGAGTAGCACAGGGATCTGTGCGGTAAAGTAAGGAGCTGATGGTAGGTGTGATGCTCCACCTCAGACGCCAAAAATACAATCTCCTTAGTCTAGCGCTATTTGCTGACTGGCTGATACCGATTTTAGGCCACCCCGACGACTTTACTTACTTACTTATTATGCTACTGATGACTGACAAATATAGATGATGCTAATGAATTAAACAAAATATTTTGATTTCGGGACGGTCCAAACCCCATTCGGGACGGTTGATAATTTTTGTTCGGGACGGTCATGAAAAAAGTTAGTGTCGAGGCCTGCTATGTGGTGTTGCTTATCCAATGAATTCTTATTTCTTATGAGTGTTGACTTAAATAAATGGACCATTTCATTTTTTGTGCGGTGGGGGTGGGGGAGATGCTACACAAAAAATATAATAAGAAAGAAAAATAGAGAGTAGAGGAAATATAGAGAGAGGGGTAAATAACGCTAATCTGTTTCAATAAAAAATAATGAAAAGATAAAAAAGGGAAAAAAAGAGTGAGTGACAGAGAGAGTTAAATCAAGATTATTGTTCTTTGTACATGTTGAACTATTTAACAATAGCTCTTAAGCAAACATATAAAACGTTGTAATAATCAAATTATCATACTGCGCTATGTCCATAGGTCCTGATTTTATTTATTTCCTTAAATTACTTAAGGTATTTTCTTTATACTAGCTGATAGACTAATACATTTCTATTTCTCTGAATGTTTGAGATGAGGCTTGATGATTAGTATTATCTGCGATAGTGGATAAGGTAGTTAGGTTAAGCCAGTTCTAAGTAACAGTTATTTCTGGATTCTGGGTTCAATCCTGATTAGACGCAGTGATATAGAAACATGATTAACATAACTCCTACCCCAGCTATGGTTAGTGGAATGAGAACAGGATACCCCCGTGAACTAAATAAAGGGTTAGGTTCAAAGTTTCGTGATAGCTCCCGATTACGACAAGAAAGTTCCCGAGTTCGAAAAGAAGGTTCCTGAGTTCGAGAAGGTTCCCGAGTCCGACAAGAAATACCTGAAGAAGGCCAGGAGAGTATATCGGCCGAAACGTTGTACAAATAACAATGAATATGGGGACAATAGTCCGAATAACGCAGATAATACTAATACATTTCTATTTCTCATTTTTCCTGTTGCATATATACACACAAACATGACTACATTTACATATGTGTATAACTATGTGAAAATGTGTTTGTTCTTTCTGTTTATTAATACCACACATTTTTAGGTAACTTCAATTGCTGAGACAAACAGAGAAAGCAATTAATTCCCTTGATTATTGTCGTCAAAGTTTTCTTAATAAAAAAGATCATACTTTTCTACCCCTCCAATCAATTGCCTGGTCACGTCAAGCCCTAGCACTTATATGATTGTTCCGATCCCTATTGCCCTTCTGGCAAGCCCCAACCCTTTTTATCATATGGGTGCTAGAAGGCGGTGGCTGAGGGTCTACGTTTCCTGGGAAAGACGTTAAACTCTATCTGATGGTGAGGTTCCAGTTTTGGAGGTTTGGGGAATGTGAAGCACCCCTTCATCACCATTGCTCTCTGGTCCACTTTGACCCGGAGTGGTAGTACCTGTTAGGGTTAAATAGAAAAACATAAGTTTATAAACAAAATTGAGTATCCATTTAATGATTACTTTATTTCAAAACCTTATCAGCATTAAATGATCCACTGAGGTTGATTGCCGTAGAACAAACAAAACATACTTTTCTAAAAGAATTCTTAATTTTTTTTCATTTGATATGTTAATTTGAGATTAAATATTACTTGCTAATGACTAGTAAGCAGTTGTCTGAACTTGCAAATAAATTGATGTTTCCCAAAATAAGAAAACTGGATATTAGCATAAAAAGAAGGCCGTGACCCCAAGGCAATAACCATTGCATCTGAAGATACAATTTTTTGGAGTAGCGCACAGCAACCAAGATGAATTGGAATTAATAATTTTTTTGTCAGGTGTCTGTATTTTTTGTTGTCCAATAATATATATATATATATATATATATATATATATATATATATATATATATATGTATGTATGTGTGTGTGTGTGTGTGTTTTAATATACACACACACGTTTTCTTTAAACGAAGTATATATATATATATATATATATATATATATATATATATATATACATAATGATTAATAGTGATGTTTTCTTTAAGCCAAGCATATTAAGAGCAGCATCAAAAACTCTTTGATTCTATCTCAGCCAGATATTGCATCATGTGCTGCATCCTGGATGAATGAAAAATAGCTCAATATCCTGGTTGTTATCATTGTCGGATTGTTTGAAATATGCAAGCAACTTAACCACCAAGCTGAATCAATAATATTATCATGTATTTACTTAGTATTTGAGGTTAGGGTAAAGTTTACTGTTCAACGTGACATGTTGAAGAAGAACAACAGAAAGTGATGTTCGTTTGTCTCTTTCTTTCTTTCTTTCTTTCTTTGTCTATTTTTTTTCTTTCTTGTTTTTTTCTTTCTTCTTTTTTCTTAAAATGGTACCTGATTCCGCATCGATTTCTTCTACAAATGCCAACACGTTGCTCTTGGCCAGACAGATCGTGCAGAGGCCATCAGAATTGTGTTGCTTTCCATTGAGTTTGTGTTTTCTATTTTAGTTTCTTTGGTTTTTTTTTCTTCTTTCTTTCTTTTTCTTCTTTCTTTTTTCTTTTTTCTTCTTCTTTTCGAGTTTTGAAGGTGAAAGTCAAATGCAAACAAACAGCTTAGTAAAATAGACTGCGTTTTTTGAAAGCTACAATTTCACAAGGTAGAAATGTAAAGATAAAGATTCACAGAGAAATAAAGAGAGATATATAAAACTGGAACGCAGCCCAAAGAGAAAGAAATGAACCAAACGAGGGAATGGAAAAGAGTAGAAATATATAGATAGATAAATGAGAAAATAGATAGATAGATAGATAGATAAATGAGAAAATTGATAGATAGATAGATAGATGAGAAAATTGATAGATAGATAGATAGATAGATAGATAAATGAGAAAATTGATAGATAGACAGATAGATAGATAGATAGATAAATGAGAAAAAAGATAGATAGTTAGATAGATAAATGAGAAAATTGATAGATAGATAGATAGATAGATGAGAAAATTGATATATAGATAGATAGATAGATAGATAGATAGATAGATAAATGAGAAAATTGATAGATAGATAGATAGATAGATAGATAATAAATGAGAAAATTGATAGATAGATAGATAGATAGATAGATAGATAGATGAGAAACTGATAGATAGATAGATAGATAGATAGATAGATAGATAATGAGAAAATTGATATATAGATAGATAGATAGATAGATAAATGAGAAAATAGATAGATATATAGATAGATAAACTGATCAGAATATACATAGATATATAGATAGATAACTGATCAGAATATACATAGATATATAGATAGATAAACTGATCAGAATATACATAGATAGATATGAACACACACACACAACACACACACACACACACACACACACACACACACACACAACATACACACAACAAGGATAGTTGTTGTGTCTAGCCACACTGATGAGGCATGAAACGCCGAAACACGTGTCTGTGGATGACTATATATATATATATATATATATATATAATATATAATATATATATATATATATATATATATATATATATATATTATATATAAAATATATATATATATATATATATATATATATATATATATATAATTGCACTGATTCCACTGAAAAATATATTAAGATAAATAATCATGGGTTTCTGTGTTAAAATTTGTTGATTATCATACAAAAATAAATTAAACATAACTGAAAAATCTCGATATGATAAAATGAATATTTGGCGTAATTGATATAGGGGTTGACTTAATAGAGTTGTAAGTGTCAATAATCTCTATGTTTCAGGTTCAATCTTGATTACAGGCAAAAATAATATAGAATACTTAACATAGAGTACCATTTGTACCTGGTCATAGTTAACGGAATAAGAATTTATTAAATAAAGTGTTCATTTCGAAGTTCTGTGAAGGCTCCCGATTACGACACGAAGGCTCTCAAGAATGACAAGAAGGTTCCTCTGTCCGACGAGAGGTTTCCCGAGTTCGACAAGAAACACCTAAAGGAAGTCTGTACACACATCAGCTGAAACGTTGTCACATAACAATAAAGATGAGGATAATAGCCCCAAAATCAACATAATACAAAATATTAAGCCTTATCTAAATCCGAATTGTGTTGCTTTCCATTGAGTTTTTTATTTTAGTTTCTTTTGTTTTTCTTCTTTCTTTCTTTTCTTTTCTTTCTTTTTCTTTTTTCTTCTTCTTTTCGAGTTTTGAAGGTGAAAGTCAAATGCAAACAAACAGCATAGGAAAATAGACTGCGTTTTTTGAAAGCTACAATTTCACAAGGTAGAAATGTAAAGATAAAGATTCACAGAGAAATGAAGAGAGATATATAAAACTGGAACGCAGCCCAAAGAGAAAGAAATGAACTAAATTAGGGAATGGAAAAGATAGATAGATAGATAGATAGATAGATAGATAGATAGATGAATGAGAGAAAATAGATAGATAGATAGATAGATAAATGAGAAAATAGATAGATAGATAGATAGATAGATAGATATGAGAAAATAGATAGATAGATAGATAGATAAAATGAAATATAGATAGATAAATGAGAAAATAGATAGATAGATAGATAGATAAAAGAAAAGATAGATAGATAGATAGATAGATAGATAATGAGAATATAGAGAGATAGAGAGATAGAGAGATAAATGAGAAAATAGATAGATAGATAGATAAATGAGAAAAAAGATAGATAGATAGATATATAGATAAATGAGAAAATAGATAGATAGATAGATAGATAGATAGATGAGAAAATAGATAGATAGATTGATTGATAGACAAATGAGAAAATAGATAGATAAATAGATAGATAGGTAAATGAGAAAATAGATAGATAGATAGGTTTAGTTTGGTTTGATTTGGTTTGTTTTACGGCATATCAACCTCAGTGAGTCATTTAATGCCGATAAAGTTTTGAAATAAATCAATTCTTAATGTATAATACCATTTCTTTAATAAATACATTTTTCTATTTAACCCATAGATGGAACCCTAACAGGTACTACCACTCCGGGTCAGAGTGGACCAGGGAGCAATGGTTATGAACGGGTGCTCCACATTCCCTAAACCTCCAAAACTGGAACTTCACCCTCAGATAGAGTTTAACGTCATTCCCAGGACATGTAGACCCTCAACCACCGCCTTCTAGCACCCATATGATAAAAAGGGGTTGGGACTTGCCATAAGGGCAATAGGGTTGGCAAAATCATATAAGTGCTAGGGCTTGATGTGACCAGCCGATTGATCGAAGGGGGCCTCTCCGACCGCCCGTCTAGCCTAAGTAAAGGCTAAAGTGGAGTATTGCAAGTCAGGAACTGCTCATCACCTGGGCTCTATCCTTAAGCATCACGGGTCACCAACCACGGCCAACGGGTGGCCCCATTGGGGGAGTCTTACCCCTCTGCAGAGGTGCAGTCGGTGCATTCTAACGCCCCAGTCGACAGGATAGATAGATAAATTGATCAGATATACATAGATAGATATGAACACACACACACACACACACACACACACACACATTTACACACATACGCACACAATATATATATATAATATATATATATATATTGATGTAATGAACATTACTACTTGCTCTACTTAGGTATCGAGCACTCTTTACATTTTAGCTTTAGAAATCCTAGCAGTTTACATATACATATTTTTTTTCCATATATTAATTTCTTTTGGATAAGTGTTATAGTGTTAATCGATTATTTTCAGTTAGTTCAACTCTCTTGGTATTTTCTTCTTTTTCATTTTTCCCCCAAGCGAAGCATTGTAGTACATTTTTAATAACAAATTATTTGCCGTTTTTTTCTAACCACGAGGTTTTACTAATAGGATAAGTAATAATAATAGTATATATATATATATAATATATATTATATATATATATATATATATATATATTGATGGATAGATAGATAGATTGATGGATAGATAGATAGATAATAGATAGATTGATAGATATGAATATTTATACACACACACATGCACACACATATATATATTGATGGATAGATAGTTAGATAGATAGATTGATAGATAGATATGAATATTTACAACACTCACACACACACCCCACACACACATATATATATATATATATATATATATATGCATATATATATAATAGAGAGAGAGAGGTAGAGAGAGAGAGAGAGGGGGAGATAGATAGATAAAAATGTAAAGATAAAAATTCACAAAGGAATAAAGAGAGATTCAAAAGTGGATCACAACACAAAGTGAAAAAATAAATAATGTACCACATGACACGGATGAAATGATAATGCAAACAGTAGATAGATAGATAGATAGATAGATGAGAATAGGTTTAGCTCAGTCGGTAGAGCACCCGCCTTGATAATCGCAAATTTCCTGGTTCGATACCACCCACCAACTCAGAGTACGAGTAGCACGGATTGGATTCAACTAAAAAAGATGATACATTGGAAAAAACCGGGTCTTTGTTTGATAGAGCATATTGGGTGATCCAACCGATCACGTTTTGTCTAGTATATATATAAACTAATAAATTCGTCTTACTTAGACTAGACGGGGGATCGGAGAGGCCCCTCGCATGAATCGGCTGGTCACGTTAAGCCCAATCATTATTGTACTAAAAGGCGGTGACTGAGGGTCTTAGTGTGCTCGGCATGACGTAAACCTTTATCTGATAAAGTTCTAATTCTGGAGCTCTAGAGAGAGTAAAGTACCCATTTATTGACATTATTCCCAGGCCAACTCTATCCGGAGCGGAAGTATCTGTCAGGGTGCCATCTAAGGGTTTAATAGACACAAACATGGGTTTGCAGAAGAAAAAAAAATGAATACCCAGCAAGAATGAATAAGACATATTCGGCATAAAATAACTCAAAGGGTTAACATGCCGTCTATACATATATAAAAGGCAGTTGCGTGTATGTATGTATGTATGTTCGGGGGAAGTTACGAAAATAAAACAGCTATCGACAAAGTAAATATATATATATATATATATATATATGTGTTTGTGTGTGTGTGTGTGTGTGTGTGAAGAAAATATTTTCAAAAAATATAACAAACACAGGATGTTATGATCAGAGGAAACAATTTTATGTGTCTATACTTAAGTATTTCGGTATTAAACCATCATTAGGACACTGTTAAAGAAGTTTTTGTGAGGGAGAAAAATGAAAAATGTTAAGTGTATAGTGAATGTATGAATGTAATATTATTAACCGTTAATTTTTATATGTGCGTTTGTTTGCGAAAGTTCATGATACGTCATCCTATGATCTTCATTTTCCATTTTTTCACATCCAATCATCACGTCATCAGCTTTCGTAAACAAACGCACATATAAAAATTAATGGTTAATAATATTACATTCACACATTCACTATACACTTAACATTTTTCATTTTTCTCCCTCGCAAACCTTCTTTAACAGTGTCCTGATGATGGTTTAATACCGAAATACTTAAGTATAGACACATAAAATTGTATCCTCTGATTATATCATCCTGTGTTTGTTATATTTTTTGAAAATATTTCTTCACATATTGTCGATTAATTTCTTCTTCGTATTTCCATATATATATAATATATATATAATATATTAATATATATATATATATATATATTGTGTGTGTGTGTGTGTGTGTGTGGTGTGTGTGTGTGTGCTTTAATTTTAGTCAGACCTAATTTTTAAAGTTAATTCATTTATGGTTAATTAGGCGGGATTTAACCATAAATGAATTAACTTTCAAAAATTAGGTCTGACTAAAATTAAAAGCACATATTCTCTCAAATACACTGTCGGCTGAAAATAGCTAAAAATTGTTTACATTTGCATATATATATATATATATATATATATATATAGAGAGAGAGAGATAGATATATAGATATATAGATATATTACTCTTACTGAATCTAGATTTTAGTACAACAATTTTAAAGATTTAATTTATATTTGCAAAGATATCTCAAAATAAAAATAACATTAAAATAGCATTAAAATTTTGAGACGCTAGGATTAGGATTAGTTTTAGGGTTTATGGTTAGTGTTAGGGTTAATGTTAAGCTACTTCGGAAGTGTCCGTAATCTAATGTTATTTATAGGTAAAATGCGTTTCTAATTATATATCTCTTGCGTGCTATTCTGCATAAGTAGCGTTTATTTAATGAATTAAACGACCAGAAAGTCCGTTTATCTTCCATTGTAACAGCAGTCCATGATGATATTGATGCTTCTATCTAGGTAGGAGTGAAGAATTTTAATCAGAATTTAGTAGTCATTTTTGTTATAATGATAATTTTAATGATTAAAAGATGATTTTCAATACGAATGTAGATCCCTAAAAATTATTGTTCAGTTTTAAGTTGGACTGGAATTTGATTTATTCTTTGACTAATAGAATTTTAAGTGAATTGTTCATATAAAACTCTCACCAGGATGCGCCGTTTTTATTAGTTTACGGCTGCGTACATGTAAAATGAAAATTTGATAAAAATAACATTAAAATAGCATTAAAATTCTACTTAAAAATCAAAATAACATTAAAATAGCTTTAAAATTCTACTTAAAAATCAAAATAACATTAAAATAGCATTAAAATTATACTTAAAAATCAAAATACATTAAAATAGCATTAAAATTCTACTTAAAAATCAAATAACATTAAAATAGCTTTAAAATTCTACTTAAAAATCAAAATAACATTAAAATAGCATTAAAATTCTATTTAAAATCAAATAACATTAAATAGCATTAAAATTCTACTTAAAATCAAATAACATTAAAATAGCATTAAAATTCTACTTAAAAATCAAAATAACATTAAAAATAGCATTAAAATTCTACTTCAAAATGTCCATGAAATCTGAAAATGTTAAACTGGGAGCGCAAAACAAGCATTTTTTCAGGCTCGATTAACATAACGTCTTTTTTTACGTGGGTTTCTATGGGGCATTCAACAAGGATTAAACTCGCTATTCAGTAGTAACGGATCTGCAAAACCAGCTTGCTAACCATTATACCACTTTATTTTTTTTTTTTTCTCCTCTACCCAGGTGACGTCATTTAGTCACTTCTAGTAAAATATAACCAAAACAACAACAAAACTATTCCATTTGATAATTTCGATTATGCAAAAAGTTAGAGAGTGATAAATATCAAGATAGCCAAGGACGATAATCCATTTGATACAAGAGAAAAATGTGAACAAACAAACGCCTTGTTTTTAATTCCCAGCTAAGTGCCATTAACATCTCTGTTGATAAATTTATCTTTTTATCAGGGTCCACGATGAATCCCTCAAGAGAGCACACTGATGCAATCATGGAAAACACTGTAATGACATAATATCTATTTTGCATGTTCTGTGGGGGAAAATAGCGCCTTCCCTCGTGCATCAGTCCACGAGAAACATGTTCCCGTTCGTTTCTCCCCATTTCGCTAATGAAACGGGTAATTGCATTCGGGGATAGAGAGACAGGTAGATATCAGGTAGCAATTAAGGACGAGAATGGGAGAAAGTGAGCGAAAAGAAGTGAGTGAGAGAGAGAGAGAGAGAGAGAAAGAGAGAGAAAGATAGGAAGAGAGAGAGAAAGGGGAAGAGAGAGAGAGAGAGAGTGAGAGACAGGTAGACTGATAGATAGGTAGATATGCAACAATCAAGGAACAGAATGAGGAGAAAGTGAGAGAGAGAGTGAGGGAGAGTGAGAAAGAGAGGGAGAGAGAGAGAGAAAGAGAGGAAGAGAGAGAGGGGAGGAAGGGAGAGATTAAGAGACAGGTAGACTGATAGATAGGTAGATATGCAACAATCAGGGTACATAATGAAAAGAAAGTAAGTGAGAAGAGAGAGAGAGAGAGAGGGGGGAAGAGAGAGAGATGGAGAAGAGAGTGAGAGAGAGAGTGAGAGAGAGAGAGAGAGTAAAGAAATAGATAGGGGAGTGACAAATAGACTGATAGACAGGTAGATATGCAGCAATCAAGGAACAGAAGGAGATAAAATGAGCGAGAAGAGACAAAGATATATATATATTTGCAGAGAGAGAGAGAGAGAGAGAGAGAGAGAGAGAGAGAGAGAGAGAGAGAGAGAGAGAGTTTCATAGAAAAGGTTTTTGGGCAGCTTTGTTGACGCTATTAACTGCACCCATGTCTCTTCTGTATAAGAGGGAAGCGTGGAGAACTTTTGTTTTTCCGCCACTGCAGTACAAGCAAATTAATGACTCGTAAAACTGCATCAAACACCTCATTAATCAACTTCTTGTTTCTAGCATTTTATTGCAAGCCCCTAGCAACCACATGATGCTTCAAAATTATTTGCTAGAATTAAACATAACAGAATGTAACATAGAAAACTTTACATAACTTTAAATTGTACCAGTAAGTTTGTTTCTAACATTTTACTGCAAGCCCCTAACAACCACATGATGCTCGTTAGGAACTAGAGATGCATTTCTTATATTTACACGACATCCAACATTATTTGTTTGAATTAAACACATCAGAATGTAACAAAGCATATCTTTAAAAGTGTACCAGTAATTTTGTTATGTTTTAATTTAATTAAATTCAATAAAATAAAATAAAACTAGCAAGACCTATGGATATACCACAGTATAATCATTTAATCATTACAACAGTTATATGTTTGCTTAAGAGCTAATGTAAAATAGT